>JAAALK010000081.1:58278059-58602091 GCA_019279435.1 Zizania palustris
CCAGCCGTTTTCCCTGGCGGCCTCCAGCCGCTGGACTTGTTCCCCGCAGACTGTGGAGCTCTTGGTGCAAACTTCTGTGGGGGTGCAATGTTCAAGACTTCAGAGCGAGGGTGCTTTTGCCCTCTTCTTCGCTCATGCTGCGCTTCGAAGACTGGTTCCTGCGGCTGTGCCGAAGTCTTCACCTCTGTTTTAACTTCTTGCAATACCGTTGAAGCAGCAGCAGTCCTCCGAAGCCATCCTTCCTCTGACCTCGCATACTCCTCGAAGTATGACATCAGCTGTGATACTGTGGTGATGCTCTTCCGATGCAGTTTATCCAGAAGGCCTTTATGACTGACGCCTTCCCGAGCCGCATCAACCACCGAGGATGTGGACAGCCCCCGAATTTGCGACTTCGTGTGAGCGAAGCGCTTGAAGTACTGCCTCAATGTTTCTCCGGGGAGCTGTTTCACTTGGAAAAGGCTTCCTGTTGACATGGGAGGCACGAAGGTGCCCTGAAAGTTACTTATAAACTTCCTCTTCAACTGTGACCATGAATTGATTGATCCTGGCTTTAAAGACCAGAACCATCTCAACGCCACTCCTTGAAGAGCTAACGGGAAGCACTTCGCCATAGTGTCTCTGTCTCCGCCGCTAGCCTCAATCGCTAGGGCATAAGAACGCGCGAACTCTCCGGGATCTTCATCTCCGGCATACTTACAGAGCTTCAAAGTTTTGAACTTTGGATCGAAGCGAACCTTCTGCAGCTCAGGATGCAACGGAGATTCATTGTCGTAAGAGGCGTTCTCCGGGGCTTCGGGATAACCAAGATCGTCGTCTTCGGGCACTTCGGGGATAGCTGGGGTGGCTTGAGAGCGAAGCCTGTTCGCAGCCTCTTGTCGCCACCTCGCTACCTCAGCTTGAAGGTTGGCCATTTGAGTGGCCATGTCTCCAAGGCTATCTTCATCTCCTCCGGAAGGACCTTCCGGGTCTTGAGAACTGGTATGATCAGTTCGAATCGGGATGGAGGGTGGCGGAATGACTCCGGACGGTCGGAGTATGGAAGGGGTCGGCGGAGAGGTTTCATATCCTCGAGGGATAGAAGCCCCTTGCGGAGTTTGAGGTGGAGGGATAGTCGAAGACCCTCCGACTTTGACTGTGTCGAAGGGTATCTCTCCGGAGATCCGAGAGGACCTCCGAGTGGGATTGCGAGGTGCGCTCCGTTTAGGAGGCATGATGTAAGAAGTTGGTAGAGAACGAAGTTTTTTGGACTAAGTTCCCCACGGACGGCGCCAACTGTTGGCGTAAAAGATTACGCTAACAGGTTTCTGTAGAAAAGAAACTAACAAACGAAGTGTTTGTGAAGCAAACTGTTCTAAGCCTCCGAAAGGATAATAGCTTAGAATAGTTTGAAAGTGTGTATTGAATCACTTGTATTCGGTCTTTCTTACAGGGTGAAATGGGGGGTATTTATAGGCCTAAACATTAAGGAAAAGACCTATTTACCCCTCTATTACAACCGACATTAAGGAAACTATTCGGTTTCCTTAATAGGGCTAAAATGGTAAAAGACTAATCTAATAGGATAGAAGATAAGTCTTCCATCTTAGCTGGCAGAAAAGATCCTGAAGGGCTTTGGTTCGAAGACATACTTCGAACCAGTGCCTGTCTTCGGGCTTCGAACCGGGTTCTGGGCATCTTCGAAGATGATCTTCGGACAATCTTCGAACTGGTTGATTGTCTTTATGCTGCTTTGGCAATAACCCCGAAGATGAGATATTTTCCCCCAACAATGAGTCTTTTCCTAATGTATTCCGTCTATAAATACCCCTCTCCGCTTTGTAAGGGGTATTGGATACTCAGATATTCAATACACACTTCGAACTATCTCAATCTTTTATCCAATTTGGAGGCTTGGAATAGTCCTCATAAGCAAACACTTCGTTTGTTAGTCTTTTAAGTTCTTTAAACTTGTTAGCGTAATCTTTTATGCCAACAGTTGGCGCTGTCTGTGGGGAACCTAGTACAAAAACTTCGTTCTCTACCAATCCTTTCCTAGAGCCATGCCTCCTAAATGGAGTCTAGGCACTAGTCCTCGCCGAAAGTCTTCTTAGACCTCCGGGTTGGGATCTTTGAACACCACTGAGGTCGGAGGACCCTCCATGGTCCCACCACCTCAAACTCCCCAAGTAAATACTTGAGCATACGGAGCCCCCTCTGTGGCTCTGTCTGTGCTCCGAACTGACAAAGCACCTTCAGTGGCTTCGTCTGTGCTCTGAACTGAGAAAGCCTCTCCTGTGGCTCTATCTGTGCTATGAACTGACTTCAGCAGTTCTCGAGACCCGGAGGTCCTCTCCGGAGGAAACCAAGACCGTCCTGATGACGTGGCAACCCAGATGACTCGTCTTGAGACCGAGGTAGAAAGATGGAGGAAGGAAGTTGCCAACAGGCTTCGTCCTCACACTAGCCCTGTCATCCCGGAGGTGCCTCAAGTCGATGATCCTATTTACTCGCTTGAAGCCTCTGAGATTCAGAGAAGCACCGAGAATGCTTCCTTTGACAATGAATCTCCACTGCACCCAGACTTGCAAAAGGTGTGCTTCGACCCCAAGTTTAGAACTTCGAAGTTGTGCAAGTACTCCGAAGAGGGAGACCCCGAATAATTCTTCCACTCTTATGTTCTAGCAATTGAATACAGCAGAGGGGTTCGAGGCACAATGGCCAAGTGTTTCCCCCTCGCACTCGAATGAGTGGCTCTTCGTTGGTTATGGTCTTTAAAACAAGGATCAATTAAGTCTTGGGAGCAATTGAAAAAAATCGTGAGCAATTTTCAAGGGACTTTTGTGCCCCCGATGTCTACAGGGAGTCTTTTTTAGGTGAAGCGGAAGCCTGGCGAAACTCTACATCAATTCTTCAAGCGCTTCGCTCATACGAAGTCTCAAATAAAGGGACTATCTGCATCATCTGTTGTTGACGCAGTGCGCGAAGGTGTCACGAATGCGGGCCTCCTCGACAAGCTTCACCGGAAGCATATTTCTTCGATAGCACGACTGATGGACTACTTCGAGCAATATGCCAAGTCCGAAGAAGGATGGCTTCGAAGAATTGCTTCGTCTTCATCGACTTGCCTTCAAGAAGTCAAGATCGAGCCGAAGGCCTCAAGTTAATCATAAGTGTCTCTCTTACAGAATAATCACGATGATGGACGAAGAGGGTGAAAGCATTCTCGCTCTGAGGTTCTAAATATTTCCCCTTCTACTTCAAAATTGCCTCCTAAGTATCCGCGGGCTAAGGGCAACAAGGTCAGTGGCTCAAGGCCGCCAGTGAAGCCGGCTGGCTGAGGTCATGCCTTCTTCTGCTGTGTGCATGGTGAGAACTGAATCCATGCTACCGACACATGCAAGTCCATATTAGCTCTGCGGAGAGAGTATCTCGAGAGGAGCTCTGGTTGAGGCACTATTGACCGAGCCCCTCCCGTGACACGTCCGGAGCCGATGCAGACTGTCGGACGTGTGGACAGTTTTGAAGCCCCAAGACAACCTTCGGTGGCCAGTGTTATGCCACCTGCGAAGCAAGAGGACAATCAAGACTGCGGCAAACGGGTAGTCCTCCACATCTCCGGAGGAGGAACCCTGAGTGGCATGTCGAAGCGTCAGTGGAGAGAGTATGTCCACGAAGTGGGGCACATTGCGACCTCTGCGTCGGCTGCTGAATTGCCCGAGTGGTCTCATTTGCCCATATCCTTCTCCGCAGCTGATGCAGCTGAAATTAAATTCCCTCATGCGTACCCTCTTGTTATTACAGCTGACATTGCAGGGACAGAGGTCCGGCGAGTGTTGGTTGATGGCGGAAGCTCCACGGACATTATCTTTGTCTAGGCTTTCGATCAATTGTGCATCCCGCATAAGCATTTACTTCCTGTAGCTCGTCCGCTTCAAGGCTTTGCAGGCCCTCCTCTTGATGCCCTCGGCCAAATAGGCCTCGAGGTAGCCTTCGGAGAGGGGAACCTGGCTAGATCGGAGGAGGTGATTTTTGACGTCGTCGACGCCCCTTATGCTTATAATGTTAACTTTGGAAGGGGAATGTTAAACCAATTTGGAGTTGTGGCACATCACAATTATTTATGCATTAAAATGCCTACGCAAGGAGGAGTACTTGTGGTCCTTGGCGACCAAGCTGCAACGTGGAGGGCAGAGTATGGCCATGGTCCACCTCTTGATCCTAGGCAGATAAATAATGTACATGATCATTCGGAGGATACATCCACGTCAAGTGACCCCTCAAAGATCTCTTCCCTCAAGCCAAGCCCTGAAGGTGAAATTGTAACGAAGATCATTGTCAAGGACGGCAAAGACTATCACATCTAGTTTGGCAAGGAATTGCCTCCAGAAATTGTCATTTCGCTGGAAAAGTAGTTAAAGAGAATATGGATGTCTTTGCCTGGTCTAACGAAGATATTCTCGGAGTCGACCGAAGCATTATCGAGCACAACCTACTCGTCAACCCAAGGGTTCGACCTGTTCACCAAGGGCTCCGCAAGTTGTCAACAGAAAGAGCGGATCTTGCCAAAGCGGAGGTTGAAAAGTTATTAAAGGTCGGGATCATTAGGGAGGTGGCCCACATGGAGTGGCTAGCTAACCCCATCTTTGTCAATAAAAAGGTCTCCGGCAAGTGGCGCATGTGCATTGACTTCACATCTTTGAATAAAGCATGCCTACGTGACCCCTAACCCATGCCCCGCATTGATTGACTCGTCGACTCTACATCTGGCTTCGAGCTTTTAAGCTTTCTCGACGCGTACTTCAGATGTTGGGGGAATATATTTCCCTGTACAGGGGCCAAATGACGTTAGCCTCAGGCAGCCTTCGGCCCAGAGCCCAACGCCGTCGAGGCCCGTTTCCGCTACAAGAAGTTGTTCCCAGGCCTCAAGTTCAGTCCGGAGGCCGCCCTCCGGGAGCCCAGTCCGGAGGCCGCTCTCCGGAGCCAAGTCCGGAGGCCGCCCTCCGGAGCCAAGTCCGATGGCCGCCCTCCGGAGCCCAGCTCGGAGGCCGCCCTCCGGAGCCCAGTCCAGAGGCCGCCCTCCGGAGCCCAGTCCGGAGGCCACCCTCCAGAGCCATGTTCGGAGGCCGCCTTCCGGAGCATGCTTCGAAGCCCCCCTCCGGGGTACACTTCGAAGCCTTCCCCCCAGCCTCTGCCTTCGGTGTGTCGTTTAGCTGGTCAAAGCCTGGCATAGCCTGACACGTCTGTAAAGCTGCAAAGTTGTCTTGTACCTTTGTGCAGTAGCTAGCTCCCTTTCCCTGTCTACCCCTATATGCCTAGGGGCTTGTAGAGGGTATCTTGGTCTTTTCCTTAAGGCCTGCGTGCCTATAAAAGCAGGGCCAAGCCCTTGTAGCAGGACACGCGCAAGGGGGCCAAGAGACCCTGGAATTATTGCTCCATACTAGGGCATACCATGCCAAATCCACCACAACTGGACGTAGGATTATTATCTCTCAGGAGAGGCTCGATCCAGTATAAACCCTTTTCTCCCTCTGTTAGAACCCCTCGAGGTTCATTATCCACATCACACTCCACCACATAAAAACCTGCTGGAACCAACACAATTGTTCCAACAGTTGGCGCCATCCGTGGGGATCTTAGTCCTAGAAGCTAAGTTCTCTACCACTGTCTGCAACTCGAAGTACGCCTGAGGGGGGAGCTTCGAAGCTTTCTCGCTTCGCGCACCCTCCGCAAGGGGCTTCGGGTGCAGCTCGAAGACCATCTTCGCCTTCCTGCTTCACTCACCGGAGCTCACCCTCCGGCAAGGGGCTCCGTTCCACGTGTCGAAGGCCGTCGAAGCCCCAAGGGCTACAAGGTATGTATAGTCCGAAGCCCTACTTCGATGTACCAATCTGCAATTACATTAATATAAGTTCGAAGCCTTGCTTCGCCTTGAGGCCGAAGTCCTGCTTCGCCTTAAAGACGAAGCCCTGCTTCACCATAGTACCAAAGCCCTGCTTCGCCCTTGAATGAAAACTTTTGCTCCATAGTATCAAAAACCGAAGCAATGCTTCGTCTTATTGAAAAACCGAAGCCATGCTTCGCCTTATCAAAAACCGAAGCAATGCTTCGTCTTATTGAAAAACCGAAGCCATTGCTTCGCCTTATCAAAAACCGAAGCCATGCTTCGCCTTATCAAAACTCGAAGCTTTGCTTCGCCTTATTTAAAACCAGAGCCTCCAGTGGGCTAAAAGGACTCCGGGCCACTGGCCCGACGCGTACAGGGATTCCAGGCTCCGCACCCGAAGCATCCCAGGGATTCCGGGTCCCGCACCCAAAGCGTCCCAGGGTCGAAGGTGACCCAGAGTCGAAGGTGGCTCAGAGTCGAAGGTGGCTCACACTATCACAGGTTCGGTGAATCCACACCAAATATCCTTCTCATTACAGGACCAAGTTCCGAAGCCTTGCTTCATTATCCAAACATGCTCCGAAGCCTTGCTTCGCGTGTTAATGTAATATGAGCCCAAGCATCTCGAAGTCATACTTCGCTAAAACTTAAGTGCGTTCCAGAGCCTCGCTCACGCACAGCATCCAAACCCCAGCATGCCGAAGCATGCTTCGCTTAAATTGGTTATGCTGAAGCCTTGCTTCGCACCAACTTAAAGCGCTCGGAGCCCAAAAGAGGCCTTCGCTTAAATAAAATTTCATGCGTCGAAGCCGCCGAAAGGCGCACCCTTCGCATCTTTTATTTCTTGCCCGCACGAGCAACGGCTAAGTCCCTAGCTGCCACGAGCAAAGGGGGGAAGCATGTATGCGAGGTGTGCGAATGTAATACGCAGTACGAGCGTGACAAGCTAAAACGTTCGAAGCCAAACAATACGAAGCATACAGACGAAGTATGCGAATATAGCAAACTGCATTCATTGTATATTGAGAAGTGTGTTACAAACATACTTCGAAAGCAAAACTACGTATAGTCTGTATCTAAACCTAAGAAGAACCGTGTGCGAGGCCCCAACCCTCGCTTGCCTCTTTTTCGGCCAGGGCCACCTCGGCTGGACGTTGCCTCGTCGGAGCCCGCTCTCCCTCGACCAGCTCGTCCAGGCTCCGAAGCCCGTAGGCTTCGTCTTCCACTTTGCAGGTCGCTCCAAGTTAGCGAAGCAGGCGGTGCCATATCGAAGGCAGAAAAGTCTAGGGCTTCGTCGCCTGCTAAGGCCGTTCGCGAAGGCAAAGACAAAAGGCTCTGAAGGGACTCCGTCTTCACAGCGGCTAGTAAATCCTGAGCTACTTCGGAGATGGCTTCGCCGCTAGGCCCCTCGGAAGCTTAAACCGAGGGGGGCCTTCGGACCTAGCTACTTCAAGGATCGCCCACAGCTGTTGAAGCTCTTCGGAGTCCTCGAGGACTTCGAGGCCTACGGTCGGAGTCTGAGCCTGGGCAGGTATAAAAACCCCCTCATTCATATTAATAAGCTGATAGAGTTTTTACAAGCCTGTAGCTAAGTATTACAAAAGGCCTAAGGAGATCTACACCTTCGAAGGCGGAGGTGTCGAAGTCGAAGGCTGATCAGGCGCAGCAGGCGCTTTGGCTCGGCGGTGTCGAAGGGCCTTCTGGAGGTCGAGGACTGCTTCGCAGCCTTGCTCCTTCCAGGGTTCCTGCAGCCGCCGCCAGGCTCCGCGAACTTCGGATGGAGGCGTCACCAAGTGCGGACCCCCGAAGGCCAATAGGGTCACGGAGGTTGCCGCCCGAAGGTGGTCACACCCCGCGTCATGGAGCATCTGCAACACCCCTTGGCCCGCGACTCGGCCAGTCATAAGAGCGAAGCCCGTCAGCGCTTCGTCCGCTATCGAAGCCGCAGTCTTCAAGAAATCGGCGCGGTCCCCAATCGGGTCCTGATTGCCAAAGTCCGGAGCCCGGCACTCGGTCCCTATTTTCTCAAGGACCTCGGTCAGGCTCTGGGTGGCTTCGCCAAGATTGGCCACGACGAAGCTCTCAAGATCCTGAGCCCGTTGGCGGAGTTCCTCGTTCTCCTTCGCATGTCGGGCCTCGGCATCCTTCGAAGCCTAGAGCTCCGCGCGGAGCCGAGCCGTCTACGAGGCCAAGGCTTCCTTAGCCTCCTTCGCCTCAGCAGCTGAAGCCTCGGCCCGCCTCCATTTCTCGGCTTCCTCCGAGACCTCGCGGCGAAGGGCCTCCTTCTCCTCTGCGAGGCGCTCCATCCGCCTGTCGGCAGCAGTCGAAGCTGCTGCGTTTAGTGCGAAGGCCAGCAGAAATTCAAGAAATCATAAGTATTAACCAAGGGCTAAATTATAGTTCGAGGCTGTAAGGGGCTTCACTCACCCGCATGAGGACTTCATTCGAGCTGATGAAGAGATCCGTGGGGTCCAGGTGGCTAAGTTGTGCCACCAAATCCCCCCCCCCTCCGCAGAAGCGCAAGCCTCGCGGAAACCGTGGATCGCCGCCGCCGTCACGCCCCCCCTTGGCTTGAAAGGGTGAACCACGGCCACGGTCGCCTCCGCGGGCTTCGGCGAGGTGGGGCTCAAGCCCACCACATCCACATCTTCTTTGCCTCGAGGGACCTCGCGGCCTCCGCTGCCTTCGTCGTCGGACGAAGTACTCTCGGACTCCGAATCGCTGCCGCTGCTGCTGCTGCCGCTGCTGCTCGAAGCTTCCGCGGGCTCCGCCTCGGCAGGCTTCGATCCACCTTCGCCTACCGGCTTCGCCATAGTGGGCCTCGCATCATCTTCGTCCTCTGCAGGGAGCCAAGTCAAAATCCGCATATTGAAGAGAAGCATGCAAAAGAAAAAGGGGGTTTACCATCGTCGGAGATTTCTTGGAAGGAAGATGGGGCTAAGTGTGCCCTCCAGCTCCTTCGCTGCGAGGCTGGCGCATCCACCTTCGCGCCCGAAGTTGGTTCCGCCGGGGCATCCGTGGCATCCTTGGCGGCCGGAGTGTGCGCGTCGGCCTCCGCCGCCGAAGGCCTCACCGCCAGGGGCTTCGCTGCCTTCTTGGAGGTCGGAGTAGTTGCGGGCTTCGCCGCAACCTCCCCCGAGTTAGAAACTTCGGTCGCGGGGACCTCCGGCCGAGGTCCCGAAGCATCCGGTTCATCCTCGTCCCCCCTCTTCCTCTTGGCTCCGGCCGACGAGGTAGTCAGGTGGGCGAAGTCCGGCAGAGCAGGAAGCCCTCCGAGGTCGAGCGCGGTCCATACTCTGTTCCAGCGCTCCCAGGACCCCACCAGTGCAAGGCGCTGGGTCTGCTCCTCGGGGGTCGGAGTCCCGACGACTCGATCCACCGCCGCGATGGCCTCCTCCGGGGTCCTCATTTAGAGGTCGGCTTCATGGAAAGTTTGAGTTAGAAGTGAAAATCTACGAAGTATTAGAAGCAAAGAGATTGCGAAGCCTTACAGAAGCGGTCGAAGGCCAACTCGCTAAGTTCGTCTCGACCCGAAGCCTGGAAGAGCCCCTCCGGCCAGGAGCGCGCGAGGGGACTGAGCCGGAGGGTGATGAACTCCTCCGCGAGGTCCCTCATACTCATCTTCGCCGCCACTCTCCGGAGCAACAAGATCCTCGAGCGAAGGATGTCTTTGCTGGTCTTCACCACCCCTTCGCGCCGGTACAAGATGTGGGCGTTGGTACTCCGAAGGGGGGAGTTCGCGCCGACGGAGGCGTAGAACCACTCTTGGTCCCACCTCGAGTACCACTTGTTTTTTACGGCCCTCGCCGGGAAGGCGTCTTGGTACTCCTTCCGGAGCTGGAAGTTGGCGCTGCCGAAGGCCAGCGCCCTCTTGACGCGGTCTGTCCCCTCCCTCGGCTTCGGCTGGCAGTTGGCGTCATGGAGGGCGACGAAGACATCCGCGCGGCCCTCGCAGCCCTCGGCCCTCATGGCCCACTCGAAGACAGCTAACCTCGCCACTGCGTTGGGCGAAAGCTGAGGGAGCTCGAGGTTGTAAGCCTTGAGGACTTCGCTCAGCATCCCCACTGCAGGCAGTCCGAGGCCGGCTTCGAAGAAGGCCTCGAACACCACCACCTCGTCAGCACGAGGCCTCGGCTCAGCCTTCGACTTCTCCGGGACCCGAAGCTGGATCTTCGCCGCTATCCTCCTTCGCAGGCCCTCCGGACCGACTCCTCCGTGGAGATCGAGGCCCTCATCTCCAAGGTCTGCTCAAACTTGTCTGAGGGCGTCCGAAGGTCCCCCGGCCCCAGCCGCCTAGGCGCAGTCTTCGCTGCCGCAGCCGCCGTTGCCTGCACCTGGGCAGAGCCCGAGCTCGATCCCAAGGCCAGATGCTTCGCCACCGCCTTCTTCAGCATGTTGCTAGGACTTCGCCGCGAGGGGCTAAAATTAGCGAAGGTCGGGAGCTAGCGAAGCTAAGAAGAAGAGAGCGAAGGTTGCAAGGTAACGAGAAGGAAGCAAATGAGAATGTGCCGAAGCCGCACGCGGTAAGCCCCCTATTTATAGGCGCGGTAAGAACTCCAACCGTCGTGGGCCGAACCCACCGCCAGGTGGGCCTCCAGCGAAGGCCAATCGGCCCAGAGCAAGGTAACGGTAACTTTTCTGACCGTTGCGGAGCCGTTCGGGCTCCCCGAGGTCATTCTGGCAACTACCGCGGGTATTTATTACCCCCGGGTATCGAGGTCACCTTCGGTCCAAGCTCCGAAGGCATGTTTTCTCTGAAGTTTTGTTTTTAGGTCATTTGTCCTAAGGGCGCGCGCACCCCTTCGTCCCGAAGGCCTACTCGCGAGGGGCTACTGTTGGGGGAATATATTTCCCTGTACAGGGGCCAAATGACGTCAGCCTCAGGCAGCCTTCGGCCCAGAGCCCAATGCCGTCGAGGCCCGTTTCCGCTACAAGAAGCTGTTCCCAGGCCTCAAGTTCAGTCCGGAGGCCGCCCTCCGGAGCCAAGTCCGAAGGCTGCCCTCCGGGAGCCAAGTCCGGAGGCCGCCCTCTGGAGCCCAGTCCGGAGGCTGCCCTCCGGGAGCCCAGTCCGGAGGCCGCCCTCCGGAGCCAAGTCCGAAGGCCGCCCTCCGGAGCCTAGTCCGAAGGCTGTCCTCCGGGAGCCCAGCTCGGAGGCCGCCCTCCGGAGCCCAGTTCGGAGGCCGCCCTCCGGAGCCAAGTTCGGAGGCCGCCTTCCGGAGCATGCTTCGAAGCCCCCCTCCGGGGTACACTTCGAAGCCTTCCCCCAGCCTCCGCCTTCGGTGTGTCGTTTAGCTAGTCAAAGCCTGGCATAGCCTGACACGTCTGTAAAGCTGCAAAGTTGTCTGGTACCTTTGTGCAGTAGCTAGCTCCCTTTCCCTGTCTACCCCTATATGCCTAGGGGCTTGTAGAGGGTATCTTGGTCTTTTCCTTAAGGCCTGTGTGCCTATAAAAGCAGGGCCAAGCCCTTGTAGCAGGACACACGCAAGGGGGCCAAGAGACCCTGGAATTATTGCTCCATACTAGGGCATACCATGCCAAATCCACCACAACTGGACGTAGGGTTATTATCTCTCAGGAGAGGCCTGAACCAGTATAAACCCTTTTCTCCCTCTGTTAGAACCCCTCGAGGTTCATTATCCACATCACACTCCACCACATAAAAACCTGCTGGAACCAACACAATTGTTCCAACAGTTGGCGCCGTCCATGGGGATCTTAGTCCTAGAAGCTAAGTTCTCTACCACTGTCTGCAACTCGAAGTACGCCTGAGGGGGGAGCTTCGAAGCTTTCTCGCTTCGCGCACCCTCCGGCAAGGGGCTTCGGGTGCAGCTCGAAGACCATCTTCGCCTTCCTGCTTCACTCACCGGAGCTCACCCTCCGGCAAGGGGCTCCGTTCCACGTGCCGAAGGCCGTCGAAGCCCCAAGGGCTACAAGGTATGTACAGTCCGAAGCCCTACTTCGATGTACCAATCTGCAATTACATTAATATAAGTTCGAAGCCCTGCTTCGCCTTGAGGCCGAAGTCCTGCTTTGCCTTAAAGCCGAAGCCCTGCTTCAAATTAGTACCGAAGCCCTGCTTCGCCCTTGAATGCAAACTTTTGCTCCATCGTATCAAAAACCGAAGCAATGCTTCGTCTTATTGAAAAACCGAAGCCATGCTTCGCCTTATCAAAAACCGAAGCAATGCTTCGTCTTATTGAAAAACCGAAGCCATTGCTTCGCCTTATCAAAAACCGAAGCCATGCTTCGCCTTATCAAAAACTCGAAGCTTTGATTCGCCTTATTTAAAACCAGAGCCTCGCTTCGCTTTATAAAATCCGGAGCACCCCTCCGAAGGCTACACAGTGCCTCCGGGCCTGTAGCAGTGGGCTAAAAGGACTCCGGGCCACTGGCCCGACGCATCCAGGGATTCCGGGCTCCACACCCGAAGCATCCCAAGGATTCCGGGTCCCGCACCCGAAGCGTCCCAGGGTCGAAGGTGACCCAGAGTCGAAGGTGGCTCAGAGTCGAAGGTGGCTCACACTATCACAGGTTCGGTGAATCCACACCAAATATCCTTCTCATTACAGGACCAAGTTCTGAAGCCTTGCTTCATTATCCAAACACGCTCCAAAGCCTTGCTTCGCGTGTTAATGTAATATGCGCCCAACCATCTCGAAGTCATACTTCGCTAAAACTTAAGTGTGTTCCAGAGCCTCGCTCACGCACAGCATCCAAACCCCAGCATGCCGAAGCATGCTTCGCTTAAATTGGTTATGCTGAAGCCTTGCTTCGCACCAACTTAAAGCGCTCGGAGCCCAAAAGAGGCCTTCGCTTAAATAAAATTTCATGCGTCGAAGCCGCCGAAAGGCGCACCCTTCGCATCTTTTATTTCTTGCCCGCACCAGCAATGGCTAAGTCCCTAGCTGCCATGAGCAAAGGGGGGAAGCATGTATGCGAGGTGTGCGAATGTAATACGCAGTACGAGCGTGACAAGCTAAAACGTTCGAAGCCAAACAATACGAAGCATACAGACGAAGTATGCGAATATAGCAAACTCCATTCATTGTATATTGAGAAGTGTGTTACAAACATACTTCGAAAGCAAAACTACGTATAGTCTGTATCTAAACCTAAGAAGAACCGTGTGCGAGGCCCCAACCCTCGCTTTCCTCTTTTTTGGCCAGGGCCACCTCGGCTGGACGTTGCCTCGTCGGAGCCCGCTCTCCCTCGACCAGCTCGTCCAGGCTCCGAAGCCCGTAGGCTTCGTCTTCCACTTTGCAGGTCGCTCCAAGTTAGCGAAGCAGGCGGTGCCATATCGAAGGCAGAAAAGTCTAGGGCTTCGTCGCCTGCTAAGGCCGTTCGCGAAGGCAAAGACAAAGGGCTCTGAAGGGACTCCGTCTTCACAGGGGCTAGTAAATCCTGAGCTACTTCGGAGATGGCTTCGCCGCTAGTCCCCCTCGGAAGCTTAAACCGAGGGGGGCCTTCGGACCTAGCTACTTCGAGGATCGCCCACAGCTGTTGAAGCTCTTCGGAGTCCTCGAGGACTTCGAGGTCTACGCTCGGAGTCTGAGCCTGTGCAGGTATAAAAACCCCCGCATTCATATTAATAAGCTGATAGAGTTTTTACAAGCCTGCAGCTAATTATTACAAAAGGCCTAAGGAGATCTACACCTTCGGAGGCGGAGGTGTCGAAGTAGAAGGCTGATCAGGCGCAGCAGGCGCTTTGGCTCGGCGGTGTCGAAGGGCCTTCTGGAGGTCGAGGACTGCTTCGCAGCCTTGCTCCTTCTAGGGTTCCTGCAGCCGCCGCTAGGCTCCGCGAACTTCGGACGGAGGCGTCACCAAGTGCGGACCCCCGAAGGCCACTGGGGTCACGGAGGTTGCCGCCCGAAGGTGGTCACACCCCGCGTCATGGAGCATCTGCAACACCCCTTGGCCCGCGACTCGGCCAGTCATAAGAGCGAAGCCCGTCAGCGCTTCATCCGCTATCGAAGCCGCAGTCTTCAAGAAATCGGCGCGGTCCCCAATCGGGTCCTGATCGCCAAAGTCCGGAGCCCGGCACTCGGTCCCTATCTTCTCAAGGACCTCGGTCAGGCTCTGGGTGGCTTCGCCAAGATTGGCCACGACGAAGCTCTCAAGATCCTGAGCCCGTTGGCAGAGTTCCTCGTTCTCCTTCGCCTGTCGGGCCTCGGCATCCTTCAAAGCCTGGAGCTCCGCGCGGAGCCGAGCCGTCTCCGAGGCCAAGGCTTCCTTAGCCTCCTTCGCCTCAGCAGCCGAAGCCTCGGCCCGCCTCCATTTCTCGGCTTCCTCCGAGACCTCGCGGCGAAGGGCCTCCTTCTCCTCTGCGAGGCGCTCCATCCGCCTGTCGGCAGCAGTCGAAGCTGCTGCGTTCAGTGCGAAGGCCTGCAAAAATTCAAGAAATCATAAGTATTAACCAAGGGCTAAAGTATAGTTCGAGGCTGTAAGGGGCTTCGCTCACCCGCATGAGGACTTCGTTCGAGCTGATGAAGAGATCCGTGGGGTCCAGGTGGCTAAGTTGGGCCACCAAATCCCCCCCCTCCGCAGAAGCGCAAGCCTCGCGGAAACCGTGGATCGCCGCCGCCGTCACGCCCCCCCTCGGCTTGAAAGGGTGAACCACGGCCACGGTCGCCTCTACGGGCTTCGGCGAGGTGGGGCTCAAGCCCACCACATCCACATCTTCTTTGCCTCGAGGGACCTCGCGGCCTCCGCTGCCTTCGTCGTCGGACGAAGTACTCTCGGACTCCGAATCGCTGCCGCTGCTGCTGCTGCTGCCGCTGCTGCTCGAAGCTTCCGCGGGCTCCGCCTCGGCAGGCTTCGATCCACCTTCGCCTACCGGCTTCGCCACAGTGGGCCTCGCATCATCTTCGTCCTCTGCAGGGAGCCAAGTCAAAATCCGCATATTGAAGAGAAGCATGCAAAAGAAAAAGGGGGTTTACCATCGTCGGAGATTTCTTGGAAGGAAGATGGGGCTAAGTGTGCCCTCCAGCTCCTTCGCTGCGAGGCTGGCGCATCCACCTTCGCGCCCGAAGTTGGTTCCGCCGGGGCATCCGTGGCCTCCTTGGCGGCCGGAGTGTGCGCGTCGGCCTCCGCCGCCGAAGGCCTCGCCGCCAGGGGCTTCGCTGCCTTCTTGGAGGTCGGAGTAGTTGCGGCCTTCGCCGCAACCTCCCCCGAGTTAGAAACTTCGGCCGCGGGGACCTCCGGCCGAGGTCCCGAAGCATCCGGTTCATCCTCGTCCCCCCTCTTCCTCTTGGCTCCGGCCGACGAGGTAGTCAGGTGGGCGAAGTCTGGCAGAGCAGGAAGCCCTCCGAGGTCGAGCGCGGTCCATACTCTGTTCCAGCGCTCCCAGGACCCCACCAGTGCAAGGCGCTGGGTCTGCTCCTCGGGGGTCGGAGTCCCGACGACTCGATCCGCCGCCGCGATGGCCTCCTCCAAGGTCCTCATTTCGAGGTCGGATTCATGGAAAGTTTGAGTTAGAAGTGAAAATCTACGAAGTATTAGAAGCAAAGAGATTGTGAAGCCTTACAGAAGCGGTCGAAGGCCATCTCGCTAAGTTCGTCTCGACCCGAAGCCTGGAAGAGCCCCTCCGGCCAAGAGCGCGCGAGGGGACTGAGTCGGAGGGTGATGAACTCCTCCGCGAGGTCCCTCATACTCATCTTCGTCGCCACTCTCCGGAGCAGCAAGATCCTCGAGCGAAGGATGTCTTCGCTGGTCTTCACCACCCCTTCGTGCCGGTACAAGATGTGGGCGTTGGTACTCCGAAGGGGGGAGTTCGCGCCGACGGAGGCGTAGAACCACTCTTGGTCCCACCTCGAGTACCACTTGTTGTTTACGGCCCTCGCCGGGAAGGCGTCTTGGTACTCCTTTCGGAGCTGGAAGTTGGCGCTGCCGAAGGCCAGCGCCCTCTTGACGCGGTCTGTCCCCTCCCTCGGCTTCGGTTGGCAGTTGGCATCATGGAGGGCGACGAAGACATCTGCGTGGCCCTCGCAGCCCTCGGCCCTCATGGCCCACTCGAAGACAGCTAACCTCGCCACTGCGTTGGGCGAAAGCTGAGGGAGCTCGAGGTTGTAAGCCTTGAGGACTTCGCTCAGCATCCCCACTGCAGGCAGTACGAGGCCAGCTTCGAAGAAGGCCTCGAACACCACCACCTCGTCAGCACGAGGCCTCCGCTCAGCCTCCGACTTCTCCGGGACCCGAAGCTGGATCTTCGCCGCTATCCTCCCTTCACAGGCCCTCCGGACCGACTCCTCCGTGGAGATCGAGGCCCTCATCTCCAAGGTCTGCTCAAACTTGTCTGAGGGCGTCCGAAGGTCCCTCGGCCCCAGCCGCCTAGGCGCAGTCTTCGCTGCCGCAGCCGCCGCTGCCTGCACCTGGGCGGAGCCCGAGCTCAAGCCCAAGGCCAGATGCTTCGCCACCGCCTTCTTCGGCATGTTGCTGGGACTTCGCCACGAGGGGCTAAAATTAGCGAAGGTCGGGAGCTATCGAAGCTAAGAAGAAGAAGAGAGTGAAGGTTGCAAGGCAACGAGAAGGAAGCAAATGAGAATGTGCCGAAGCCGCACGCGGTAAGCCCCTATTTATAGGCGCGGTAAGAACTCCAACCGTCGTGGGCCGAACCCACCGCCAGGTGGGCCTCCAGCGAAGGCCAATCGGCCCAGAGCAAGGTAACGGTAACTTTTCTGACCGTTGCGGAGCTGTTCGGGCTCCCCGAGGTCGTTCTGGCAACTAGCGCGGGCATTTATTACCCCCGGGTATCGAGGTCACCTTCGGTCCAAGCTCCGAAGGCATGTTTTCTCTGAAGTTTTGTTTTCAGGTCATTTGTCCTAAGGGCGCGCGCACCCCTTCGTCCCGAAGGCCTACTCGCGAGGGGCTACTGTTGGGGGAATATATTTCCCTGTACAGGGGCCAAATGACGTAAGCCTCAGGAAGCCTTCGGCCCAGAGCCCAACGCCGTCGAGGCCCGTTTCCGCTACAAGAAGCTGTTCTCAGGCCTCAAGTTCAGTCCGGAGGCCGCCCTCTGGAGCCAAGTTCGGAGGCCGCCCTCCGGAGCCAAGTCCGAAGGCTGCCCTCCGGGAGCCAAGTCCGGAGGCCGCCCTCCGGAGCCAAGTCCGGAGGCCGCCCTCCGGGAGCCCAGTCCGGAGGCCGCCCTCCGGAGCCAAGTCCGAAGGCTGCCCTCCGGGAGCCCAGCTCGGAGGCCGCCCTCCGGACCCCAGTCCGGAGGCCGCCCTCCGGAGCCAAGTTCAGAGGCCGCCTTCCGGAGCATGCTTCGAAGCCCCCCTCCGGGGTACACTTCGAAGCCTTCCCCCCAGCCTCCGCCTTCGGTGTGTCGTTTAGCTGGTCAAAGCCTGGCATAGCCTGACACGTCTGTAAAGCTGCAAAGTTGTCTGATACCTTTGTGCAGTAGCTAGCTCCCTTTCCCTGTCTACCCCAATATGCCTAGGGGCTTGTAGAGGGTATCTTGGTCTTTTCCTTAAGGCCTGCGTGCCTATAAAAGCAGGGCCAAACCCTTGTAGCAGGACACGCGCAAGGGGGCCAAGAGACCCTGGAATTATTGCTCCATACTATGGCATACCATGCCAAATCCACCACAACTAGACGTAGGGTTATTATCTCTCAAGAGAGGCCCGAACCAGTATAAACCCTTTTCTCCCTCTGTTAGAACCCCTCGAGGTTCATTATCCACATCACACTCCACCACATAAAAACCTGCTGGAACCAACACAATTGTCAAGGACAACAAAGACTATCACATCTAGTTTGGCAAGGAATTGCCTCCAGAAATTGTCATTTCGCTGGAAAAGTAGTTAAAGAGAATATGGATGTCTTTGCCTGGTCTAACGAAGATATTCTCGGAGTCGACCGAAGCATTATCGAGCACAACCTACTCGTCAACCCAAGGGTTCGACCTGTTCACCAAGGGCTCCGCAAGTTGTCAACAAAAAGAGCGGATCTTGCCAAAGCGGAGGTTGAAAAGTTATTAAAGGTCGGGATCATTAGGGAGGTGGCCCACATGGAGTGGCTAGCTAACCCCATCTTTGTCAATAAAAAGGTCTCCGGCAAGTGGCGCATGTGCATTGACTTCACATCTTTGAATAAAGCATGCCTACGTGACCCCTAACCCATGCCCCGCATTGATCGACTCGTCGACTCTACATCCGGCTTCGAGCTTTTAAGCTTTCTTGACACGTACTTCGGATATCATCAAATATGGTTAAAATGCGAAGATGAAGCTAAGACAAGCTTCATAACTCCTTTGGGAGTCTTTTGTTATGTCAGAATGCCCTTCGGCTTAAGAAATGCTGAAGCAACTTTTTCAAGATTAATTGCTAAGGCTCTAGGTCACCAGATAGGTTGCAATGTTGAGGCCTATATGGATGACATTGTAATAAAGAGTGCTTTAAAGCACCAACATAGTCTAGACTTAGCAGAAACTTTTGAGAGCCTTCGAGCATGTGGAGTTCGCCTCAACCCCGAGAAATGTATCTTTAGGGCTAAAGCTGGAAAATTGTCAGGGTACTTAGTTTCGAGCAGAGGGATCGAAGTAAGCCCAACGCAAATAAGTGCATTGCAAAGGATGGCTCTGCCAAAAAATTTGAAGCAAGTCCAAAAGCTCGCTGGACGCCTTACAACCCTTAGCAGATTTTTGGCAAGGTCCGCAGAGCGGAGACTCCTAATATTCAAAGCTTTGAAGGGGTCCGAAGATTTTTCCTAGACACCGGAGTGCCAAAAGAGCTTCGATGAAATCAACGACTATCTCGGCAATCTTGCAACACTCAATGCGCCCCTCGCAGATGAAACTCTTCTTCTCTATCTAAGGAGCCATGCTGAATAGCGTGGGCCTCATGGCTCCAGATGTGATGAGTCATTGTCAACGATAGTCAAAGAGGACAGAAGAAGAAAAGAGATCTGCTGTTTCATGGGCCTCGTGTGACTCAGGTACACGGGCAGCAAGCGACGGTCGGGCTGAGAGAGCTACGAAGTCGGGCTGGCCCAATCCGGGTGCATGGGTCAGGAGCAGTAGAAGACTCACTAGGCTGTTGACCAAGATTGACTCAGGTACACGGGCGGTGAGTGATTGTCGGGCTGAGAGAGCTGCGGAATCAGGCCGACCCAATCCGGGTACCTGGTGCAAAGTCGGTGGAGGCTTTGTCAGTTTCAGCGCAAAACTGACAACCGTTGATCTTGTATCCGACTATCCAGAAGAGAAGCCGTAGTCGCTACGAAAGCTTAGCTTCCGGATAAGTCATCTGTATCTCTAGGCCCACAGTCAGTCAGTCGAGTCTGTAAAAATTCCTAAGGGCAGTAGAGTCATTTTCTTTATTTTAGCGTCTGTAAAAACCCTAAGGAGCTGAGGGAATATTCTAGGTCCTTGGGCAGCCTATAAATAGGACCCCAATCCCTAGGGTTGTGTTTACCCCTTCTAGAATTCACTTTTTAATCAATTGGGTCATTTTGTCTCTTGCGTTCTCTCTCCTGTTGTGCGCCGCCAGGTTCTTACTCCCTGTGATTTAATTCCTGCATTCCGTTTGTTCTTCTTGAATCTATGAGATTCTCTTCCCTCCTCTTGTCATTCGGTTTGCAGTGTTTTTATGGTCTGTATTGATGCGCAACAACTTCTATTCACTGAGTAGTACTAGTTCTTGCTGTTTGCAAGTAGTACTACTTCTCTGTAGCAACAGTACACTAGTACTCAGGCTTGCTTTTTCCTGCACAGCTTTTTGATCGAGTTGACAGGGCTAAAGTTCCTTTTCTGGCTGTTTCTGGCGAAGCCCCTTCTCTCTATTCGAAGTCCCTCAACTTCGTGAGGCAGGCTTCGGTCTGACACCCTCGAGGGTTTCACTTGAACTTCAACTTCACTTTGTGTATTGTGTTTCTAGCTTCGAAGTACTTTTTGAGCTGTCAGCGTTACATACTTCGAACATCTGTGTGAAGGTACTCTGACTTGAGCTCTTCGAAGTTCATACTTTGACAGGTTTCGAAGTTGGCTCTGAAGCTTGTCTTTCTGGTAGACTTCGCTCGACGAGAATTCCTTCTTACTATCATTTTCGAAGGTCACAATGTGTGAGTTCGGAGCTAGTTTTCTCGAAGTGTGGTTGTAGGCTTCTGGTTCTTGTATGTCCACATCAGCATACTTCGGTTCGAAGTTAGTCTGTGGTTCGAAGGTTATACCTCGTTACCACTAGCCTCGAAGGTTATCCTGTTGGCTTCGAAGTTGGTCTTGCTAGTTCCGAAGGTAGAGTAAAGACTTCGAATTTGGTTTCTTTGACAAGTGTCAGGCTTCGCTACTCTTTCGAAGGTTGTTATTTTCTGTGAACTTGTTTGAAGCTTTCTGTTCGAAGTACACAGTTCGAAGCAACCTTCGATACTGACATACTTAGCTTCGAAGCATACTTCGCTCTTAGTTACACTCAAACTAGGATAGACAACAAACCTTCGACACTTTCACAATAGCCTTCGGCATACTTCGACACTGACCTCCGAAGCAGGCTTTGTCACTGACCTCCGAAGCAGGCTTCGACACAGCGAAGCAGGCTTCGACACAGCTGAGCAGGCTCCACTAAGTTCCGAACAGGAGACAAATCTGAACAGTAACTTCTCATCTCACTTCATATATACTTAGATCATCTATTGAGAAGTTTGACCTGCCTTGTCTAGTATATTCTGTTTACCTGCCTAGTAGCACTGTTTTGGTGGTTCTCTATTTTATCATCAGTTGCTTCTAGGCTAGATACCTTTAGACTTAGGCAATCTGTTCATACTCTGCTGCTTAGTCTTTTGAGGTGTGTTGGGTATTGGGAACAGGCCATATATTCGAAAGAATTTTTAAGACGCCCATTCACCCCCCCCCTCTGGTCACTACTTTCGGTCCTACAAGTGGTATCAGAGCGAGGTTAGGGTTTTTCCATACCTTAACCGGTTCTAAACCCCAGTAGTGATCATGCCTTCTCCTGGCAAGGTCCCGTCCTTGGAAGCCTATGGCTATAATTATTGGAAGACTCGCATGCGAGCCTATCTCATGAGCCAGGGCTCGGACATCTGGGACATTTGCGTTCACGACACGTTTGTCATTTTGCCAGTCGCTGAGCATGGTACTCCTGGTATCCTTGCCCAGCATCTGAGCAATAGTAAAGCCGTGAACATTCTTTTTTCTGGTTTAGGTCCCACTGAGTTTGAGCGTGTGAGCCATCTCTCCACTGCGAGAGAGATCTGGGCTACCCTTAAGGCACACCATGAGGGAATAGCCCAGGTCAAGGCTCGGCTCTATCAGACCTACCGGCGTGAGTTCGAGAACTTCACACAGAAGCCGGGTGAATCTGTTGAAGCTTTGTTTGGTCGTTTTCAATCGATCATTAACAAGATTCAGGACAACAAGGCTGAGGGTACTCAGTTAGTCTCAGATCACGAGAAGGCACTCAAGGTTCTCCATACCTTGGACCCAAAGATCTGGGAGATCAAGGTATCCTCTATCGTTGAGAGCACTTCTTACGATACCTTGACCATTTCTGAGTTATTTAGCAAGCTGAAGGCCACTGAGGTAGATATCCAGCTGAGATCAAATCTCACTGGCTCTGGATCAAAATCCCTGGCTCTTGCTACCCCTTCTGTTGATCCCACTTCAGTGAGCTGTGCTGGGTTCTCTTTGATGTCTATCACTGAGGACCAGCTTGAGTCTTTGGAAGATGATGATTTGTGTCTGTTTAACAACCGGGTGCGTCGTGTCTATGACAAAAGGATGTTCAAAAGACACGGCACAAAATCCGGGTGCTTTGAGTGTGGTGATCCAGGACACTTCATCGCCGACTGCCCCAAGCGCAATGGCCACAAGAAGGGCACCGGTGGTGGCTTCCACGACTCCGGCAAGCACGAGAGCTCCTCCTTCAGCAAGGGCAAGCCGAAGACCAGATTCTTCAAGAAGGCCCTGAAGGACTACTGGCGAGAGAACAAGAAGCGCGACAAGGCCTTCTTCGCCGAGATGGAGAAGAGCTACTCCAAGCAGTCCACGTCTTCTTCCTCTTCATCAAGCTCAAGCGATGAGGAGATCGCCATCAGGAAGGGGAAGGACAAGGACGATCCGGCGGGCCTCTGCTTCATGGCTTTCGGGGACAAACCAAAAAGCCACTCACACCAGCGCCGAAGATCCCGCAAGAGTTTCTGCTCAATGGCTCTTGGGGATAAGGAAGAGAAGAGCTCCTCCGACGACTCCGACGACGACAACGAAAAGGTACCATCCTATGAACGTGAAATCGTTGATTTACTTGAAAGCAATCGTCAGGAGTTGAAATATCAGGAAAAACTGCTTAGGGGGGCCAAGAAGAAGATAGATGAGTTAGAAAGTGAGCTTGCCATAGCCAATGGCAGAATTGAGAGTCTATCTTCTTCCCCTTGCTTGGGTGATAGCAGTGAGTTCATAAAGTGTGAGGTGCTTCTGTGTGACCTGTCGACTCTGAAGTCCAGGTACACAGAAAGGGTTGATGAGAGGGACGCTTTGGCCACTGAGCTTGAAAGCGCTCAGCTGTAGCTGAAAGATGCTCAAGCCACTGTCGTCGCACCCTGTGTTGATTGCCCATCTCATCTAGCTGCCTTAGATGAGCTGAAATCCAAGGGCGATGAGCATTTGGGTAATTTGGACAGGTTGAGAGCTGAGCTTGCGCAGACTAGGCTAGAGCTTGAGACACTATCAGTTTCACCCACTGTTTGTGAGAACTGTTTGTCTCTTAGAATGGAATTGATCAAGCTGAAAGCCGAAAAGTCTGTCCAAGTGGAGAGTGAGTGTGAGACCTGCTTGTCTTAGGTGGAGGTTCTAGCTTCTTTGAGAGAGGAGCTAGCTGATTCTCAGAATGAGAACTTTTACCTCCGTTCTATCCTGAGTTGGATCAGTGCCAGAGAGCCACAACTTGGCATGATGATCCAGCAGTTCAAGAGGCAGGATGGGTTTGGGGTAGGTTACACCTACACCAAGGCTGACTTTGAGAGTGCCATTAGTCGGGCAGTGGAGTGGAGTAAAATGACTCCTGAGCAGAGATACCCAAGACTCACTCCACTGAGTCTTCCCAGGCTTGTCAGCCCAAGGATGGAGTAATTCATGAACCACCCAAAGCTCCACCCAAAAAGCCTATCTGGGTTCCAAAGCCCAAACACCTCCACTCTTCTCTGGACTCTCTTCCTGGACCCTCTCAACCCAAGAAGACCACACCGAACACCACCAAGCCCAAGAACCCTAAACCTCAACCACATCCCAAGAAGCCCACCTATCATTGTGAGTATTGCCAGAGAGACGGGCATCTTGCGGAGTTTTGCTTCAGGAGGAAGAGGGTTGAGAGAGCAGAGAAAGCTCGTGGTGGTCAGGAGCAGTTCTACCAGCAGGGTGGTAGACTGCGTGTTCCTCGACGCGGGGAGAGGCTGGAGGCCAGGCCGCGTCGTGTAGGTGGTGGTAGAGGAGACGGCTTTCTTGCCCGTGCTCCAGTTGGTGGTGTCCGTTCCGGCAGAGCTCCAGGTCGTTTTGGCTACGGTCCTGGACCTCGTGGCCGAGGCTTTAGGCAGAACCGAGGACCACGCATTGATCCGCGATTTGGTCCGGACTCTCATTATGATTTCTGCTTTCCGTCTTTTGAGGAGATGGCTTGACACTGGTTTAGCTCTTTTGCTAAACCTGGTGCCGGACCATTTGCTCCTACTTACAGCCACTAATTGTGCAGGATCGGGGACTGGAGGACGTTTGGATCATGGACTCAGGGTGTTCTCGCCACATGACGGGACATCGCAGATGGTTCTCCAGTCTCACTCCCCCGAGCTCCAAAGAGTACATCACATTCGGGAACAATGGTCAAGGGAAGGTAAGTGGCATAGGCTCAATTCGCATTTCAAACCATTTTTCCTTGAAGAATATTTCTTTAGTTAACAATCTGAACATTAACTTGATTTTGGTTTCGCAACTTCTTGAGGATGGTTTGGAAGTGTGTTTTAAGAAGGGCAATTCTTCTGTGTTTGATTCTAGAGGGTCTTTGATTTGCTAGATTTTACCTTTCGGTAAAGTTTTTCGAATTGACTTCTCTAGTTCTTTTGGCCCTTCTCGATGTTTGATTGCTGGATCTTCTTCTGAGCTCTGGAAGTGGCATAGGAGGTTAGGTGATTTGAGTTTTGATCTGCTAGTCAGGTTAAGCTCTATGGACCTCATCCGAGGATTTCCCAAGCTTAAAATGGAGAAAGATCTAGTGTGTCATCCCTGTCGTCATGGGAAAATGGTAGTCGCTTCTCACTCACCCGTGACTCAGGTGATGACTTCGTATCCGGGCGAGCTTTTACACTTGGACTCTGTTGGTCCAGCCCTGGTACGCTCGGTCGGTGGGAAGTGGTACGCACTTGTTATTGTTGACGATTTTTCTCGATTCTCGTGGGTTTTCTTCTTGGAGTCTAAGGATGAAACTTTTCAGTTTGTTTATGACCTGATTTTGAAGCTGAAGAATGAGAACAATGGTCGGGTGCGAGCAATTCGCTCCGACAACGGCTCTGAGTTCAAGAACTCTTAGTTCATCAGCTTCTGTAGTGATCAGGGTCTGGACCATCAATTTTCTTCTCCTTACACTCCCCCACAGAACGGTGTTGTGGAACGAAAGAACCACACGCTAGTCGAGATGGCCAGGACGATGCTCGATGAGCATAGGACTCCTAGGCGTTTTTGGGCTGAAGCCATGAACACGGCTTGCTATCTAGCAAACCGCATTTTTCTTAGAGCTTACCTAGGTAAGACCTCGTACGAGTTGCGGTTTGGCAAACAGCCCAAGGTGAGCACTTGCAAGCGTTCGGCTGCAAGTGCTTTGTGCTCAAGAAGGGAGGGCATTTGGACAAGTTTGAGTCTCGTTGCTGGGACGGTGTTTTTCTTGGATATGCTTTGCATTCTCGAGGCTTCCGTGTTTGGAACCTCGATTCCCAGCTGCTTGTCGAGACTTGTGAGGTTTCATTTGATGAGTCATTGCCTTCTTTAACTCCTTTTGAGCTTTCTGGTGATGGTGAGCTCGGAGAGTCCATCTTTGAGGAAGATGAGGATACTCCAGCTGCTGATGAGGGTGGGCCTTCTGCACCCCCTGCAGAGCCCACACCTTCTGAGACTTCGACTGAGGATGAGGGTGGACCTCTGATCACTTCTTCCACTTCGATCGAGCCCCCTTAGTCGAGTCCAGAGGTGCTAGCTGCTGACTCTGGTGAGGTGACTTCAGATCACCAGGGAACCCGAGCTGTTCAGCGTGACCACCCCTCAGAGCTCATCATCGGTGATTTGACTGAAAGAACCTTGCGTTCGTCTACCTCTCTTGTTGTGTTTGCTGAATCTGCTTTTGTTGCATCTTTTGAGCCTAGAGACGTTTCTCATGCTCTTTCTGATTCTAATTGGATTAATGCTATGCAAGAAGAGCTTGAGAATTTTGTCCGTAATCGGGTTTGGACACTAGTTGAGCCGCCACTAGGATGCAACCCCATAGGCACCAAGTGGGTATTCAAGAACAAGCAAGGTGAAGATGGGGTTGTGGTGCGCAACAAGGCTCGATTAGTTGCCCAGGGTTTTTGCCAGAAGGAGGGCATTGATTTTGAAGAAACTTTCGCCCTTGTTGCCCGTCTTGAGTCCATTCGCATTCTCTTAGCTTTTGCCGCTTCGAAGGGTTTTAAGCTTTTTCAAATGGACGTTAAGAGTGCTTTTCTGAACGGGTTCATAGATGAGGAAGTTTATGTTAGGCAGCCCCCTGGTTTTGAGAACCCCAAGTTTCCTCGACATGTTTTTAAATTGCAAAAAGCTTTATACGGGTTGAAGCAAGCCCCCAGGGCTTGGTATGACCGGTTGAAGCAATTTTTGTTGGGGAAGGGCTTTGTGATGGGTTCTGTGGATAAAACTCTTTTCCTGCTCAGAGATGCTTCAGATTTCTTAGTCGCTCAGATTTACGTAGACGATATTATTTTTGGCGGTACTACTAATGATCTTGTGTCCAAGTTTTCTGAGTAGATGCACAGTGAGTTTGAGATGAGCCTCATGGGTGAGCTCAAGTACTTGTTAGGGCTCCAGATCAAGCAGACCAAGGACGGCACCTTCATCCACCAGGGTAAGTACACTCAGGACATGTTGAAGAAATTCGACTTTGGTGGAGAGTTGAAGCCTCAGATGACCCCAATGGGCAAATCTGGAGGCCTGGACAAGGACGAGAGCAGTGTCAAGGTCAACGAGAGAGTTTCGAGGGATGATCGGTTCGCTGTTGTACTTGACGGCGACGAGGCCAGGCATACAGTTCGCCGTGGGACTATGCGCGCGCTTCCAGTCTTCACCTCGTGCGTCTCATCGGCAGACTGTCAAGCGCATCTTCAGGTATCTTACTTATGCGCCTGATCTTGGTCTTTATTATTCAGCATCATCATCTCTTGATTTATCTGGATTTTCGGACGCCGACTTTGGTGGGTGCCGGTTGGATCGCAAGTCGACTTCCGGTACTTGCCAGTTTCTTGGTTCATCTCTTGTCTCTTGGTCTTCTCGAAAGCAATCTGGAGTTGCTCTTTCGACCACTGAGGCTAAGTATGTAGCTGCTGCTAGCTGCTACTCATAGTTAGTTTGGATGATTTCCACTCTGCGAGATTTTGCGTTGTTTTTTCCTACAAGAGTTCCTTTGTTTTGCGACAGCACCAGTGCAATTAGTGTAGGGAAAAACCCGTGTCTCCATTCAAAAACCAAACATATTGATGTGTGTTTTCATTTTCTGCGGGATCAATATGAGAAAGGTGTCATTGACCTTGTTCATGTTGATACCCATCATCAGTTGGCTGACATTTTCACCAAACCCCTAGATCAGACTACCTTTGAGCGATTACGAGGGGATTTGGGTGTTGTGTATCCTTTCTAGGATAGTTTGCGTCAGTTTTCTTTCTTCTTTACTCTTTTCTTGAGTCTTTTTGTGTGTGTTCATATCTTGCATATTCACATATCACACTTTAGAGCTGCTTCTGTTATATGATTGAACTGCTTTAATTATTCTAGCTGGTACATGCTTTTGATTACTTGTCAATGCTCATGCTTTAGTTCAGTTCACTTGATATGTCTGATATCTGTCATATGCATGGCTTTTATGCTTTAAAACTTGAAAAATGATCACCATTGCTTCTGGTAACTAGCATGTGTAGGCTGAATGTTTTTGCTATCTGTTACATGCCTTGTAGCTAGTTTCTGACTTAGATGCAAACATGCAACTTGGACATCTTTCTGCTTTACAACATGGAAATGTGCTATAAAAATGATGAAAAATCACGAAAAATGAAAATTCCATGCCTTTTTATGCATAACTTGAAAAGATCCAGGTGGGTTTGTCTTGTCGCATTGCATTGTTCTGGACTGCATACCATAGCACTTTGGTATGAACTAGGACACTGTAGTGTATGCCAAGACCAATGTCTTAAGCTTCTGATGGTCCAATTCTGGCCTAGGCTTGACTTGGTCGGTCAGCATAAGGTTTGACATACAAATAACCCCTGGCAAAAATAAAAAGGAAAAAGAAAAAGCCTGACAATTGAAATGATAACAAGTTTGTTGAATCACTTTGTTTTGAACAATGCTTATCTTGGTAGATATCAGTTAGCTTCTACATCTCATGTTTTACCTCGCTTGTCAACCGGAAAATGTGGTGATGCTTTTGTTTGCAAAAACTGAAAAATACGTGCTAATGACTTTCTTTAGATATCATCTGTTGCACTGATCATGCCATGAGTCTTAGACAGTATGTCTTTTGTTGTACTTGTTAGATGTTGTAATTGTAGTCAACCATATCTGAGAAGCATGCTTTCTACACTCCACATGCACTCCAGTTAAATTCACTGCATATTTTGAGGGGGAGTTGTGTTTCAGGGGGAGTCTATGTCTCTTTTGAGTGCTTGATGAGTTCACTTGTCAACAAGGGGGAGAAATTTTGGGATCAGAGTTTAAGGGGGAGTTTTTGCCTCGCTTGCTCTTACTCTGTTGATATCCTTCTTGTTCTAAAATCGCACTCATTTTGAGCTTTTACGTTTTGGTTAACCATAATGACCACTTTTGGCTTTTGTTTCGCTTTCGGTCATTAGGGTTAAGCTTTTACCTCTTTTCTTCTTCTTTGTTTTCTTGTGCTTTGTTTTCGTGTTTCCACATTTGTTCGCAGGTGCTGAAGAGCTGAAGAAGTGAAGTGTTGACAATGCACTCATCAAGGGGGAGATTGAGGAGCCATGCTGAATAGCGTGGGCCTCATGGCTCTAGATGTGATGAGTCATTGTCAATGATAGTCAAAGAGGACAGGAGAAGAAAAGAGATATGCTGTTTCATAGGCCGCGTGTGACTCAGGTACATGGGCAGCAAGCGATGGTCGGGCTGAGAGAGCTGCGAAGTCGGGCTGGCCCAATCCGGGTGCATGGGTCAGGAGCAGTAGAAGACCCACTGGGCTGTTGACTAGGATTGACTCAGGTACACGGGCGGTGAGTGATTGCCGGGCTGAGAGAGCTGCGGAATCAGGCCGGCCCAATCCGGGTACCTGGTGCAAAGTCGGTGGAGGCTTTGTCAGTTTCAGCGCAAAACTGACAACCGTTGATCTTGTATCCGACTATCCAGAAGAGAAGCCGTAGTCGCTACGAAAGCTTAGCTTCCAGATAAGTCATCTGTATCTCTAGGCCCACAGTCAGTCAGTCGAGTCTGTAAAAATTCCTAAGGGCAGTAGAGTCATTTTCTTTATTTTAGCGTCTCTAAAAACCCTAAGGGGCTGAGGGAATATTCTAGGTCCTTGGGCAACCTATAAATAGGACCCCAATCCCTAGGTTGTGTTTACCCCTTCTAGAATTCACTTTTTAATCTATTGGGTCATTTTGTCTCCTGCGTTCTCTCTCCTATTGTGCGCCACCAGGTTCTTACTCCCTGTGATTTAATTCCTGCATTCCGTTTGTTCTTCTTGAATCTATGAGATTCTCTTCTCTCCTCTTGTCATTCGGTTTGCAGTGTCTTTATGGTCTGTATTGATGCGCAACAACTTCTATTCCTGAGAACTCTTTTGCTTCGGTTCTTGCTGTTTGCAAGTAGTACTACTTCTCTGTAGCAACAGTACACTAGTACTCAGGCTTGCTTTTTCCTGCACAGCTTTTTGATCGAGTTGACAGGGCTAAAGTTCCTTTTCTGGCTGTTTCTGGCGAAGCCCCTTCTCTCTATTCGAAGTCCCTCAGCTTTGTGAGGCAGGCTGACACCCTCGAGGGTTTCGCTTGAACTTCAACTTCCCTTTGTGTACTGTGTTTCTAGCTTCGAAGTACTTTTTGAGATGTCAGCGTTACATACTTCGAACGTCTGTGCGAAGGTACTCTGACTTGAGCTCTTCGAAGTTCATACTTTGACAGGTTTCGAAGTTGGCTATGAAGCTTGTCTTTCTGGTAGACTTTGCTCGACGAGAATTCCTTCTTACTGTCATTTTCGAAGGTCAAAATGTGTGAGTTCGGAGCTAGTTTTCTCGAAGTGTGGCTGTAGGCTTCTGGTTCTTGTATGTCCACATCAGCATACTTCGGTTCGAAGTTAGTCTGTGGTTCGAAGGTTATACCTCGTTACCACTAGCCTCGAAGGTTATCCTGTTGGCTTCGAAGTTGGTCTTGCTAGTTCCGAAGGTAGAGTAAAGACTTCGAATTTGGTTTCTTTGACAAGTGTCAGGCTTCGCTACTCTTTCGAAGGTTGTTATTTTCTGTGAACTTGTTTGAAGCTTTCTGTTCAAAGTACACAGTTCGAAGCAACCTTCGATACTGACATACTTAGCTTCGAAGCATACTTCGCTCTCAGTTACACTCAAACTAGGATAGACAACAAACCTTCGGCACTTTCACAACAGCCTTCGGCATACTTCGACACTGACCTCCGAAGCAGGCTTCGTCACTGACCTCCGAAGCAGGCTTCGACACAGTGAAGCAGGCTTCGCCACAGCAGGCTCCGCCAAGTTCCGAACAGGAGACAAATTTGAACAGTAACTTCTCATCTCACTTCATATATACTTAGATCATCTATTGAGAAGTTTGACCTGCCTTGTCTAGTATATTCTGTTTACCTGCCTAGTAGCACTGTTTTGGTGGTTCTCTGTTTTATCATCAGTTGCTTCTAGGCTAGATACCTTTAGACTTAGGCAATCTGTTCATACTCTGCTGCTTAGTCTTTTGAGGTGCGTTGGGTATTGGGAACATGCCATATATTCGAAAGAATTTTTAAGGCACCCATTCACCCCCCCTCTGGTCGCTACTTTCGGTCCTACACTATCTTGCAGCCACAGGCTCCGCTGTTAGTGAAGTCCTTATTCCAGAAGTGGATTTCAACGGGAAGTTGGTACAGAATCCGATATACTTCGTATTGGAAGCTTTATTCGTAGCCAAAACTCGGTACTCCAAGCTCGATAAGTTTACCAATGTCCTGGTAATGGCTTCGAGGAAATTACGACATTATTTTTTGGTGCATAATGTAATTGTATCAACTTCTTACCCTCTTGGAGATATGCTCTGGAGAAAAGATTCTACGGGGAGAATTGAAAAATGGGTTGTTGAACTAGCCCCCTTTGGTATTTCCTTCGTAGCAAGAGCAGCCATTAAGTCACATGTGGTGGCTGATTTTGTAGCAAAGTGGACTCCGTCTGCAGTATGGACTCCGAAAGAATTAAATGAAGGAGTTTGGACCATATACTCTAACGGAGCTTTTCAAGAATCTTGAGTAGGCGTCGGAGCGGTTATAATCTCACCTTCAGGGAAAAAAGCAATGTACTTCGCAAGGCTCAACTTTAAGTCCACTAATAATATTGCGGAGTACGAAGGGATTCTACTTGGGCTTCGCAAAGCGCGTGCACTTGGCGTTGCAAGAGATGTCATTAAAACAGACTCTCACATTGTCGTAGGGCACGTTGATAAAAGCTTTCAAGTTCAGCATCCACAACTTGCTAAATATTTGGAAGAAATCTGCAAGACCGAAGCAGCATTTAAAGGAATTTCTATCTGGAGCATCCCATGAGCCGATAACTTGCAAGTAGACATCTTCACCAAAGCTGCAGGCGGAGCCCTACACATCCCAGAAGGGGCTTTTTATGAAGAGCTTGACTCTCCTTCGGTGCCACAACTCCCTCCTACTGAGGTACTTTGCATACCAAGCATTTATTGGTGGAGCCAAATTATGGATTTATTGCAAGACAAAGCTAATATGCTCGAAGGCCCAAAGCCATTAAGATTACAGTTGAGGATCCGGAACTATCATATTATCAATGGTATTTTATACAAGGCCGGAGTCTGTTCTCCTTTGATCCGATGTATCTCCCAAGCCAAAGGCCAAGACATACTCCGAGAAATTCATGATGGCCTATGTGGTAGCCATCTTGCCCCTCGGGCTTTAGCAGGAAAAACACTTCGCCAGGGGCTCTATTGGCCAACTATAGTAGCTGATGCAGAGGCATTAGTCCACCAACACCTCTTCAAGTTATAACTCTGGTATGCCCAATGGCTTGGTGGGGAATGGATCTCATTGGCCCCTTCCCAATGACAAAAGGCAGCCTGAAATTTGCAGTGGTAGCAATTGAATATTTTTCTAAGCGGGTCAAAGCCAAACCCCCGACTGCTTTCACTTCCAAGAATGTGCAAAAATAATTTTTGGCAAAATATTATTTGCAGATTCAGAGTACCTAGGCAGCTGACAATTGATAATGGCACTCAGTTCGATGTTGAACCTTTCAAAGCGTTCTGTGAAGGTCTTGGTATCAAAATGTGCTTTGCACCTGTCCGTCATCCTGATCCAATCGAGCCGTCGAGCGAGCCAATGGTAATATCTTGTCAGTCTAAAATCGAAGGATAGTAGGATTGGCGAAGTGGCTGTGGACCGAGGAACTACCGAAGATTTTGTGGTCCATTCGGACTACTCAGGCAAGGTCTATAGGGTTCACCCCTTTCCGGTTATTATTCGGAGATGAAGCCATGACGCTGATGGAGCTCAAAGGAGGTTCCCTCCGCACCATCGTACCCGAGCTTGACAATGAAAGACAGACTTCACTGGACTTGACAGAAGAAACAAGGCTTCGAGTTGTTGCTAACCTAACGAAGTATCAACATTAGACAAAGACTTGGTATGACCCGAAAATAAAACTTAACGAACTCAAGCCGGACCATTTAGTATTGCGAAGCATAATTGCTCTAGAAAAATTAGGAAATAAATGGGAAGGAGCATATATCACCTTGTGTTCAGGACGCCCCGGATCTTTTAAATTAGCTAATTTAGAAGGTGAGGAATTGAAACATGCATGGCATGCGGAGTACCTTAAATGTTACTTCGCTTAGGGGCTCCTTGTAACAGATTGTAAACACCTTTCTAAATAAATAAAGCTTATGGTTCAAATAATCCGTGCTTCTCAAGATGATTCCTACTCCTAGTGGACGCACTAGGGCAATGGAGCTAATTGCGGAGGTAAGTATTATTCATTCGAACCCAATCAACGGACTTCGAGCCACAAGCTTGAAGCATCCGTCAAGGTGGGAAAGTTCAATAAAAACGGATTCCAAGTCATCGGCTTGAAAGCATCCGTAAAAAGAGTCCAAGGCAACCAAAACACACGGATTTCGAGCCATCGGCTTGAAAGCATCCGTAAAAAGAGTCGAAGGTGACCATAAAAATGGATTCCAAGCCATCGGCTTGAAAGCATCCGTAAAAAGAGTCGAAGGAGACGAAAATACGCGGATTCTGAGCCATTGGCTTGAAAGCATCCGTAAAAGAGTCTGAAACGACCAAATAATCAGATTCCATTACATCCGAAAAAGTGTACTAAGCTACCATTTACGGACTCCGGACCTATAGGTTCGAAGAGCCCTACGAGGTCCATAACGACCATTGCTCGGATTTCAAACCACTGGTTCTTAATCCTTATACAATACAATAAGGGGCTCCGAGCCTCCAAAATCAAAAACCTTATTGAAATTTTACTCATAGCAGGCATGACGATCGTTGTGCATGACCATCTTAGCTTGATAATCGAAGACGCTCACCCTCAAAGAGGGTCTAGGAGGTAAAGGCACAATTTCGAAGCATTTCAGTTTATATTACTCAATTATATTACATTATAAAAATCACTATCTAAGCCAAGAAGAAAACAAAGACCCCTTCGGTCCCCAAGACTAGATTAAGAGTTAACCCGACTTCGAAGGCTACTTGTTCCTGAGCCCGGAGTCTTCAGAACTTTACGTTTTATCCGCTTCCCTTTCTTCGAAGATCAGAAGTCCTTTTGCTCTTGCTGAGGATGCTAAATTTACAACCTCATTTTCCCCCTTTTCCTCCTTAATATAAGCTAATACTTCTTTACAAATTTCGGATATACCCTCTCCATGGCTTCCTAGAGGAACTGAAAATCGAGGACGCCTGTGAGGTCTTAAGGCTTCGAAGGTAGCCCACTGCCGACGGAGCCCTTCGTTAACCTCTAACACTTAAAGTTCATCATCCAAAAAATGCGGGAAATCCTAAAAACATTTCTAAATAAGTCTTTTTCATTCAATAAAAGATAGAAATACAAGTTTTTTACATAATGGGACCCTAAGGAGAGCTAGACCTTCCGGTCCAGAGGAGGCGTGCTGGTCAAAGGCAGCATCTTCACTTGCTTTTGACGGTGGCCTTCATCAATCCACGCCTTCACCGCCGTCCGGCCTTCAGTTTTCTAGGATGCTTGAAAAGCCTCCCAAGCTACGACCACGTCGGGCGAAGGGGTTAATAGCCGGTCACCGCCAAAGCTGGCAGGGGCTACTCTAGGGTCCGGCAAAACAGAAATACCGATGTCCTCGAAGTGGCGAAGTACTCCGAGAGCGGCTACTTGTCCGGAGATCTCTCCGTACCGAGTACCCAAAGTCTTCATCATCTTCGCTGCTGCTTGGACCATCTTCAACTTCTGAATCAAAGTATCGTTGGCCGATGATGAGGAGGCGCAAGAAGTCTCGAAATATTCCAAGATGCCCCGAAGGACATCCTTGGCCTCGAAGGCCATGCTGTCACATTTTGTCTTCTCCACATTCTGGGGTTCAATCGAGCGCTGCATGTCATGGATCAAAGTAGATAGCTCGGTTGTCTTTGTCATAAGGACAATCTTCTGCCCGAGCAGCACCCTTACGTCATCAGCCAAACGTTGCCGCTCTTCTCGAAGCCTTACAGCCTTAGCTTCGGCGGCTTCTTGCTCCTCTCGAAGCCTTTCGACTTCGGTTCGGAGAACCACCCGCTCAGCCGCAAGCTCTTCCTTCGTAGCCTCCAGCTTTGCTTTTGTGCTCCGCTCTAAGTGAGCTATCTCCTCCAAGCTCGAGACCCAGTTCTCGGAGTCAGCAAGGCTCTCCGAGAGAGCCGTCACCTTATCTTTGAGCCGATTGCATTCGTGCTCATTGGAAACAGCAGTTGCACGAGCTAAAACAATGTGCTGACAAAAGGAAAAGAAGAGCAACGTGGGTATGTTGTATATATACTTTAAATGAAACTGACTTTTGTAGGTGCTTTGAACTTGGTAAGCTGCCTTTTTAAGGGAAGCGTCAAGTTCCGACCCTTCGGCCTCACCTATGATGAAAACCAATTTGGTCTCCCCTACTTCTCGGTTAGCCTGAGCCAAAGGATCTAGCAAAATCTGAAGTCATGTCCTCCTTTCAAGAAAAGGGGGCAGAAGGGAGAGCCTCGTTAAGGCACTCTGATCGTCATTTGTGGGAGAAGGGCCGGAGTGAAGAGAAGTGTCTTCCGAAGCCTCTATCGACTGGCCTCCGTCTATCGACTCCGATGGAGTCCAACCCGTAGCAGGAGCGGGCATCGGCCAAGATTTACCTTTGCCCTTTCCAGGACCCATCGCCTTCTTTGGAGTCGTCTCTTGTGCCGGAGTTGACTCTTGCATCGGAGCCACTTCTAGTGCTAGAGCTATCTCCTGCACCGAAGTCGGCAACGACGCATAAGCTGTCTCAAGCTTCGGGACCACCTCCTTAGTCGGGGCCACCTCCGCTAGAGCTGATTCTGTGAATTCAAAGGTATATGCTATTATTTAAATGTTGTAGGAAAAAAGTGAAACAAGCTTCGGTCAAGATATACCTCTAACACCTTATTGTCGGACGAGCACAAGACTGCTCGGAGGCTCAAACATTTGACCGAAGTCTTCCTCAGACTCCGGAGATCGAACCGAAGCAACAACTCCTAGAGTTTCTTCGGCTGCAGCAACTACCACTTCGTCCGAAGCTGAGACCTCCGCATCCAGGGTCTGAACCCTTTTAGCCTCAACTCCACCTTGATCCAAAATTAGGGTGTCTGCCCCACCTGATAGAGCAACTTCGACATCCACCTGCCTAGGTTTGCCCCCCTCTTCAGCTGGAGCCACCTCCGCACCATCCTGGACGAAGGTCTTGGTTTCCATCCAAGACCCTTCATCCCCCACAAGAAGAGCTTCGAACTCCTCCGCCATCTGTATGTCCACGTCGTCTTCATCTTTGGACTGCTCTAGCGGCGAAACAGGCGATTTTGAAGGAGCACGAGCCTTCAGCTTGCGGGTCACTTTCTTCACTGGTGTCTTCACCGGGCCCGAAGTCCCAGCCTCGGCCTTCCTCTTCCTCGGAGCCTGATCCGTTGTGGACCAGTCTAGAAGGGTCGGGGGCTCGACTCCCAGTGAATTGGCCAAGCGGCCATCAGGAGAGGAATTTGGAGGCCAATAAATTCCTCTGCTAAGTCACGCATGCTCATGCGACGACTCACGGAGTACAACAATCCAAGACGTACCTGAAGTTGTCTTGCATCAGGCTTGATCTCCGCCTCCCTCCGATACAAGATCTCCTTCAGGGGCCCAGCCAAGGCGCAAGTCGTCCCACCTCCGCATAGAACCAGCAGAAGATCCAGTCGGAGTACCACCGGTCGTTGATGGCCTTCGCTGAAAATCGGTCTTGGAACTCGTCGTGAAGCTGGAAGTTTATACTTCCGAAGGCCACCACCATCTTCTCCTCTCCGTTCCGGTGCACGTCTTCGGCTGACACCAGGCCTTGTGGAGAGCAGCGAAGATCTCTGCCCTCCCCGTACACCCTTCATCCCGCATGGCCCACTCAAAGACGACCAAACGAGCGATTGCATTGGGGGAAAGTTGGGGGAGCTTTACATGGAATCAATCCAGTACCTACGCCAATAATTCTACCGCATGGAGCCCGAGTCCGGCTTCGAAGAAGGCTTCAAATACTACGACCTCCCCCGCCTGGGCACTGAAATAACCTCCTTCCCGGGGGATCGCACCTTCACTCCGGGCCCCAGCTTCCCAGCCACAGCTGCTGCGATCGACTTCTTCGAGCAGGTCGATGCCCCCAAGCTATACGACTGGTTTGTATACTTGGCGGACGCCGGTCGAAGATCGTGAGGACCAGTGGGTCGAGGATTCTCTGAAGGCCCCGCCGCTGCCGCCGCCATCGCTTGCTGCCGGGCCAAAGAAGAAGCCAGCGTAGGAACCTTGTTGCTGGTTTTCGCCGACGCGGGAACCTTGTTTCTGGTTTATAGCCCCTGAAGTCCTTTGTACTGTATGTTACAGAGCAATGTTTGGGTTGATCTGTTTCGGTTTCGATGCCGTTATGACATGCAGGGTCATCTCAATGAAGATTTGCAACCGCTATGAGATCGTGCGACCATTAGCCTTCTTAGAGAGTGACGGCTCTAAATTGGGTCCAACAGCTCTGAGAACTAGCAGCTAGTTTGGCTCCGAAAGAAGTTCAATTCTGAAGCAACTTCTTTGGATGCCTCCGAACAAGTTTCGGGTCCGGAGATCCTTTACCTCCGAAAATATTATTTCTAATGGTTGTAAGGGCTTTCAGAGTTATTTTTTTCCAAATTTTAGACATGAAATTATTTCTTGCGTATACTGCCCTCTTCACTGTACAGGCAATTCGGAGAGAAGTATTCGAGGGGCTACTATTGGGGGAAAATATTTCATCATCAGGAGATGGTGGAAACCTCAACATCAACACAATCAGAAGAAATGAAGTTAGAAGCTTTGGTCTCCGAAGCTTCTAAAAACATCAAGGCTTCATTGTATTTAGAGCCTTCTACCATGAAGACCTCCGTCAAGGTTTCGGTGTGACGAAGCATCTCAGAGCCTCTTTACTCGAGGGGGTACTGCCAGCAAGGATAGAAGGATTATTTTCTCACTGATTAGATTAGTCTTTTACCCTTTTAACCCTACGAAGAATATTAAACAGTATCTTCTAAGTCGGTTGTAATTAGAGGGTAAAGGAGTCTTTTTCTAATGTATTCCGTCTATAAATACCCTACCCCTCTCCACTCTGTAAGGGGTATCGGATACTCAGATATTCAATACATACTTCGAACTATATATCTCAAGATTTTTATCCAATTCGGAGGCTTGGAATAGTCCTCATAAGCAAACACTTCGTTTGTTAGTCTTTCAAGTTCTTTAAACATGTTAGCATAATCTTTTATGCCAACAGTTATTAGTTGAGTTGTTTGGATGAACTAAAACTTAAAATTAGCGACTAACAATTAGTTCATGTGATCCAAACATGATCTTAACCGTGGTTTTTGATAACCATCGGCCGGTAGTCAGCGATAACTGTTCTAGTTAACTGGTAAATTGGACCAGTAACAGTGGTAACTGGATAGGTTACAGTGGTAACCGAGCATCAGTGGGTTAATCGTAATGGTGGTTTTTGGGATAACTGTCGGCCGACGATAACTCGTCCAATAACAGTGGTAACTAGATAGGTTACTGTGGTAACCGAGCGCCGGCCGGTTAATAGTACATGCCGCTGGGAATATAGGGGCAGTGCAATACAGTTAGGATTTAGGATGGTCTTGATCATTCACAAGGTGACACAACCAGATCTAGCAAAGTTCACTTCCAGGAGATTGCGCGTCAGAAAATGTTCACATCATCATGTGGAGCCAGCGAGCGAGCAGACATACAGTGGATAAACTGATAAAGCCTTTTCTGCCAGTTGGGGTTGTCCACCCTGCAGTAGCAGTACATTGGCTTGTACATGACTTGGAAGCATACAACAGTGCACTGGAGTTTGCCGACATTAATGGCTCTCAATCTTACTGCTCACAAAACAATCCTCTACGTTGTTGATCTTCATATGGAAAACAATCTAATGCTAATACATGTTGCGAACTGCAAACTGCATCATGTTTATTTGCAGATATACTGCCAACCGATGATGTAGTGAAAAGGCGTTGATTTATGTGGAAATGATATGGTAGAGAAGCTCTGAATTTAGAGAGCAGTAACTGAGACAGTGAGGGCTGCATTTCTCAGCGCCTCCTGGCTGCAGTCTCTCTCTGGGCATTGAAGTAGACAGCAGCCACAGGAAGGCCAAGATCATTCTCCTCGGCAAACCGGCGAGTGTTGAAATGGTCCCTGAAGGATGGCACAACTACAGTTTGCCTTCGCTTCTGCTTGAAGAGCACAAAAATGAACCTGTGGATGCCAATGTTTGGTTTCGGGCTCTCATAGCTCACGACCTCCCGCCCTTCAATTTTAAAGGCACCAATTGGTTATTCAAAAGGAGCAAATGGATGAATGAATAAGAATATAAGATGGAAGAAGCTGACGCGATTTAGGGAAAGGACCTACCAAAAGAAGCATCTGTTGTCCCAGGTATATCAGTAACAATCCTGTGTAAGTGTAAATGTAATATTTACTGGTTATTTAGCCACACTAGTACACTACAAAATCTGAATACTCATAGTAGGAATAGTAGTGTAGCTAATTGTCTAGCTAATCACTGACCACCCATAATTAACAAATGTGTAGTCTTTAGATATATAGATATAAAATGTTCGAGGTTACCAATGAAGGTGCTCCCTTAGATATGGATCACTTGGTCCTGGCACATCTGGGTCGGTCATAACCTGAAACATAAAGAGTTATGGTCGTTAAATGGGGAAGAAATAGTGTGTAATAAGTATCATGGGACTCCCAGGATTGCGTTCACTGCTCTGTACCAATGTGAAGAAAGACCTCATGTCACCCCCTTGGACCTCGACTCTTGGCTTAGATACAACTGCTGATGGGTAGAGCTCATGGCCATTAAACACAAGCTTGTTGGAGTTATAGGTCACTATCATCTTCATGCATGGGTTAAAAGAGTCAAGAACTTCTCCAATCACACGCCCTACAACAAGAGGCTCCACAGACCTGCTAGACATATTGTTAGAAGGGCAGATAGTAATAATCTTGCTACTTCAATGTGCCGTGGGCTGATTGCTGGGAATTGGTACTACAAGCCTCTATTTATAGTGTCCAGAAGCCTGCTCGTCAAGTGTGTTGTAAGCTCAGTGGAGAATGTGAGACGTGAGTATTATGTGCGTTTTTTAGTCGGGCGTGTGCTGTGGAAATAACGGAAAAGGCCACAGAAAGTAGCTACCTTTTGCAATATCACAAAAAAGGGTCTTGTTGTCTAACAGTTTGAGATTGAATCTATCCATGCAACACTTGATGTATCTTCCTTCAATTCTAAGGATAATCCCTATTTATTAGTTTTTGAAAAAGAAAAACGATATCTTTGCATGCCAAAGATGTAAGCCGTTGCATTAATCCTAAACTCTGCAATTGTTATATACCTCTTTTCAGAACCTTTCGTTGGTTATCAATATGAGAACATTTCTTCTGTCGTGTTTTCATGATTTTTTTTTTCAAGTTGACAGTTTGTCCACAAAGGATTACTCAAAGAAAGTATTGTAGATTACTACATTTATGCTATTTCTTTGTGAAAACGTATAGTAGCCTAGTAGGTCACCTTGAGGCAAGTGTGTGTATGATGATTATGCTGCTGAGCAATCTTATATTGGTCAGTAAACAGTGTTCTGGTCCTATCTTTAAGGTCTGTGTGACAAGGCACTCTGTAGATTGTTATGAACTTGTGTATCATTCTGTGCCTTTCCAAATGAAAAACCGAAGAATTACGACATTTGTAATGGCATTACAGTAACATCTGGTATTTGGACAGTGCAGTTAAAATATTTTACTTGAAAAAATGAACATCTAGATGGAATTCTCTGTGGAAAGTTAGGAACTACGCCCTTACAGAGCAAAAGAAATGAAGGGAATATAACACTTACAAGTGATTCTTTTTTTGTTTTTGCCAAAACTATCAATTCATTTTTTTTGCATGTTTGATTTGATGATTACTTGCAAAACATTAAAGCTTGCCTTGCTTGCTGATGTTCTTATCCTGCTGTGTTCTAATTATTCGTTTGTTATCTAGCAGAGAGAAAAAAAAAATGCTGCACTACCTTCGTGGAAGCGTCTGCACCCTTAAATGTTCATCTTTGGATACCTTGTTTATTTAGGTAAGCCCCATTTAGCTGCCTCTTTTTCTGTTAAGGAAAAGAGAATTTGATGAGTTTAATTGCTGTTAGAATATTTCCCCAAACTGTGATACCAACTTGATTACCATTATTATCTGATTATTCTCATCTTTGAAGTGCTATGGCAACATACCATGGGAAGAGAATAAAGGAGAAGAACGCAGTGCTGCCACCACTTCACTATGTAGGGGTGCTGTCTAGTGCTCAGATGTCATTTCAGTGATAAAAAAAAGCTCACATGTTCTCCTTAATTGAACCATTAAAAAATCTTTCTGGATTTCCATAAGTAGTGGAGCCAAGTACAGCTTGTGATATTTTTCTGCTCGATTATAATGCCATGATAATTGCTTGACACCTAGCTGAAGTAGTGGAATCTTGTAGTTGTTCCATCCGATGCAAACCGGTCTGGCTCACTAACAGGCGTGGTTAGAAAATTTTATCCTGCTTAGCATTTCAGGTTTTTTTGTGATTTAAGTTGTTTGCAAGTTTTTAGAAGAAATTATTTGCACTTATTTTGGTTTGCTTCATACTATTCTCCACTGAAATATATATTTGCATCTTATCAACATTCTGCAGTTCTGCCTCGTTATTGACTTTTATATTATCCCTTAAACCCGCCTAGTTGGTTTTCCCGTGCAATTCAATTGTAGGTGTCATGGTTTCTGTCGTAGTAGAATTTTGTTTAGAACTTATATATTTTTCTTCTAAAAATACAATTGTCCGGCGTATGATTTCTGGTTCTCTAACATAGGTTTTAGCATTCTGGACCGAAAATGGATGTAGCCAACTTTAGTGTCCGGTATAGCCCATGAGGAGGAGTTTGATTTCTATAAGAGAGTTTTGCACTATATCGGAAGGACACCGAGATATCTTATTATAGATCATAAATATGTACATATATTTATTTATAAATAGGAGATAGACTAGAATTCGGTACATAATTCTTAATTCTTGATATCTTAGAAACCGATTCAGGTAGAAATCCTTGTGTTGTACGCTTTGCCCATGACTATATAAAGGGGGTGAGGGACCATTTTCAAAGACATGCTCTTTAGCTATTTTAGTTTACATCTAATATATAATCTACCAAAATCCTAGATATATGGTTATTATCCTTATGAAGATCTGAACCAATATAAATCTTTTAGCTTCATAGTTCTGAGTGTTTAGATCATAATGTTTCCCTACATGTTAAATACCATCTCGGGTACTCCCTAGGTACAATGCTCGGCGATACACTAACAACAACTATATTACGTACATAATTGCTACATCGCCACATTATGTATCACTGTATCAATGAATCTGCATCGTCATAATATAGACCCACGGCGATTTAACATGGTAAGGGTGAACTTAGTGGCTCCTTTTAACCTTATCTTAATAAGGGTGATGCTTTCCGTTTGCTGCCAAACTGTTGCTCTACACCTTGAAATATATGCTTCAACAAAACGGATCTGTCCACGAAACGTCAGCCTCTCAACATGCAGAGTGGCAAGTAACTTGAATGCATGTTGATGGGAGGATCATTGTGGGCCAACTTGGGGAGGCAGCAAGATATTCAGATGATGACAGGGAGACTTTAGACGTTGGTGAGGGGATGCCCATGTCCTATTGAATATCCATGAATCAGTGTGTCGCCCCTTGATTTGAGTATGAGTCAGCCGGTGAGTTCCGTGTGAATTGATCCAGTGACGAGAGGCTCCATGGTCAAGAGTTGTCGACATTAAAGGCCAATTTAGTATAGCTCCGTATTTTAAAATCTAGATCAGAACTTTGAATCCATATGTTATCTGGAGTAGGTTTGAAAATATTAGTTGGGCTGAATTACTCTAAAATTTCTGGAATACAAGAGTGAAGAGTAAATGAACAATATTACTCTTATGTATTATCTACCCTACCATATAATTGATGAGTTTAAGTGTTCACCAGACAATCTATCTGTTTAATCACGGCCATTCATTTATATCTAATAAATCATAGTTATCAGATCTTTTTTTCTCTTGACCGGCCTAGCCTATTAGGCCTCCCCTCTCTGTCGTTGGGTCCTGCTTATTTTATATGAAATTTGATCTTCTGTTTTATATGACAATTATTAATATATGGAAACTGAAATGTTTTATATGTAAATTATTAATATATGGAAAATCATCGATATATGAAAGTTGATCTATTTTATATAGAAATTATTATTATATAGAATGTTGATCATATATATAAAAGGCTATGGAAATCTGATTAGTTTTATATATAAAGAATAAATAAATGGAAAACATATTCATAGCACAATATTATTTTTGGAAGCTTCGGAATCTCCTTCCATACACGTCCATTTTCCTTCTCTAGCATCTCCATCAATTCTAGCCCAAGTGTTGTGAACCAGAGCCTGCGTCATGCATTTTTGCTCCGCCGTTGCCCGCCCTCATCGCCGGTAGTCGTATCCATCCTCGCTCTCGACTTCATCGGGTCCGTCGTCCTCTCACCATCCCCGGTCACCACTACGATCGAATCCCCGACCACTGGATCGCCATCGCCTCCTTCATCCCGAACCGTCTTCGCAGTTTCCGCTCAACACCAGTCGCCTCTGCTTCATAATTGTACTGTTTCATAATTATTTTTTAATTTAATGTTGGGTAGAACGGGTATGATACAGTTGATTAATAGATGTATTATGAATTCTTAAATGTGTATTATTTTTCTTTGAAAATAATCTTAATTAATAACTTTAGCACAAATAATATAAACTAATGTGACATAAAATTGACATTTGTACATATGAAGCAAAACTTTACTAGATATACTTCGTTCCCTCCGCAACACCGCCACCCGTTGTCTCCACACCTTCTCTCCTAAGTCCATCGTCGCCACTTTCGATAAGAATAGTCATCAGGTCCATGTGCGTCTCCAGATCTAGTTGCCATCGATGCAAACAACTTTCATGCATAGCCGGCTTGCCACGTCGCCTGGTTGAGCATCGCTATCCACGCGTGTCGCTGCTCATACCTAGATAAGCATGCCCAACCGTCTATTTGATTTTCAAGGGATCAAGATAGGATCGGTATCTTAACACTCCCCCTTGGCATTCTTACGCGACATGCATATACCTCATTAAAACTTCCCAAAAACCCAGTGGGAAAAATTAGGAGAAAGAGTACCTAGCGCGCGTCTTGGTTGCATGAATTGCCTCATTAAAAAACCTTAATATAAGAAACTTCAGGAAAACTCATTCAAGGGAAAAAGAGTACAATTCACCCAAATATTTCATAAGATCTTCAAGATCAATTCGGGTACTTAGTCTGCTTGACTAAGATTCAATTCTTCTTGTCGGTGTTATGTGAAGTTTCTCCCCCTGAAATGTACAAGTCTTTAAGTCTAACGATCACATCTTTCAAACCTAGATGTTTCAAGAGTTATTTAGTGAACAACCTGCGAGATTTTCACATAACTTGGTGTGCATCACCATTAGTTCATTCGTCTTTATGCAATTCATGAGCATAGAAGAACTTGGGGTTTATGAGCTTCATCAAATTGCTCTTCACATATCTTGACTCTATTTATACAACACAAGTTATATTATTTTCTTGGATAATGGTGAGGGTGTTAATATGATTCAATTCTCATAACTTCTAGATGTGATGAATCATTATTCTAAACCATACACATTCTGGTGAGGCTGAATGTAAAAACTATTATTTCGAGTGGTTCATCGAAGTCGATGTAGGACTTTACTTTGACGATTTCTAGGATACTTCAGTTCCACCACATAGGAAAAACATAGCTAGATTTGTATGAGAATTTTGCTCCCAAAATTTCTCCCTCTTTTCTCTATATCCGTATGGATATATGGTCTTCTTGCAGTGACCTTCTGTCTATAGGGGTTTTGGATGGAGATGACTTTGCAAAGCCAAACCTCTCCAACACTTTCTGAGTGTAAGTAGACTGATGTGCTAGAATTTATTAGTCACATGCTTTAGTTTCAAACTCAAATTCAAACAATGAGTTTGGTTCCTCAATTCTAAATGGTATTCAGACCATATTCATAATCCATTCAGAGATCTTCATTATTCATGCAGCATTTCTACTAGATAAATATACTATATACTACTAAGATTATTTCTATTATTTTTATCTTGGTTAAAGACATGGTACTTCATGTACCTTCATACAATTATCTGATCCAAGCTCCCATGCAAAGAACAACATCAATTAATTCATTACTCAACATAATTTGACTTCAAGTCGATTTTGATCTTCATGTTGATTCATTCAACTCCTGGTTGATTTCAATATTCAACTGCTAGTTGACTGCCATTGAGATTATATTTCTAAAGGTAATTTGTCCCATGATCAGAGAATAGATTTCACAATCAACTCCTGCTAGTTGAGTGAAAACATACAACAAGTCATTCTTCATCTCTTACTATTATCTTCTTCTTCTTTCGTAAGAAAATTCAGTTGTCATTGCCTTCTTAGAATCTTCTCAATCTGACCTCTTCAAGATTTATGATTGTGGCAACAATAAATAATAAGTGCAGATAGTTGGCAGTTGCTATATCACAGAATTCATCCTAACTTCTATAACTTCTAGTTATTTCATCATGGGTTGCACATTCTAGTGTTTCATCATCTTGCTCACCATTATTTCCTATCATAGGAGCAAGGTCCTTTAGTGTACCAGCGGCTATTTTGGTGCGCACCTTATCGCTGGTTTCTTCCTTCATGAGAAGATTCATACTAGTATGTTTATTTCTGAGGTTCCATACCATTTGCCAGGTCTCGACTGGCTCCCCTTCTTTCTGTGGGGTAGTTTTCATGATTAAGTATGATAAGCTCCCATATCTTGTTTTCATCAGACGTCTCCGATTATTTAGGGACATGAAGAACCGGAGTTCTCATCCTATTATTTTTGTTCGAGGCCTCTAGACGAGATGAGGGATACCTTTCTTCATTGGTATTTCACCCTCTCCGGTGCATTATATTCAGATAATGCAACTTAGACATGCTTTTCAGATCACAAAAACAATTAGGCAGTATAACTTATAGTTATTTGGCACTTCGGGTCCTTCTGTACTTGTAGTACTTCTTACATTGCATTCACTAGTGTGAAATAATATGCAAAATTCATTTCATTTCTACCATAATTTGCCAACATTTTTTATGCAAGGGTTCATTCTCTCCCCCTAAATGATGGAAAATTACAAAAGTAGAAGGCTACATGCAAATCTCCATTCACAAATTTTATGAACTTTCGGAGAGAGCCTTTTCAATCTACTATGGTAGTAGGATATGCACATACTTCGAACAAGAAATTCAACACTAGTTGCACTGTTGTTGATTATATGTTGTATGTCAATAGTTCGAATTATGTTTGAGATCCGCTGCATTTAGAACTGCATGTCGTTTTCATGACAGATAAATTGCAACTCTACAATAATGGTATAGCAATTCTTCTAATTCTTCATTTCTTATGCTTAGTCCATTCAGGCGGAGAAATGATACTTAGTGCACTACTTTGCCTTTCATGTCAATGCATTAGACATTAAGCGCTATTCTGTAGCGTTTTCCATTTAGGTGGACTACTTTGATGATCAAGACATGAGGATCAAGAAGACAATAGACCTGCATATGTCTATTACAAAGATTTACGAGCTTCAAGCAGTATCATACTAGCACATACATGAGTTCAATAAGACCAAACATGTCATCCTAGATGCAGTCTAGAAAGAATTTCACATTGGCCTAGTGATTAATTTCCTAGTGGTGCATGCGGGCACACTAATCTTCATGATTTAGGAAATTATTTCGCATTGAAGCTATAACCATATGAGTTGTCAATTTATTTTTATCATAATTCAAAAACCAAAATTGACATAATGCTTCATTACTATGCAAAGTTATCCCACAAATAATATGACCATGGCTCTTTAAGGACCTAAGAACGCATTGTTGCTACTAGCAATGGTCATAATATTTCTAGTTCTCATTCATCTAGAAATATTTCATTCTCAAAGTTATATTTATGGATATGCAAGACATAATTGATTCATTCTTTTTATTTGGGCTCTACACAAGATTCTAGTCTAAGACAATTTTTCATGCGCGAAGAAGTGGCAACATAAAAATAAATGCCTTAAACATGCATACTAGAAATAATTCATTCATTGTCGTGAAAGATATTTGCTCTTATAGAAGTTCTAATCTTTCATTTAGTTCGCTCTTCTAGAGTTACAATTATTCAATCCTCTAATATTTAGTTGCATTCAAATGACATAAAAACTCTAAGTCTAGATAGAGTTTACATGCATGCTAGCTATGTCTTCGTTGGTAGCTGCTTTTCACTTCTAATGGCATTGTTAGGATTCTATTGACATCATGAGAAAATCAATCGAGATTTCACGGACACTACCACTTGTCATGGGAGATAGTGCAGTCTCAACCATGAGGGTGTCCTTACTCACTGCGATGGTGAGGTGTATCTCAAGTTGTTACTTCTAGTATTTCTTCATGATTTGCTTCGGTGCCTTTGCAAATTTTAGGATCATATGGCTTGACATTCTTCTTCATTGTCTTATCATTCTCATCACTAGGCGCTTCACTTCATATGCCATCACTTTCCTTTCATCCCTATCCCGTTTCTTATGACGAGTTTTGCGCAACTTTCAAAGCTATGACAATAGCTTCAAGGCTATTGCACTTTCGTTGTGGCTATGAAACGAAGTTTTTCTTTACAAGTTCATCATGAACATCTTCAGGTACAACATGTCAATCGATTCAGAATACTTCATGTATTTTGATTGAATATAATTGCACGCGGATTTGGGCGCGTTTGGGTGGAGAGTGGTGACAGTCCTTTCAATTTCTCCTTAATCTGAAATCTCTTTCTAGAGAAGATTCAGAAATATGCAGATTCAATGCAACATGGAGACAAACTCTCAGGCATATTCAAAATGAGTCGGAGTCAGATCAATTCTTGCTCTATTGGAGGCTTCTTTGAGACACTCAAAACGCTCATTCAGGGCATTTCATAGCACTCTCTAATTCGTCGTGACCATATATTCATCCTTCAAAGTGAAGAGGTATGTCAGAGAAAATGAAGTGCTCGATCATTTTCATCTGGCATGGGGTAAGTTTGTTATTGCCCATGGTATACGGTGTTGCGGAGCTTCTTTGCTCCAAGTATGATCCAGACATCCGATGCCTAGGTGAGATGGTTACGACCATCTGCACTTTTCTAAACGAACTGCTGGTCGTGATGCAAGTCATATATGATGTGCATATTACTTCTAGTAAAATTGCATCACATTGCTAAATAGAGACATGAATAAAATTACTGCAATTTTCCAGTAAATTTCTATGCAATTCTATATTTACTAATAAAAGTTCTGATAATTAAATGCATACGGGCAATTAAATACAATAAAGTATTAAATAGTAAATAAACATAGAAAATATTGCTAAAAAGAAAAAAAACGGATGTGAAATTCGGATTCGGGGGTCCTTTTATGCAAGAAAAGGGTATTTCCAGAATTTTCAGCGAATCCAAGGGCCCATACGTAAAATTCGTGATTTTTACATGATTTTTCAGAAATTCAAGGGTCTTTACTAAAAATTCATACTTCTGCGTAAAATTAAGAAAATAAAGGACTAAAATACAAAAGTACAATTTTCTTTTCTTTTTCTTTTTCTTTTTTTTCTTTGTCCTTTATTTTTATGCCGCATGCTTCCTTTTCTTCATTTTCTTTCTTTTTTCTTGGCGTCTGCTTTTCTGGCCGAATGGGCCTTTTCTTGGCCACTTGCGTGCGGCGGCTAGGATTGCCATAGCCGCAGTGTCTTTAGAGTTCAGACCGGCCGTGCGGAGCGGAAGTGCGCGAGTGGTGTCGCCCCCGTGCGGGGGGCTTGGATGGGACGAGCGGCTGGCACGACACGGTCTGATGCGGCTGGCGCGATGTGGTGTAACCGGTGGAGCGCGGCGCGCCGGTAGGGTGCGACGGGGCCGAGACACTATGTGCCGGCAGGGCGCGAGTCACGATCGTGGCACGACGTCATTCGACGTGTGTGGACACGGCCGGTGCTGCCAGCAGGCGGCGGCTGCATCGTGAACCAGCACATGGGTGATGCAGCCGGCTGGCTGCGGGGCCGACAGCGATGCGTTGTCTGTGAGATGCACGTTCATGCATGTTACACGATGGCGTGTTCGGGCATCGGTGTGCCGACGTGTACAAACACCGGCTGTGCCAGCATACGGGTGACACGGTGGCGCGTATGGCCTTACGGGGCAGCTCTTTTGCAGGACACGGTCGACAACGGTGAGATGCTGCTCACGAAGGTCGGATGGTGTAACCGATGACTACTGTCACAACGCCGTATGGGCGACTGACCTATCAAGGTCATACTAGACAGCATGTCGTCTTGCTTCGCTCATACAATATATTAGATCTAATCTATAAAACAAATATATTCATAGACAAAATTCAATTGCATACGTACTTCAATTGCGGTAGATCATTGTTGTAGATCAGTTCCCCACGGTAGAGCTTCGTGCTAATAACGTGTTGAGAAACCTGCTCTGCTACATGTGTAGTCCAGAACGTCTTCGACAATGGGCAGGACGCAATGTGTAGGAGAAAAGCCGATCTTCTTTATTGCTCATTCCACAATATACAAATGAGGAGAGAACCCCTCTATTTATAGGCAAAAAACCCTAAAAATAAGCATGCCAAACTGTTTATCCGATTTTCAAAAGATCAAGATAAGATTGGTATCTTAACACAAATTTCATGAATATTTGGTTCAACAGTTAGGGAGGACAGAACCTATCCATTCTATTTTAGGGACATAATAGTTCCATCCATTAAATTGGATGGTTGTTCATGTTTTTTGTTTGATGGAAGAATCCGTTGTAGATTCGGCACCTAGATCAACATCCCTGCTTGTTCGCTGCTCTAGCAAGCTACACTCTCCTAGGATCTCGATGGCTCCATCGAGATCACCGTTTCCTATGCCAGTTAAAGAATCCCTTTCAGGATTCATCGACGTGAGGTGATCGAGAGAGAAACAATGCAAGAGAGTGCGATGAGAGCTGGATGGTGAAGGTGGCATCACTAAGCTCCATTGAGTCCACTGCGCTAGTGAGCAGGTCGCTTCGTCACCGAGACGGTCGCCATGAAAGTGCAAAAGCACAAGTATATTTATGTTGGGATAGCTGTGTTCGATTTTTTTAATACATATGTCTAGGAATATTCGTCAAACTAGAATAGTTTCATTCCCAAAAAAGCTTCTATAACTAATCTCTCCTATTTTTGTATAGGGAACTGTCCTAATTCTAGCACTCCATAAAAATTAATAAATCTATAACGATATTCATATAATCTCAATTTATATATTTTAAAGAGAAGTGAAAAAAATCCTAATTTGAGAGAATGAGGAAGTGATTTAAGGGATCATTTAAGATAGACAATCATTTAGGAATAAAAAAACTAAATTTAATTTTAGAAAAGTAAATTAGAGTACTGTTACGATGCTCTAACCAAACATCCAGAAAAAAACATGATTGAATGATTTCATCGCATCTAGCCCTCGATACAAACTCATCCTAAGTACAAACACAGTGCATCCGTACGGGCTACCAAACTTTTCTCTATTTAAATCCATTCGGCCGATCTCATGGGTTAGAACTGATCACCAGGTTGGATCCCGAGACGTCAGTTTAGTTTCACCATCGTGCATGTAACTCAAAGCTGGAAAGAAGAGAACACATCACATGGCTTAACGCTCTTTTTTCACCGTGAATTCCTTTCATCCTGTTTACCTGTGCGCGTGACAACCCCTCGAAGAGATTCTTCCCAGTACCCAGTGCCCACATGCCGGCGAAGAACTCGATGATGCTATTGCTGTCATCGAGCAAAGATCATGAACGGAGTATGACACTGTAATGTTGTAACCACCAATGGTTATCTGACAAAGAACTTCTGTCACCAATCCGCACGCCTCCGATCCGAGCCCTGTTCATATCCACTCAACTGAGCCATGACGATGCTTTTGTACCACATAAGCATAACAAATCTTATCTCTGCTTAGCTCCACTAAGCTGCACAGGAGTTCTTGACGCCCCACGGATGAGTAAGCCGTACAGTCACCCACTCCAGCAAAAGTTCTGCAGGAGCCAAGTTGCAAAGATAAATCCAATTCCACCGTACCAAAAACACTATTTGCAGAGAGAGAGAGAGAGAGAGAGAGAGAGAGAGAGAGAGAGAGAGAGAGAGCAAAAGAATTGATTGAAATGAATGTTATGAAATAGTTTGAGCAGAGGCAGTGTCGTCTACTGACTACTGTCCATGAAAACCGACAATAATTGGGGATAAAATCTAAAAGTCTGTGTGCACAGGTATTTGCCGTTCAGCAGAATTCCGTCCCTGCGTCTCCTTTTCCAAACTACATAATATCATAAGTCTCTATTAACTTCCATAAACAAGAGTTTCTATTAACAATGACAAGTTCAAATCAACATTTTGTGTTTGCATGCTGGTAACATAGATTTGGATCTATATATACCATGTGAACGTAAAAGTTTATTCGTTTGCAGCCATCAAAAAGCTATAGCAATGGATGCCACCTGTTTATTGCCAACAAAAATGAACATATGCTGGAAGAAATAAGCATACACATAAATATCAATTGATGAAGAGATTTTTTTAGACAAGGAAGATAATTACATCCCCAGCCTCTGCATCAATTGTAACTCTCTGATTTTTCTCATGCTGTTAAAAAATAATTTAATAAAACCTATTTGACAAAACCTCGTTCTGTGTGTGTAATCTAGCAAGTTGTGCCAAAGATCTCAATTTGTCTCCTTCTTTGTTGCCCTAAAATTCTGACTCCAAAATTTCCAAAGTGCCAAAAATTAAATTCACAATCCAAGTCTATCCTAAAGATTCTCCTGTTCCAAAATCTCGCAGTTCCAGTATCTTTGAATTCAACTCTAAAGTCATTCTCCACCAATTTTCCCTCAGCTTCTTAGCTTCCACTCCAATAACGAAATTTCCAACTCCGTTCAAATATTCATGCGTTGATCATTTGAGTTCAAATGTCACATCGGGAATCAAAGTATTCCTATATTCTGTCATGGTCGGATTACAGTACAGCAGGCGCAGGAAACAGGGGAGCAGCACCGCGGGAGGCAAGCGCGAAACGCCAGGTCTGCAGGCGTGAGCCAGTTTTTGGGAAGTAATCGTTTTGATTAGGAAATAAAGCATAATTCTGTTTAGGTTAATTGGTCTGTTAGGAAATAAATCAGGAACCTAAGAATAAGGGTTGATTGTAAGCAGGTCCGGCTAGGGGTTAGGGGCTTTTTGGAGTTTATTGGTTTCGGCCATTACGGGGTCTGGTCCTGTCCGGTGGCGGTGCCACGGCGGCTCTCCCGCACTGACACGGTACCATACAATCTAAGACGAAGCGTTTCGACGAACACCCTGAACTCCCCGACTGCTGACAATTTTATATCAGAGCGCTGACATATTCCTTGCAAGTTCTACTCTAATAAATTCCTTGTGGTTTCTGTTCTGAAAACTTCAGCACATCTGAAACTAACGAAGCAGTACTTTGATGAATGCTGAATGCATACGTTCTCCGGCAAAGTATAGAGAGAACAGGCCACAAGGAAGCCAAATAGCGATATTAACAACTATATATTGGCATGGAGCGAATGAGCGATTCAACAAAGTATGATGCTCAAAAAGCGGTACATTACGCATATTAATATATTTAAACATAAAGTGAATTGTCTATGTTTTTTCATTTGCTTAAGCTTTTGAGTTAAATTGGTCGGTGCATGCAACTAAATATAGTATGAGAATAAAAAATCTAAGTTTGAATTCTGGCTAACCCGTAATTAAATAAAAATTACTGCCCACTTTATCACGCTTGAGAATACAACTTAATAGAATACCCTATTAACTTTTTTAAATTAAAACAAACAACTAATTAACTAAACGTTGCGTAACAAATGTGGTAAACAACATGAACCCACAATTTCATGATGTGGAACTTTGTCCGTGTGACAGCTTAATGAGCTGCTACACTTCCTTTTGTCACATCAAGTCCCGAGTCCTTGAGTGCCTTCGTCTGCAAACAGTAATTGACAGCAGAAAATAATTAACAGATACAACAACTTGTAAATCACAAAAGCGAAACATTTCCTAACCAGGATCAGATCAAACGAAAAGGCGTCCTCAGCATAGGAAAATATATATACCGTGTCAAGTAGTGCCCCAGACACGGTCTTCAAAACTGTAGCTGCACAATGGTTGCATCATGGTCTGGATTTTGTTTGATCTATCAGAACAACTGGCTGAGTAAGCACATCATCAGATTTCTGACAAAAAACGAGAAAATGGCACACAAAATAACGTATCATTTAGCCGTCACATGAATGTGTTTTCAAACACTAGAATAACAGCATGGAAAGGAAATAGAACATGCAAGAACTAAAATGTAATCATCTGGGTATATGAAATTATTAGTAGTCTATATGCAACATTAAAAGTTTAAAACGCGGTGCAACTCTTTTGCACAGTAAGCCTTTACACAAGAGGACTTTTGCTTCCAAGAAGTTGTCATATGAGCTAATTCCAGTGTTGGACCTCGGATACGATCCTTCAGCACTAATATTATTTTAAAAAGGAATATTTGCTCTCATGCTATGAGGTTTACTTTTTCCTTACACACTGTGTATATGACAATTAGGCTTCGCAGCCACATGCCATACACATAAGATATATCAAAAAAACAAATGTCACTTAACTTTATAGCACCAGAGCAAATCTCCCGAACAAAAATGCAAGGCATGAAAGCGTACTGCAGTGCACAGTTCCCTGTGCTCCAGAAAATTGTGGTCCTATTAGCAAATAGTTGTTTGAGCATGCCGTCGAAGAAGCTCCGAACACATTAGCTGAGTTGATTGATCAGGAACAAATCCTGGAAAGATGCCAGCAAGACAACAAATGGTTAACACGGAGAAACAGTGAAGGACAGGACAGTGGCACACTGCATAGGACGATTCCAGTAGAATCTGTATAACCGACTAGGAGTAATTAGCAATGTCAGAAACAGGATCATGTTTACTGAAAATTAGCACCCAGTATACCCTAGACTCGCCATCTAAACAGGAGCCGTCCCAAATGCTAACGACAGCATCTATTTCTCCCAAAATTATCCGAGCTAATCAAATTGCGAGACCCTAATACCCTGTACAATAGAAATTCAAGTTGCATTAATCAACCATAGCAGTCTTTGTCCCAACAACCATAAAAAATGAAACAGCAGCCTCGAAAGGAGATCCATCAATGATCAATCCATCCAATTCGAATCCAACCCTATCCCGACTCCAAGATCATCATCATCGGGGCTCAGCTCCTTCCCGGGCGCACGCCACACTGCAAGCTGCCTATTGGCGAAATGGCGAGAGTACCATCCGGTCGTACCTCCTCCCGTCGTGGAATCGAATCAGGCAACTAGATAGGCGTAACACGACGGGCAGGCAGAACCGGAGTCCAGAACTCGCAGACCAATCTCTCCCCTCGGCGCGACGGTGGCCGCTACCAACTGGCCAGGAGAGATCGGGAGGCGCCGACGCGGCGGAAACGCTACGGCAGGAGAGAGTTAGCAGCGGCGTAGATTGACCTCTTCGGCAGTGAATAATTCAGTGTTTTTTCTTTGCTGGTCCGTTTGGGCTACAGGCCTACAGTTATTAGCAATTGATTATTGTCAACTTCAACATAGCTTCTTACCACTAACGATATTAACCTATTGATTTTTTTATTATATTATTTTAATTAGTTTTTAATTATTTTTCTTTATTAATACATAGGGAAATTACTATTTTACCTTTTCTCTTTTTTAATAACAAAGAAAATAACTCTAAAAAAAGAAGCTGACTAGAGAAGAATCGATAAATCTTTTTAGGTCGTGTTTAGTTACTCATGAAGTATGATTAATTATTACTTAGTAAGTTTCTATGTGTTTTTTCGAGCAAGATAGTTTTACTGTTTTTAAATTTTTAAATCGCTTGGGAGATCAGATTTCCAATTGGAATGATATTTTCGTTATTAAAAACCTTTTTTCAGTTGACTGACATTTAATTATTAAAAAGCCATTTATTTTGCTGAAGTATGGTCTAATATATTTGTTATTGCAACACGTTTGTTAAATGAGTGTTGCACACAGTTTTCAGCCGACGAAGAAAAACTGAATTATCTTATAAAAACCACACGGAGGAGGCTCATTGTTTTGGAGGACCCTAGTGACAACTCGACGCCACGGGCCCTTCCACTTTTAAGACACTATATGTGTACATATAGTATACCTATCAATCTATGTGTATATATGTATATCTATATTCTATATACGTGTTTTTACTTGCAAATTAAAAAAAGTTAACTTCCAATCATACAATGAGGTAGTGACTAGAGTTTTTCCCGTAATTACATGAATAACTGTCTAACTGAATTGCGGCTTGGATGTTGGCGTTCGTGGCTGCCACACTCGCTGTCGTCGGCCGTTCGCATGCTAATCCAAAATTGAGGAGTTGAGCAACCGGCAGCGCCACGCCGTTGCCGTGGTGGCTAGGAGGATGGAGACAAAGAGAACTTTTGAGTTTTGACTCTGAGAGACTTCGGAGTTCAGATGGAAGGAACTGTGACATGAATACATAGAGTCGTGGTCTGACGACAGCAAAGCACCTCTACTGAATACATAAATCTTGGGCCCTCTCGGCCATGGGTCCTAGACGAGCACACCTCTTGCACCGGCCTGACCACTGAAGTAATCATCATGAGTGTTGGCGTAAAAGATTATGCTAACAGGTTTCTGAAGATTAGAAACTAACAAACGAAGTGTTTGTGAAGGAAACTATTCCAAACCTCCGAAAGGATAATAACTTAGAAAAGTTTGAAAGTGTGTATTGAATAACTTGTATTCAGTCCTTATTACAGGGTAAAACGGGGGGTATTTATAGGCCCAAACATTAAGGAAAAGACATTTTTACCCCTCTATTACAACCGACATAGTGGAAACTATTCGGTACCCTTAATAGGGCTAAAATGGTAAAAGATTAATCTAATGAGAAAGAAGATAAGTCTTCCATCTTAGCTGGCAAAAAAGCTCCCGGAAGAGTCCAAGTTCGAAGATATACTCCGAACTAGAGCCCGTCATCATACTTCGAACTCGACTTAATGCATCTCTGAAGTTATATGTTGGAAGTCTTCGTCTTAATCACCAGTCTTTATCTCGTCACTGCAATAACCCTGAAGATGGAATATTTTCCCCCAACAGTAGCCCCTCGAATACGCTTCTCCGCTAAATTTGTAATGTTAGGAGAGCAGTATACGCAAGAAAAATAATCATGCGTAGGGGTTAGCAGATTTAAACCATCTCCGAACTACGTGGAGATGTAAACTTTGAATCAGTTTCTAATAAAATTACTTTCGAAGTAACTTAAAACTAACCCGAAAAGTCTGAAAGCCTTTTTAGACTTAGAAGAAATAGGTGTTAGCTTCTTTCTTCTAACGGAAGTTACGGAATGCTTTAATTTCGGAGCAAAGTAACGGTTGGGAATGCGAAACAGCATAGGCAAACGGTAAAAAATCAAGGTCTGGGCTATAAATAGAGGGCCCAGACCCTTCTTGAGTACCTTTTCACTGCTTTCGTGCAAACAAGCCATCACCCGAGCCCTAGCCCCCGTTTTTCCTCTGAAACAATCCACAAAATCCAATGGCGAAAACTAGTTTCAAGGGTCCTGGAGTGACTTCAGCCCTGGCCCGGCAGCAAGTGGCTGCAGCGGCAGCGGCAGCATCATCGGCGATGGCAACTCCAAATCCTTCAGTGGCGGTAATGGCGCCGGGTGGAGGAAATCCCCAAAATGTCGGTCCCCAAGACCTCTTTCCGGCGTCAACGAAGTATACGGACCAATCTTATCAACTGGGGCCGTCAACCTGTAGAAGAGAATCGCTTGCGGCTGCAGTAGAAGGCAAGATTAGTTCGGGGGTTATGATTCGCAAACCTGGGAAGGAAATCATTCCGTCACCGAGACCCGGAGAAGTGGTTGTCTTCGAAGCCTTCTTCGAAGCTGGTTTGGGGCTTCCGGCGGTAGACTTCTTGGGGGAAGTATTAGACTTGTTCCACGTCACCCTCCCCCAACTCTCTCCGAATGCGGTAGCGCGTCTTGCCATCTTCGAATGGGCGTTGCGAGCCGAAGGTTGTGAAGAAAGGGCGGAGATCTTCGTAGCACTGCATAGAGCTTCATGCCAACCGAAGACCTTCGTAGGCCCCGGAGGTGAAAAGATGGTAGTGGCCTTCGGAAGCATCAATTTCAGACTCCGGGATGAGTATGCTCTCCGATTTCCTGCTAAGGCCATCAATGCCAGATGGTACACTGATTGGATCTTGAAGTGGTTTTACGCCGAAGTTGGGGCGAGCAGTCGTCTAGCCGGACCTCTGCAAGACATCAACTTCCGAAAGTAAGCCCTTGTGCATCCAGATCCGGTCAGCTCGAAGCTCACCTCAGCTTGCTTCAAAAAATCAGTCATCGGTTGAGCATGCGAGACTTAGCCGAAGAATTCCTCGGGCTTCAAATCCCTCCCCTGATGGCCAACTGGCCAATCACTTTCGAGGAAGATTCAGAAGGCGGTCTTCGGAAAATTTCTTCAACTTCGAGTCCTGCAGGTAACTTCGAAAACAACATACTCTATGTATATTTATTCGAAGAGTTAACGAGCTTAACTCATTTTTCAGCTTCTTCAGCCCCTATAACTTCGGAGCAAATCGTACGAGCTTCGGAGAAGATTTTGGGCGTCCCAACTCCGATCGAGAAAGAATGGAGAATCAAATTGGTTGGTACTTGGGAGCGATCCAACCGAGTATGGGGGCTACTCGAAGTTGTTCCACCTGCCTTGATGGATTGGGTGCCTTCGGAGAAAGGGCCTAAGAAGAGAAAAGCCGAAGTTGGAACTTCGAGCTCTGCCAAGACTTCGGTCAAGAAGGTGGCTCGAAAGCCAAAGATTCCTGCACCTTCGAGCCCAAGAGCCTCAGTCTCTGACTCTTTGGAAGATGAAGGTAGGTTGCTCATGAGGCTGACTGACGAAGATGCAGCTCAAAAAGATACGCATATTGAAGATGTTGCGAGCGTGCCGGAGTCTCAAGTCAACCTCGAACAAGTGAGGACTCCGGCTACTCAAGAAGATTTTCCTCAAGAGGGAGTCGTTCGAGACGGAACCCCTGTGGATGAAAGCGGAGTCGAAGTTACTGCAGCTTCGATTCCGGGTGAAGTAACAACGGTTGTTCAAGAAGATGCTCCGACAGTCGAAGATTTGACTGTTGACTCTGACGACGACCTTGCCTTCGACCCGCCAAGCAGCCCAATGCTCACCCGTCGCAAAAATGTCGAAGGTAAACTTCGCATAATTCTTTTGTTCTTTTTTCCTACGAAATTATACAATGTATAATACCTTTGTTTTTACAGGATCCACTTCCATGGAAGAGGTCCGTCCCGAAGATACAATTCCTGGACCTTCGACAACTTCGGAGCCAATTCTAGGAGCCACTCAAATGGGGCCTGGAAAAGGCAAAGGGAAGATGGACCCCCTCCCTGCTCCAAGCTCAGGATCAACTCCATTTGAGTCAACAGACGAGAGCCAATCTACTGAGGGGGGCCAGTCTACTGGGGCTCCGAAAACCACAGCTCAGCACTCCAGGCCTTCGCCTAGCGAAGATGACCAGCAAGCCTTGAGCATGCTCCCCCTTCTAGCTCCTTTCTTGGAGCGAAGAACTGGGCTTCGGACTTTGCTCGAGCCTTTGGATCGAGCTAGTCGCGAAGTCGGGGAGACTGACTTGGTGGCTATCTTGAGCGAGGCGGAGAGTTCAGAGCTTAACGCTGCCATGGAACGCGCAGCATACCAGGTACGAAGTATCTGCAAAACAACATCAAATACATATACAAATAATTTCTCACCTTGATTTTTTCTTTTCGCAGCAAACAGTCTTGGCCCGAGCTGCAAACATCTCAAATGAACGTGGAAGCGTTCGCCTTCAATTCGAGAGGAAAATGCAACTCTTCAACGAAATCTTACTATCTCCGAAGGTCGAGTGGCCCACATGGACAACATGGTTTCAACGGAGCGCAGGGCCAGACAAAGCTTGGAGGCTGTGAACAAAGAGCTCGAAGCAGAAAAAATTTTGCTTCGGGCAGAAATTGAAAAGATACGGGCGGAGCACGCTACTACGGGGGCCGAGCTTGTTAGACTCCGAGAAGAAGCTAGCCAGCTACTGAATCAAAAGAATTCTTTAGCTACGGAGGCAGCTAGGCTCTCTAGAGTAGTAAGAGAGCTAACTTCGACGAAGGATGCATTAATTGAAGATAAGCTGAAGTCAGAGAAGGTAGCTGCGGAGATCATGGACCAATTGCTAGGCGTTCTGGAGTACTTCGGTACTACTGGGACGCTTCCTTCGGATGACAACATCTCTCTGCTGCGCCGGCTGAAGAGGATCCAAGGAGCAGCGAAGCAAATGAAGACAGCAGGCATTCGGTACGGAGAAATCTCCGGACAAGTGGCTGCTGTTGGCATACTTCGTTACTACGAAGATTTGGGTCGATCAATAACTCCGAGCGCAGGAGAGGGTCCCATTACCTTCGATGATGACCAGCTTCTTACTCCCTCCGAAGGTGTGGCCGCTGCTTGGCAAGCCTTTCAAACATCATGGAGAGCCGAAGGTCGCTCTGCGATCAAGGCCTGGATTGATGAAGGACAACGCCAGAAGCAGGCTCGGTCCCAAGCTTCGAGCAGTCAGCCTCCTTCAAACCCGCAGGTTTAGAATTACCTTAGGATCTTCAACTATGTAAAGTACTATGCATTGTACATTTATGAATGAAGATTTGTTTATCATGTTTTTAGGCTTTGCCTCATATGGAAGATGTCGAAGTGTTAGATGTTAACGACGAACTTCGCTTTTTATGGGCCACCTTCGATATCTTAAAATTTCACAAGCGCCCTCGATTTCTAGTTCCTCGAGATAGTTCCGGAGCGATTACGTCCGAAATAAGCAAAGATATATTATCTTGTATTAAAAAGGAAGAAAAAGAAGTTAACTTGGAAACTTCATCTTCTGAAGACATTATATGGTCCGAAGATGAAGATGAAGCTCAAAGTAAAAAGCCTGAAGAACTTGGAAGCTGGGAAAGGAGCCCCGAACGGCTTCGAACTTGGGCCGAGCTTCAACAAGAACAAAAAGACTTTAGAGCTTCGAAGGGAGGCAGAAGAGTTAAACGCAAAGTTGTTAGAACTCCCGGCACTGGAACTAGTCGTTCCAACCCTAGCTCTAGAGATCGAAGAGGTCTTCGATTCCTTCTTGGTATAGATATCAATTTTTCATGATGTAATCATATTTGCTCGAATAATAAATATCGATTTAAAATTGTCTCCCTATTTATTAGCCCCTCTTTGGGCGTAAGCAACTTCGAACTGTATTAAAAGATGGTTAGGCACAAAGAAAAACTTAGGAGTACAATTTTGGGGGTTCGGAGCCCCTCAGTAATTTAAATATCGACTAAAATCTTATAAAATGTCTTCGACTATTTGTAGTTGAAGATTGGCAACTTAGTACCTTATGTTTTTGAAAGAAATCACTTGAGATAACTTTCCGGACACTTTAGTGTCTTAGATAATTTGTCACTTTGGACTTTCTTAACAGACATTCGAAGCTCATGGCTCAAACTCTGTTTTGTTTTGGCCTCCTTCGGCTCTTTTTTGTGAATTCTGTCAAACCAGTGGTTTGGAGTTCGCAGTGGTCTCTTTGGACTCTTTTTACGGATACCTACAAGCCGGTGGCTTGGGCTCCGCATTATTTGGTCTCTTTGGACTCTTTTTACGGATGTCTTCCAGCTGGTGGCTTGGACTCTGCATTCTGTGGTTTTCGTGCTCTTTTACGGATGTCTTCAAGCCAGTGGCTTGGACTCCGGATTATGTCAGCCCACCACCTCGGAAAATATGATTCAAATTAATGACACTTCCCTCTCGGTCAACTCCGCTATTCCAGTGCGTCCACTCGGAAGTGGGAAGTTTATGAGGGGTAGGCATTATCTGAACCATATGCTTTATTAATTTGGAAAGTGCTTACAAATGATTACAAGGAGCCCTTATGCGAAGTATCACTTTAGGTGCTCCGCATGCCATGTATGCGCTAACTCTTCACCTTCCAAATTAGCTAATTTAAAGGAACCAGGTCGCCCTGAGCGAACAATTAAGTATGGACCTTCCCATTTATTTCCTAATTTTCCTGGTGCTATGATACTTCACAAAACAAGATGACCCAGCCTAAGTTCATTAACCTTGACCTTCGGGTCGAACCAAGTCTTCGTCTGCTGCTGATACTTTGACAAATTTGCCACAGCTCGAAGTCTTGTCTCCTCTGTTAAATCCAGCGAAGCTTGTCTTTCTCCTTGTATTTCTGGTTCGGTGCTGCGAAATGATCCTCCTTTGAGCTCTGTTGGTGTCATAGCTTCATCTCCGAACAATAGTCTGAATGGAGTGAAACCCGTGGACCTTGTTTGAGTGGTCCGAATGGACCACAAAATCTTCGGAAGTTCTTCGGTCCAAAGTCCTTTTGCCAATCCTACTATCCTTCGATTTAGCCCTGACAAAATATTACCGTTGGCTCTTTCTATAGCTCCGTTAGACTGAGGATGTCTCACTGCAGCAAAACATAATTGAATGCCTAGATCTTCGCAAAATTTCTTGAAAGGTTCTGCGTCGAATTGTGTTCCATTATCAACTGTGAGTTGTCTAGGCACTCCGGATCGGCAAATGATATTCTTCCAGAAAAATTTCTGTACATTGTTCGAAGTAATAGCTGTTAGGGGTTCTGCTTCGACCCACTTTGAAAAATATTCAATTGCTATCACTGCGAACTTCAAATTTCCTTTTGCTGTTGGGAAGGGACCAATAAGATCCATACCCCATCTGGCCATGGGCCATACCGGAGCTATAACTTGAAGGGCTGTTGGTGGGCGATGACTCCTTCGTCCCATCCACTGACATCCTTGACAAGTGCGGACCAAGCTCTCCGCATCAGCTACTATTGTAGGCCAATAAAGCCCCTGGCGAAGTGTTTTTCCTGCCAAAGCTCGAGGGGCCAGATGGCTACCGCAAAGTCCTTCATGGATTTCTCGAAGAATTTCTTGACCTTCGGCTTGAGATATACATCGGAGTAGAGGGGAACATACTCCGGCCTTGTATAAAATACCGTTGATTATTTGATAATTCTGAGTTCTAAGCTTTAACCTTGAAAGTTGTGGTCCTTCGGACATGTTTGCCTCTCCTTGCAACACTTCCATGATTGAACTTCACCAATCTGTACTTGGAATGCAAAGGACTTCTGCAGCGGGAATTTGTGGTACCGAAGATGTATTAAGTTCTTCATAAAAATCTTCTTCGGGTATGTCCATAGCTCCGGCTGCAGCTTTCGCTAAGATATCCGCTTGCATATTTTCTGCTCTAGGTATACTTCGAATGGAAATCCCTTTAAATGCTACTTCGATCTTTCAGATTTCTTCTAAGTACTTTGCAAGCTGCGGATGTCGGACTTGGAAACTCTTGTCCACGTGCCCTGCTACAATCTGAGAATCTGTTTTAATAACAACTCTTGTAGCCCCTAGAGCACGTGCCTTGCGAAGTCCCAATAGAATTCCTTCATACTCCGCTGTATTATTGGTAGACTTAAAGTTGAGTCTTGCGGAGTACAAAGCCTTTTGCCCTGAAGGCGAAATTATCACAGCTCCGACACCTGCTCCAAACGCTTGAAAAGCTCCATCAGAGTAAATAGTCCAAATTTCTTCGCTTGGTTTCTCTGGAGCCCATGTTGTAGGGGGAGTCCACTCTGCTACGAAGTCAGCCAATACTTGCGACTTAATTGCTGTTCTTGCTAGGAAAGATATGCCGAAGGGTGCTAATTCAACAGCCCACTTTCCAATTCTTCCAGTGGAATCTTTACTTCAGAGCATATCTCCCAGAGGATACGAAGTTGGTACCACAACATTATGTGCCAAAAAATATTGCCTTAGCTTCCTCGAAGCCATTATCAGAGCATAAACGAATTTCTCAAACTCGGAATATCTTGTTTTTTCTCCGGACAATGCTTCGGACACAAAGTAAACTGGATTTTGTACCAACTTCCCATTGAAATCAATCTCTCTGACAAGAACTGCACTTACAGCAGAGCCAGTAGCTGCAAGGTAGAGGAGTAGGGTTTCGTCCGCAACAGGCATCGTGAGTGTAGCAAGATTACTGAGATAATTTTTAATATCTTCGAAGCTCTTTTGACACTCCGGTGTCCTTGCAAAATCTTCGGACCCTTTCAATGCTTTGAAAATAGGCAAACTTCTCTCCGCAGATCTTGCCAGAAATCTGCTAAGTGCTGCTAGACGACCGGTTAGTTTTTGCACTTGCTTCAAATTCTTTGGGGGAGCCATCTTCTGTAACGCAGTTATTTGAGTGGGGCTAGCTTCGATCCCTCTGCTTAAAACTAGGTACCCTAACAATTTTCCAGCCTGCGCCCCGAAGATACATTTTTTGGGGTTGAGACGGATCCCATATGCCCGAAGGCTATTAAATGTTTCTGCTAAGTCTAGGCTATGTTGGTGCTTAAAAGCACTCTTGATTACAATATCATCCATGTAGGCCTCTACATTACGACCTAGCTGATGACCTAGAGCCTTATCAATTAACCTCGAAAATGTAGCCCCAGCATTTCTTAAGCCAAAGGGCATTCTTACATAACAAAAGACTCCTGAAAGAGTTACGAAGCTTGTCTTGATTTCATCTTCGCGCTTCAACCAAATTTGATGGTAGCCGGAATACGTGTCAAGGAAGCTTAATAACTCCGAACCAGCAGTGGAGTCGACCAATTGATCAATTCGGGGCATGGGGTAGGGGTTGCGGGGGCATGCTTTATTCAGAGATGTAAAATCAATACACATGCGCCACTTCCCTGAAGATTTCTTCTTAACGAAGACTGGGTTGGCTAACCACTCCGTATGAGCCACTTCTCTGATAATCCCAGCCTTTAGTAACTTTTCAACTTCGTCTTTAGCAAGGACAGCTCTCTCCGCAGACATCTTCCGGAGTCCTTGCTTAACAGGTCGAGCCTTCGGGTTTACAAGTAAACTGTGTTCAATAATGTCCCGACTGACTTCGGTGATGTCTTCATCGGACCAAGCAAAGACATCCAAATTTTCCTCAACTACTTTTTCTAAGGAGGCAGCAACTTCTGGAGGCAAGTCTTTACCAAATTGTAATGAATATTCCTTGTCATCTTTGACAATAACCTTCGTTGCAATCTCTCCTTCAGGACTTAGTCTTGGGAAGGATCTTTTCGAGGATTCGCTAGGAGCAGAAAAATTCTTCGAATCATCTTGAACACTGTTCACCTACCTTGGGTCAAGAGGAGGTCCATGACCGTACTCTGCCCTTCTTGCGATTGCCTGATCTCCGAAGACAGTGAGTACTCCTGCTTGTGTGGGCATCTTCATACACAAGTAATTATGATGCACCACAACTCCGAATTGATTTAACATGCCTCTTCCGAAGATGACATTATATGCATATGGAGCATCTACAACGTCAAGAGGACGTCCCTACTATAGATACAACTGCTAATAAGGACATCCTTAATATATAGATACAATCACACAATTACAAGGACATATCACACGATATCGTGCATGACAAATAAAGTATCATGTACTTTCGTTCCTAGGAACTCATCCAAATATACATGAGAATATAATGCTACCTAAATCAGATTTGTTTGTTCTATTTAGGAATGAGGGATGTAGAATTGATGAGAAGGACAAGAATTGGAGCAAGATCAACCATGGAGATGGTAGCAAGAGTGAGAGGATCGGAGATGAAGATAGAATTGATGGATCCAAAATTTTAGTTCTCATCCTTAATTTCGTACACATAATTATATGGTGTCGCGTCACTTTAAGTTGGGCCAGGCCCATGTAATTTTCGTCCAAATAAATAACCAGATTTTTATTATAGTCCTTAGTTAGGGGGGGAAACTAATTAGAGATAAACTCATCCAAAATTCTATTAGAGATTTATTAGAGTCCTTATTCAAGGGGAAAACCTAATTTAGAGTACAATTTGGCCACCCCTTTAGGTTGGTCGAATTACATCTCTTTTCCCCTTATATAAAACCCTCTAGGTGTCAATAGAACTTGGATTTTATTTAGTATAAGATTAAATTGTTTTTGCTATCTTTGCCATAGGCACGAGTGTCGTTTAGACCTCCTGTACTATGCACTTGCTGAATTCAATCTATCAAAGCTTCCTTCTAAATTCGCAATATATTGATTGCACTTTTAGTTCTTGCTTGTTCTCGATTTCAGGCAGGGATTAAGACCCTCGTGGTCAGGCTGATCAAGCATCCGTAAGATCGGTAACCTTTAGGAGATTGGCCTAGCGATTGCATTAGCGCAACGTATGCTGCACGTTGTAGTCGGATCGTCAAGTTTGACCTCCACAAAATCGATTTATCTCATCTCATCGAAAGATCACGCCTTTCCCTTATCATAGTTCCAATAAAATGATTATTAGGAGGGAGATCAACAAGTGTCCAAACTTGATTTCTCTGAAAATTTTCAAGTTCTTCATGGATGACATTGATCCAACTTGAATCGGATAAAGCATGACTCACATCAAATGGCTCAAAAGAAGCAACAAAGGCAGAATCGATAAAATGAGTGTGAGAGTGTGTTACCCTTTGATCAAGCCCACTTATAATTTTCTCTGGGGATGCATCCTTTGGATGTGGTGCGGAGCCTCACATCGGGACACAGTCTGCCCCTCAACTCTTGTTGGGGAGCGGTTGAAGATGATCGATGATGAGGTGGTTGCTTCGAGGACTCTTGTCAAAGTAGTCGAAGCTAGGTCGGCTTTGGGGGTCGATGTCGAGGGAAGTAGGGGTTCATCCTCGAAGTCTTCAGGATCTTCTTCTTCAAAGATGGTTTCTCCCATATCTTTTTCACTAGCAAGCTCAAAAGAAGAACTAACACATGGGGTTGATTCATCAAAAGTTACATCACATGACTTGATCACATTGTTAGTATCTAAATTAAAGACCTGATATGAGTGACCATGCGTGGTATAGCCAAGAAAGATCCCATCAGAAGAACGTGACTCAAATTTATCTAAATTACCACATTTTAAGATAAAGCACCAACAACCAAATACTCAAAAATGAGTAACATTGGGTTTTCTCCCAAAACGTAGCTCATAATAAGTCAAATTCAAAATTGAGTGCAAGAAAATTTGGTTTGAGATGTAACATGCTGTGTTTATTGCCTCAACCCAAAACTTTGTAGGATTAATGTGCTCATTGAGTATCGTCCTAGCCATCTCAACCAAAGTACAGTTTTTCCTCTCAACAATTCCATTTTGTCGAGGAAATCGTGGAGCAGAGAATTGGTGTTCTATGTCACGCTCCATGCAAAAGTCAACAAAAGGTTGTTTTTGAACTCAGTGCCATTATCACTTCGAATGAATTTAAATGCACCCGGGAGTTCAGTAAAAAGCCTCAAAGCTAAGCTACGAAAGTGTGAAAACACTTCATCCTTGCTTGCTAAAAAGAAGACCCAAGAATAATTTTTGGGTATATGATCCAGGGTACCCCACCGAGTGGTTTCACTCGGGTCATCGACTACTGGCTAGGACAGCCCATGAAGGACTTCTTGACTGCCAGGCCTCCCACTCGTGAGTAGATGCGATTGAGTGATGTGACGCCAACGGTCATTCCGGGGCCATATGCCCAACGGTTATCTCCAATCAACGCCAACAGTTACCTCCAATCAACACTGACGTCTCTAAGATAGTCATTAGCGCCCATTAAAGGCAGTAATGCTAGTAGTTGTGTGGTTGTTTCCACATGCTATCAATGTTATGGTTAATTATGTAACTCCCCATTCCTTCTCATATAAAAGGATTAGGGGAGGCCCTGAGACACACACGCTACATGGTAAAACACGATACGATAACACAACACATCATCCGATCATGCAAGCTCGACACAAGAGAAGGCAACACTCACCCCCATTCATCCATACACACACAAGAGTAGGGTTATTATCCTCCAGGAGGCCTGAACCTGTCTTAAACTCTCTCGTGTTCGTCTCCTTATTTTTTTACCCTTTTCTGCCCCTCTCGATCGGGCTAACCATCGAATCCATAGCTGTGACTCCTCCCTTCCACCTACAACAAATCACACTAGGGGTACCATTATAGGCTTGCCAGTCCCATGCAATGACAGCTGGCGCACCAGGTAGGGGAGGAGTTTTGTGGCCTGCTGATTGGATCGATGGCCGTCATCTACAAGTCAACACTAAGGTTCCTAAGGGCACCGTGTTCGCTTTTGGAAGATTGACTTTCGTCAGTGACTACATGAACCAATTTGTTCCCACCACTGCTTTGTTGGGGGCGAAGACCTCGCCTATGCCATCGGTGACACCTTCTTCACCAACAATTCAGGTGCCACGGTGGACCACTCCACTGAAGACACTCTCCAAGGGTCATCTACCGGGATCCTTTGACACCCCCGCGGACTTCGTCATCTTCACCAACTCCGAAGGACACACCATCCAGCACTGACGGTTTGTCATGGTCGCTAATGACCGGCACCATCGACCAACTCCATCGACCTCCTCCCACGGTTGCTATCATGGCAGTCATCGGGGCAGTCTCTGAGGAAGAGCCCTCCGACAATGCTGAGTCAAGCGCCCATCACCGAGAGCACCGGAGGCAGAACTCTACCAGACACGATCGGCGCACTAGGGCCCAAGAAGGAACAGGAGTCCCTCGACAAGATGGACCCACTGCCTACACTGTGGTCTTTCAAGGTCATGACATGTACTGAACGCCTACTGCCATCCTCATCACCATTGAGAGAACTCTAGTGATGCTTCCCAACACGCTTGAGCTCCATAGGGCCCGAGCTATGCCCCAGGCTGGTGCGGCATAGTTAGCGGAGTCGCCGCTCTCTCATCCACCACCGTCACCGTCTTAGAGCCGTCACATCCAATTGAGCATGGAGGAATCTTTGTCGTTGGAGATGCTTGCCAGCTTATCAATGACTCAATCAACGCCCACAACCTCCTTCTTCATCAACAACAAGGATGAGAGCGGGGGAGCTGCGTCATCACGATCAGTATGATCCCGACCATAGAGTCCCGAATGAAGGCCATGCCGACCAACACAACATTCTCAATGATGGGTTCCTCGCCTTCTCCGCATGGCTGCGACACATCGAGTGGCCACGTAACTTCCGATCGACTGGAATCGCTCCATATGACAGTAAAACTGACCCGTCTTAATGGCGTGACTATATTACACCGCCATTCGTGCAGTAGGAGGATATCCAGATGTCATGGTCAACTACCTCCAAGTCATATTGTCCGCTTCGGCTGTCAACTAGATGGTCTCGCTCCATATGACAGTAAAACTGACCCATCTTAATGGCGTGACTATATTACACCACCATTCGTGCAGTAGGAGGATATCCAGATGTCATGGTCAACTACCTCCAAGTCATATTGTCCGCTTCGGCTGTCAACTAGATGGTCTCGCTCCCGGAAGGCTCCATCAACTCATGGGATGAACTGTGAGACGTCTTCATCACCAACTATCAGGGGACATGGCAGAGAACTGCCTCCCGGCATGATCTATGCCATGTTCACCAAAGAGAAGGAGTACATTCGCTGATTCTCTAAGAAGTGTCACGTCGTCGCCAGCATCACCGATGCCGACCTGATATTTGCATTCTAGGATGGCTTGAGGAAGCCATTCGAGCTGTTCCACCAACTAATCATGTATGCACTGGCTAATCCTAGCCATATGATCACTGTCGCCGAACAGTTTGCTAGCGCTGAAGAAGCCGAGTGAGAGCAGATTCTCCCGAATCTTCACGACAACAATGGAGATCGAAAGAAGATGGAGGAGCATCGCTGATCACCCGAGGCCCGCTGGTCACCCGTGGCCCACTGATCACCGACCTTCAAAGATTGCGCTGACCACGGTCGGCCTCGCCTTCCTGACAAGAAGAGGAAGGAGAAGGAGATTGAGAAACCAAGTTGAGATGTGCCTTTGTTTCAAGTCTGTGATGAGTGATTGACAAGTTCTCTTCTAGGCGAAGGGGTCCCTCCGAAGGGATTCAGAGGTGCTTACCGAAGGGTTCGGTGGTTGCTGGCTACAGCTATGCAGCGGAGTGTGTCTATCGGAGGGGTCCGACAGAGCACTATGATATGTTTGTACCGAAGGGCTCGGTACTTTGGACGGTACACTAGAATGTGTACCGAGGGTTTTATACCGAAGAGGTCTCTGGGGTACTGGAAACTCCTGTCTGCTTGTCGGTGGTGTGTAGTTGTCTTCGGTGGTGACAGACGGTTCACAGCCAGTGAACTTGGGTCAAGCGGGAGGCTTTATGCCAAGCGAGCGGTGAGCTCGGTCATGAAGGCTGCATGGGGTCGAGGTTAGTCCTTGGGTCAAGGTGTGCCAGGCGAAGGGAGAAAGTGCGGAGGGTGGCTCTGGCTGAAGGTATCCTGAGGAAAAGTCCTCGAAGGCCAGGCACTTCGAAGGGTGCTCCGCAAGGAGAGACTTCGGAGTATTGTGGACAAAGTCCTCAGGATTGAGGCAAGGCTTTCAAATTGAGCTCTAGAGGGAGGAACCCGAAGGGACACCTGACGAAGGTCTCAAAAGTCAAGATGCATCGAAGGCATGGTCCGGATAAGGGTCTTCGTGGAGAGTGCTCAGGGCTGAGACACTGCGAAGGGGTGCTTATGGATATGCTTCATGCAGAGGCCTTGGACGGAGGGACTTCGGAAGGTGGCGAAGGTACTCCGAAGGTGGGGCTTCGGAGTGTGGCTGACTTGAGGTACTTCGGCCATGTATGGTTTCGGTACACGGACTGACACAATTCGAGCTAGGAGTAGTTGCGAAGCAGTGGTGGTCCACTCCATAGGTAATGGTGCGAAGGATCAAGAGCTTTGACGGCTTCGGCTCAAAACCGTCATTGTATCGATGATTGTCTTTGGTGAAGCGAAGGCCTTTGGGTTCGAAGATTGCCACCGAAGCTTCTACACACTGCGTGTGTGAAGGGGGTTTCAGAAGATTCCACTTTGCAAAAGCTAATGTGTCTGCTCTGCAAAAGCCGATGCTATATCTTCTGCGAAGCTAACAAAAGAAGCCTCCACTAAAAGTAGACTAACTTCTGTACTCCCATGTCTAGTAGAGACAAAGTCACTGTAAACCCTAGGGGTAAAGTAGTCTATTCTCATTACTGAGTTGTGCCTATAAATAGTGAGGCTGGCTAGGTCTATGCTAACACTTTAAGAATCCATTTTCAGAACTCCCAGAGCTAGCCGCCATTATCATGTACTCAGTGTTGTGAGTCTTTTTGTGTTCCCCGTTCATGCAATGAAAGTTTCATTATGTTCTCTATCTATTGCTTGAACTTGTATTCCTGTTTTGCACTGCATGTTGAGTTCTTTGTGCTACACTTCGTTTTGTGCCATCTAGAGTTTTTTGGCTCTGTTTCTTCTCTAACGAAGTGTGTTTGCATCCTGTTCATGCTAGTGTTGTGAGTCTTTCAGTGTGTGTTCACTCTGTGTAAACTGGAGACATGTCCTCTCAGATTACTAGCAAAGCACTGAGTGAAGTTGGGGTCGAAGCTTATTTTCTTTCCTCAGTCAATGTCCTCGGCGCAGTTTGTTTTGTCTGCTTTCAGCCCTTTGAAATACGAAGCCTAGTACTAGTTGCTAGTGTGGAGTATTTGTTCGAAGACCTCATAGGGAAACTTACTCCTACTAAGTGTATTAGTGTGAAGCCTGCTCGAAGGCGCCTCATGTGCAGAGCCTGCACTATCCATGCAGAGTTGTGTTTTGGGGTTTGTGGGTGTGAGTGAAATCTCCTTATCTTCGACTTTTTACCCTTTGCGAAGCCTGTGTTCGGAGCTATAAAATACCTCCAAAACAGACCTCTGAAGGGTGTGTTCGAAGCCAGTTCCGCAGGAGACAGAATTTAAAACAGAAGGCAAGTTTAGCTTGAAATTTAAAAGAGATCCCATTCACCCCCCTCTGGTCGCCCATTTCAGTCCAACAATTGGTATCAGAGCAGGTTAAGATCACCAGTTGACCTTAACCGGTTTTGTGATCTTTTGGCGACATGGATAGAAGTAGTAAAATACCTCTATTCGATGGGTCTGACTTTGCCTACTGGAAGGTGCGCATGGAGGCTTACCTGTTAAGCCTAGGAAATGCAGTTTGGGAGATTGTGGATTCACAATACTCCATCCCAGATACTCAGACTACTCAAGCCAAAAAAGATTAGTATAACGTTAACTCCAAAGCAAGAAATATATTGTTCATTGGCTTTAGTAGGAGTGAGTTTGATAGAGTTCAGCACCTAAGGATAGCTAGGGAAATTTTGACTACACTCACTATTTTTCACGAGGGCTCTACACAGATCAAGGCTAGGCGCCAAAGCACATACAATCAACAATATCAGCTGTTTGTGCAAGCGCCTATTGAATATATAGATGCCATGTTTTCTCGCTTTGACGCTATAGTGAGTAACTCGCGGTCAAATGGGACACTTGCTTACAATGATCATGACAGGTGTTGGCGTAAAAGATTATGCTAACATGTTCTCTAGGATTAAGAACTAACAAACAATGAGTTTATGAGATGAACTAGCTCAAGCCTCCGAATAGGATAATAGCTCGAAGTAGTTCAAAGTAGTGTATTGAATATCTGAGTATTCGATGCCTATTACAGGGTGAAAAGGGGGTATTTATAGGTAAAAACTCTAAGGAAAAGACCTTTTTACCCCTCAATTACAACCGGCACAGTGGAAACTATTTGGTACCCCGAATAGGGCTAAAATAGTAAAATCTATCCGAAGAGGATAGATAAGGCAGATGTCTTGTTAGTCTTGTTGTTTCCCACTGTAGAGATAGAGCCTTCAGAGGATACCTTCGAACTAGGATTCGAAGTACCCTTCGGCTCGGAAACTTCATCAACTTGGAGACGAACTTCTGTTTCAATGTTGATGAATTGTCTTTGTCTTTTGATCTTAAAAGCCCTGGGGATGAAGTATTTCCCCCAATAGTAGCCCCTCGAATACGCTTCTCCAATTTAACCAGTGTAATAGGAGAGCAGTATACGCAAGAAATATTTTCATATTCAGGGACTTCGAATAATTTGAAGGTATTACAACTATTCGAAGTGTCTTCGACATCGAAGTATGTCCGATGGAAGCTTCGAACTGGGACTCCCGTGTGAACGCTTCGTAAGGAAATGAATCGTTGTGGAGGCGAAGCATCATGAAGAGCCGTTAATTTTGATTCGTTACCCTTCAAGTAGCCGTTAGGCTCCTAGAAAAAGTAACGGACAAAACTTTACAGCGGGTTCACACCTTTTTCACCTTCTAGTCCCACCTGTCAGCGATAAAAACCGAGCCTGCAATGTGAACGCATGTTCATAATGAAGTAACTAGTGGAAAGGCTATAAAAAGGGGAACTTAAGCTCATCAGAATTTTTTACAGAGCTTTGCTTCTAAGCTTCCTTTCTTCAACCTCCTCACTTTTCCCAACCTTCTGAGCAACCAACCAATGGCGAGGACCAGCACAAAGGTGTCGGCCGCAGCGAGAACTCTGGCGCAGAGGCAAGCATGGTCCACATCAGCAGCGGTGTCCATGGTGGGAGCTCCGGGGAGTTCTTGGCCAAAGAACCCTCGGGAGCTCCGCCCACCATCCAAGAAGCCATTGCCACAGAGCTTCATCCTTGGGCAATCAACGAGTACAGCGGACTCCATCGAGGAAGCGGTGAACAAGAAGCTGGGCCCCAGCATGAGGAATCGAGTCCCTAGAATAGAGACGACCCCGAGGCCACGGAGCGGAGAAGTGGTGGTCTTCGAGGATTTCTTCGAAGCCGGACTAGGACTTCCTACGATCAACTTCTTGGCAGAGGTACTGTACATGTTCCACATTACCTTGTTGCAGTTGTCCCCCAACGCCATTGCAAGACTGGCCATCTTCGAATGGGCCCTTCGGGCAAAAGGGTGCGAAGGGAGATCTGAGGTCTTTGCCGCTACTCACGAAGCCTCCTACCAGCCGAAGCCACAAGACAGACCTAGAGGCACCAAGGTGTTAACGGCGTTCGGAAGTGTTAACTTCCAACTTCAGAAGGAGTACGCGCAACATTTCCTAGCGAAGGCCATCAATGATCGGTGGTACACCAACTGGATCCTCCGGTGGTTCTACGCCGAAGTCGGAGAGGATTCCAGCATCGCAGGGCCCCTTCAAGAAATCTAGTACCGGAAGGAAGCCGAGGTTACTCCAAACCCAAGCTTTCTTTCAACGCGGCTTGGATTACTTTCTTTGGTAGTTAGCTGTATGAGCATGCGATATCTAGCGGAGGAATTCATCGCCCTCCGGATCCCGCCTCTCGGAGTGATTGGCCGATTGCATTTCAAAATGCTTCGGAGGGGGAGCTTCGAAGCCTAGGTAAGTCTTCGCATTTTCTGCATTAACACATTAGAAACCAGATAACATACTTAATGGAATGCTACCTTTTTTCAACGGCTTCTTTGGCGCTACCTCCGGAACAGATCACACGAGCCATTGAACGGGTGCTACGAGCCCCTACAGCGATGGAGAAGCTGTGAAGGGTGGAGCTGGTGGGAAGCTGGGAGCGCTTCAACAAGGTGTGGAGTGATCTTGGGATGGATCCTCCTCCCCTACTAGACTTTGACTCAATGGGAGTGGCCCCCCGGAAGAGGAAAACCACCGCCGAACCCTCGAAAAGAGGCGCTAAGACCCCTGTCAAGAAGGGGAAGAAGACAATGAAACCTCCTCCTCAAGCATCTTCAGTATCTTCGCCTTCCTCTCTAGACATTTAGAGCTCCTCTTCGGAGGGCTCAGAAGAAAAAGACTCCAACGTCTAGATGGGAAGGCCCTTGAATACTATCTTCTAAAAGATAGCGAGGACAAGTCTCCAGCCATAGTCGGAGGCCCCCATCAAGAGGCTGCGGTAGCCGATGCAGCAATCTCCTTCGAACCCGCCACAGCCGGCTCAGAACTTGGGTTAGTAAATCCTAACTCACCTGTGGCCGGAGTGTAAGTGCCGGAGGATGGGACATCGGTTGCGGCTGCTCCAGAGCAAACTTTGGGGAATGACCTCGAAGAATATCTTCGGATGTACGAAGTTCTAGAGGACCCCAAAATTCTCCCCAAGGCGTGGACGAAGGTATACCTCGAAGCCATGCCTTTGAAATTCCTGCAACGATTACCATACAACAAATATTCACCGAATACCTTAACTTTTGTAGGTGCATCGACAAGCAGCATGGCTCCGACCACCAGTGGAGCTTTGGCTTCAGTCAAAGTTGAGGCTTAAGCTGGTGTAGTGGCTCCGACGACCGGAGCTGTCTCGAGCGAAGTAATTCCAACCGAGGGGGCAATGATAGAAGGAGGATCTACTCCAGCCGAATTGCCAGCTCCAGTTTTTGTGCCAGGGAGGGGCAAGAGTATGACGAGCTTCGACCCCCTTCCTGCTTTGACGGTGACGCCCTCCTCCAATGAACCGTCGGTGAGCAATTCGGAAGAGGAGGCTGCTATAGACGACCGTCGGGCCCTGTCCTGGCTTCCTCTGTTGGCTCCGTTCTTGGAGCAACGGACAGGGCTCTGAACGCTCTTGGAACCCTTGGCAGACAAAGGCCAAGAGGTCGGGAGCTCTGAACTGGTCTCCGTCTTGAGCGAAGCCAGAGCTCCGGAGCCCGATTTTGCCCTCGAAAGGGCTGCCCTTCAAGTATGTAACATACATCAAGTGTATTCAATTAATGAATGAAATTATTTTGTACTCACTTTGCTTTTTTACAGCAATTCATCCTTGCTAGAGCGGCAGCAACTTCCAATGAAATCGAAACTAATCGGCTCAAGAGGAAGGTTACCACCATCCAGTCTGCCCTCAAAGGCTTTGAGGACAAAACAATGCAACTAGAGGAAGAGCTCCTCGAGGAGCAGATGGCCAGAGCCATTTATGACGAAGCACTCTGGGTTGAGCAAGAGAACAACACTTCACTCAAGGCTTCGGTCTAAGAGATCAAAGCCGAGCATGTGGTGCTTAGGGCGGAGGTCGAGAAGCTTCGGCGAGCAGCAGCAGACTCCAGCGCACAACTTATAGAGCTTCAAGATTCAGTCCAACAAGCACTGGCTCAGAAGAGCACTCTGCTATCAAGAATAGTCGAAGTTTCTGCTTCTGCTTCTGAGCTGGAGGCGGCGGAAACGAAGCACACTACCATTGCTGAACAGACCATGGACACCCTCCGGGGTACCCTAGAATATTTTGGCATGATGTGCCCTTCTTCTTCGGCTGCGGCGAACGAGCCTCTCGAGCAGAAGCTGAAGATGATCCAAGCGGCAACGAAGTTGATGAAGGGCTTCATGATTCGCTACGAAGAGATCTTAGGGCAGGTAGCCAGAATTGGAGTCCTTCGTCATGTCAAAGCCCTTGGAATTTCTGTTGCTCCGGTAGGGGGTTCAACGCCCGCAGGCTTCGCCGATGAAGACTTGTTGGGTCCTTCTTTGGATGTAGCCTATGCTTGGGAAGCTTTCCGGGCGATCTGGAAAACGGACCACAAAGCCGCAGCCAAAGCTTGGATTGACGAGGCTCGCTGGTGTAGGACCGAAAGTAGCGACCAGAGGGGGGTGAATGGGCGCCTAAAAAATTCTTTCGAATCAATGGCCTGCTCCCAACACCCAACGCACCTCAACAGACTTAGCAGGGAAAAATAAACAGATCAACAAGACCTAAAATGATCTAGCCTAAAAACAACCGATGTCCTAAACAAAGAGACACCAACGCAGTGCTTAAAGGCATATTAGCAGAGTATTTAAAACATGGTCATTTCAAGCTTCATGAAGGTAAATCATCACAAGTACTTGAGTGCGCGTAAAAGGAGATGAAAGTTTACTGTTCAAAATTTGTCTCCTGTTCGAAACTTGACGAAGCCTATGCGATGTGAACGTGCGAAGCCTGAAGTTGTCGAAGTCCATGCAGTACATTGAGCGAAGTGTGTAGCTTACACAGAGAATGGACTATGAGAAAAAAAACAACAGAAGATCTGTCGCAGTATGCTTCGAATATGCCGGAGTCTGTTTTTGTTGCCAAAGTGCACTACGTGGGGAAGCGTACTTCGAACAATAGAAGACTGAACAGTCGAAGGTCACAAACCGAAAACTCCGAAGACTAAGACAGTGAAGCACCCTCGGCAGAGAGCGTGAAGACCCACACTTCGAACCAGAGTCACCCACACTTCGAACCGGAGTGACCCTCCGAACAAAAAGCAACGGAGCCAGTGCTTTGAGCGGACTCCACTTGAGAGCTTCGAACAAACTACTTCGAATAAAACAAAGTACGGAACAAGAAATCCGGCTACTGCAGAACCAAAACACGAAGCCTAGGTACCTATGCAGCCACTACACGTTAGCACTTAGAAGCAAAATCACGGGCTACTGCTGCAGAAAAAGTACTAGGCTACTCATGTTTTCTGCCATGTAAAACTAAAGAAAAACTGCAGCGTATTCAAGTGAAACCTAGAGAAATTAGGTGCAAATAAAAACAGCCTAGCCTGCAGGAAGCTATAGAACAGACCTGCTCTAAATGAAAACTGGAGCTAGCTAGCAAGGCTATTCTGAACCTACTCTTGCTGCTTGTCAGGAGATGTGCATGAGACAAAACGTGAAGACCAAAAACACCAACAGCAGCAGGACCAAGGCATAAGAACTAGACTACCTAAACTAATGTACGCAAGTAGCTAGAACTAGCATGCAGACTATTCTGCGCCACAGCCAAACAAGTTACCGAATAAAAACACAAACTTGAGATAAAGAAGCTCTGCCAAAAAAACACTGTCTAAGGCAGGGAGATGAAGATGGCTATGAAGCAAATAAATGAACCAAGGAACTGGCCAGCCGAGCGAACAGAACTGATACACACATAGATTTTTCTTGACGCGCAGAACTCAGAAAATAGAATCTAAATCACCGCACACAGAAGATCGCAAAAACAACATGCAAAACTAATCGACTGAGATAACAGTAAACAGCGACACCTGATGAAATGATTCCTGAACGAGTTCGCGAAGAACAGAGGTGGCAGAGAGGAAAGCTCCAGAAGCATGAACGCAAAAAAGATGACCCAATCTGTTTGATTAGTAAAGTAATTTCAGAAAGGGTAACCCTAACCCTAGGGATTGGTGCCCTATTTATAGGCAACCCAATAGCCTAGGAAAATACTAAAAGACCCTTAGGGTTTTTACAGACGCTGAAATAAAATGGAAAAGACCAAACTGCCCTTAGGATATTTTTACAGACTCAACTGAATGACTGTGGGCCTAAGGACAAAATAGTAAACTCCTAATTACAGATGACTTATCCTGAAGCGGAACTTTCGTAGCGACTACGGCTTCACCTTAGAATGGTCCGATCCAAGATCAGCGGTCGTCAGTTTTGCGCCAAAACTGACAAAGCGTCCACCAACTTTGCACCATGTACCCGGATTGGGCCGGCCCGATTCTGCAGATCTCTCAGCCCAGCAATCACTCGCCGCCTGTGTACCTGAGTCAATCCTGGTCAACAGCCTAGTGGATCCTCTGCTGCTCCTAGCCCATGTACCCGGATTGGGCTAGCCCGACTTCGCGGCCCCTCTGCCCGACAATCGCTCGCTGCCCGTGTACCTGAGTCACATGCGGCCCAGACACAACAGGTCTTCTCTCCTCATCAGTCCTCTTTGACTTCCATTGACAATGACTCATCACATCTGGAGCCATGAGGCCCATGCTCTTCAGCATGGCTCCTCAATCTCCCCCTTGATGAGTGCATTGTCAACACTTCTCTTCATCAGCTCTCCAGTACCTGCGAGCATATGTGGAAACACGAAAACAAAACACAAGAAAACAGAGAAGAAGAAAATAAAATAAAAGTTTAACCCTAATGACCAAAAGCCAAACAAAAGAAAGAAAGCGGTCATTATGGTTAACCAAAAGTAAAGATTCAAAAATGAGTGCAATCTCAGAATTATCAACAAGGATATCCAAAGAGTAAGGACAAACGGGACAAAAACTCCCCCTGAAACAAATCCCAGAGAAAGCCAAAACTCCCCCTTAAACTCTTCTCCACAAAATTTCTCCCCCTTGTTGACAATTGGACTCATCAAGCGAGACTAAATGCAATCTAAAGAGACACGGACTCCCCCTGAAATGCAACTCCCCCTAAAAATATGCAATGAATGCAACTGGGGTGCAGGTGGAGTGAAGAAAGCATGCTTCTCAGATATGATTGACTGCAATTACAACATCTAGCAGATATAGCAAAAGACATATTGTCTAAGAAACATGGCATGATTAGTGCAATAGATGATATCTAAAGAAAGTCATTAGCACACATTTTTCAATTTTTTGCAAACAAAAGCATCACCACTTTTACAGTTGACAAGCAAGGTAAAGCATGAGATACAAAAGCTAACTGATATCTACCAAGATAAGCATTGTCCAAAACAAAGTGCTTCAACAAACTTGTTATCTTTTTAATCTTCAGGCTTTTTATTTTTCCTTTTTCATTTTTGCTAAGGGTTATTTGCATGTCAAACCTTATGCTAACCGACCAAGTCAAGCCTAGGCCAGAACTGGACCATCAGAAGCTTAAGACATTGGTCCTGGCATACACTACACTATCCTAGTTCATACCAAAGTGCTATGGTAAGCAGTCCAGAACAATGCAAAGCGACAAAGCAAACCCACCTGGATCTTTTCAATCCAAACATAAAAAGGCATGAAATTTTCATTTATTTTTGATTTTTATCATTTTTATAGCACATTTTCCATGTTAAAGCATATAGATGTCCAAGTTGCATATCTGCATCTAAGTGAGGAACTAGCTACAAGGCATGTAACAGATAGCAAAAGCATTCAGCCTACACATGCTAGTTACTTGTAACATCCCAAGAATTAAAAATAAATAAAATAAATAAAATGGATTTTCTGAAATATAAATGAGTTATGAAATTAAAGAAAATGCTAAAAGAACCCTATTAAAGCCATAACAGGAAGGAATACTTCAAATTTTAACTTGGAAAATTTACGGTGGAATCTAGAGGCCAAGATATAATTTTAGGATTTTTACAAATTTTTATCAACAATGATTCAACCTTTAATCAAATAAAGGAATTACTGGAATTATTTTATTTAAGAAAAGTATTTTAAATCCTATTGGGCCGCAAACCACTAAACTACCTCAGCCCGGCCCAGCCCAGCGCCCGTGTCAACGACATGTGGGACCCAGGTGTCGGCACCGCTCCCCTCCTCTCTCTCTCCCACTCGCACCCGCCTTGGCCCCACTTGTCAGCCTCACGCTCGCCCCCTTAGCCATTGACCGCCTGGGCCCGTCTGTCGGCCCCTTTCCTTCTTCGCTCACCCGCTGACAGGTGGGACCCACCTGTCAGATCCATCATCTCTGATGGAAGGGGATCCCCCCTTTCCTTTCCGGCGACCCCCTTCCATTTCCCGCCGCCGGCCGCCACCGGCCGCCCCTATTCTCCTGGGTCCACCTCGGACTCCCTTCCTCCGACCCCGGTGATCTCTTTCCCCCTTTAGCCGACGCGCATTCGCATATATGGAAGCTAGCCCACGCAAATGGAACCCTCACCGGTGAAGGAAGGTTTGGCCGCCGCCGCCGACCCTATAAGAACCCCCTCGGCTCACCGCACTCCGCCACACCGCTAGCCGCCCTAGCCACGCACTACCGAAGCCTTGCGATGCCTAAATGCCCGCTACCTCAGTTTCACCTCCGGTCACCGCTCGCCGATGACACAGACCCCCGCCGTCCACGCCATTGCCACCGTCGGGATCTTCGAATGGGCCCTTTGGGCAAAAGGGTGCGAAGGGAGATCTGAGGTCTTTGCCGCTACTCACGAAGCCTCCTACCAGCCGAAGCCACAAGACAGACCTAGAGGCACCAAGGTGTTAACGGCGTTCGGAAGTGTTAACTTCCAACTTCAGAAGGAGTACGCGCAACATTTCCTAGCGAAGGCCATCAATGATCGGTGGTACACCAACTGGATCCTCCGGTGGTTCTACGCCGAAGTCGGAGAGGATTCCAGCATCGCAGGGCCCCTTCAAGAAATCTAGTACCGGAAGGAAGCCGAGGTTACTCCAAACCCAAGCTTTCTTTCAACGCGGCTTGGATTACTTTCTTTGGTAGTTAGCTGTATGAGCATGCGATATCTAGCGGAGGAATTCATCGCCCTCCGGATCCCGCCTCTCGGAGTGATTGGCCGATTGCATTTCAAAATGCTTCGGAGGGGGAGCTTCGAAGCCTAGGTAAGTCTTCGCATTTTCTGCATTAACACATTAGAAACCAGATAACATACTTAATGGAATGCTACCTTTTTTCAACGGCTTCTTTGGCGCTACCTCCGGAACAGATCACACGAGCCATTGAACGGGTGCTACGAGCCCCTACAGCGATGGAGAAGCTGTGAAGGGTGGAGCTGGTGGGAAGCTGGGAGCGCTTCAACAAGGTGTGGAGTGATCTTGGGATGGATCCTCCTCCCCTACTAGACTTTGACTCAATGGGAGTGGCCCCCCGGAAGAGGAAAACCACCGCCGAACCCTCGAAAAGAGGCGCTAAGACCCCTGTCAAGAAGGGGAAGAAGACAATGAAACCTCCTCCTCAAGCATCTTCAGTATCTTCGCCTTCCTCTCTAGACATTTAGAGCTCCTCTTCGGAGGGCTCAGAAGAAAAAGACTCCAACGTCTAGATGGGAAGGCCCTTGAATACTATCTTCTAAAAGATAGCGAGGACAAGTCTCCAGCCATAGCCGGAGGCCCCCATCAAGAGGCTGCGGTAGCCGATGCAGCAATCTCCTTCGAACCCGCCACAGCCGGCTCAGAACTTGGGTTAGTAAATCCTAACTCACCTGTGGCCGGAGTGTAAGTGCCGGAGGATGGGACATCGGTTGCGGCTGCTCCAGAGCAAACTTTGGGGAATGACCTCGAAGAATATCTTCGGATGTACGAAGTTCTAGAGGACCCCAAAATTCTCCCCAAGGCGTGGACGAAGGTATACCTCGAAGCCATGCCTTTGAAATTCCTGCAACGATTACCATACAACAAATATTCACCGAATACCTTAACTTTTGTAGGTGCATCGACAAGCAGCATGGCTCCGACCACCAGTGGAGCTTTGGCTTCAGTCAAAGTTGAGGCTTAAGCTGGTGTAGTGGCTCCGACGACCGGAGCTGTCTCGAGCGAAGTAATTCCAACCGAGGGGGCAATGATAGAAGGAGGATCTACTCCAGCCGAATTGCCAGCTCCAGTTTTTGTGCCAGGGAGGGGCAAGAGTATGACGAGCTTCGACCCCCTTCCTGCTTTGACGGTGACGCCCTCCTCCAATGAACCGTCGGTGAGCAATTCAGAAGAGGAGGCTGCTATAGACGACCGTCGGGCCCTGTCCTGGCTTCCTCTGTTGGCTCCGTTCTTGGAGCAACGGACAGGGCTCTGAACGCTCTTGGAACCCTTGGCAGACAAAGGCCAAGAGGTCGGGAGCTCTGAACTGGTCTCCGTCTTGAGTGAAGCCAGAGCTCCGGAGCCCGATTTTGCCCTCGAAAGGGCTGCCCTTCAAGTATGTAACATACATCAAGTGTATTCAATTAATGAATGAAATTATTTTGTACTCACTTTGCTTTTTTACAGCAATTCATCCTTGCTAGAGCGGCAGCAACTTCCAATGAAATCGAAACTAATCGGCTCAAGAGGAAGGTGTTGGGGGAAAATATCCTATCTTCGGGGTTATTGCCAAAGCAACATGAAGACAGCCAACCAGTTCGAAGATAGTCCGAAGGTCATCTTCGAAGGTGGCTTGGAACCTCGTTCGGAGTCCGAAGACTGGCATTGGTTCGAAGTATATCTTCGAACCAAAGCCTTCCAGGATCTTTTCTGCCAGCTAAGATGGAAGACTTATCTTCTATCCTATTAGATTAGTCTTTTACCATTTTAGCCCTATTAAGGAAACCGAATAGTTTCCTTAATGTCGGTTGTAATAGAGGGGTAAATAGGTCTTTTCCTTAATGTTTGGGCCTATAAATACCCCCCATTTCACCCTGTAATAGGGACCGATCATAAGTGATTCAATACACACTTTCGAACTATTCTAAGCTATTATCCTTTCGGAGGCTTAGAACAGTTTGCCTCGCAAACACTTCGTTTGTTAGTTTCTTTTCTACAGAAACCTGTTAGCGTAATCTTTTACGCCAACAGTTGGCGCCGTCCGTGGGGAACTTAGTCCAAAAAACTTCGTTCTCTACCAACCTTTTGCATCATGCCTCCTAAGCGGAGTGCACCTCGCAATCCCACTCGGAGGTCCTCTCGGATCTCCGGAGAGATACCCTTCGACACAGTTGAAGTCGGAGGGTCTTCGACTATCCCTCCACCTCAAACTCCGCAAGGGGCTTCTATCCCTCGAGGATACGAAACCTCTCCACCAACCCCTTCTACACTCCGACCGCCCGGAGCCACTCTGCCACCCTCCATTCCGATCGGAACTGATCATACCAGTTCTCAAGACCCGGAAGGTCCTTCCGGAGGAGATGAAGATAGCCTTGGAGACATGGCCACTCAAATGGCCAATCTTCAAGCCGAGGTAGCGAGGTGGCGACAGGAGGCTGCGAACAGGCTTCGCCCTCAAGCCACCCCAGCTATCCCCGAAGTGCACGAAGACGACGATCTTGACTATCCCGAAGCCCCGGAGAACGCCTCTTACGACAATGAATCTCCGTTGCATCCCGAGCTTCAGAAGGTTCGCTTCGATCCAAGGTTCAAAGCTTCGAAGCTTAGCAAGTATGCCGGAGACGAAGATCCCAGTGAGTTTGCGCGTTCTTATGCCCTAGCAATCGAGGCTAGTGGCGGAGACAGAGAAACTATGGCGAAGTGCTTCCCGTTAGCCCTTGAAGGAGTGGCGTTGAGATGGTTCTGGTCTTTAAAACCAGGATCAATCACAACATGGTTACAGTTGAAGAAGAAGTTCATAAGTAACTTCCAGGGTACCTTCGTGCCCCCCATGTCGACTGGAAGCCTTTTCCAAGTGAAACAGCTCCCCGGAGAAACATTGAGGCAGTACTTCAAGCGCTTCGCTCACACGAAGTCGCAAATTCGGGGGCTGTCCACATCTTCGGTGGTTGATGCGGCTCGGGAAGGCGTCAGTCATAAAGGCCTTCTGGATAAATTGCATCGGAAGAGCATCACCACAGTATCACAGTTGATGTCGTACTTCGAGGAGTACTCGAAGTCGGAAGAAGGTTGGCTTCGGAGAACTACTGCTACTTCGACAGTGTTGACAGAAGTTAAAGCAGAAGTGAAGACTTCGGCTCCGCCGCAAGAGCCAGTCCCCGAAGTGCAACATGATAGAAGAAGAGGGCAAAAGCACCCTCGTTCTGAGGTCTTAAACATTGCACCCCCGCAGAAGTTTGCACCAAGAGCTCCACAGCCTGCGGGGAACAAGTCCAGCGGCTGGAGGCCGCCAGGGAAAACGGCTGGCAAAGGCCAGACCCTTTTTTGCTGTATTCATGGAGAGAACCGAAGCCATGCAACTGACACCTGCAAGGCTATTCTTACCCTTCGGGGAGAATACTTGGAGAGAACTTCGGGTCGAGGTAGTACCGACCGAAGTCCAGCAGCAGCAGTGCGCTCGGAGCCGGTCCAGGCTGTAGCGCGAATAGAAAATTTTGATACTGCAAGACATCCTCCGGTGGCCAATGTTATGCCACCTCCGAAGCAAGAAGAAGGGCAAGATAGAGGGAAGAGAGTAGTTCTCCCTATCTCCGGAGGAGGTACTCTCGGAAGCATGTCCAAGAGACAGCGAAGAGAGTACGTTCGAGAAGTAGGCCACATTGGAACTTCGTCATCTGCAGCTGCAATGCCGGAGTGGTCTCATGTTCCAATATCTTTCTCTGCGGAGGATGCAGCTGGTATCAAGTTCCCGCATGCAGATCCATTGGTTATCACTGCTGATATTGCAGGGACTGAAGTCCGAAGGGTGCTAATTGACGGAGGTAGCTCGGCAGATATCATATTTGTGCAAGCCTTCGATCAGTTATGCATTTCCCGAAAGCATCTCCTCCCAGCGGCTCGTCCTCTGCAAGGCTTCGCAGGACCTCCGCTAGATGCACTTGGCCAGATAGGCCTGGAAGTAACCTTCGGAGAAGGTTTACTAGCCCGAACTGAGGAAGTTATCTTTGATGTAGTAGATGCCCCGTACGCTTATAATGTTATCTTTGGGCGAGGCATGTTGAATCAGTTCGGAGCTGTGGCGCATCACAATTACTTGTGCATGAAGATGCCCACACAGTTAGGAGTTCTAACAATCTTCGGAGATCAAGCCATGGCTCGGAGGGCAGAATATGGTCACGGTCCTCCTCTTGATCCGAGGCAAGTAAACAATGTCCAAGATAATGGAGAAATTTTTTCAGCCTCCTCCGAAGCTTCGAAGAAGTCATTTCCAAGACCAAGTCCCGAAGGAGAGATTGCAACGAAGGTCATTGTCAAAGATGGTAAAGAATACACTTTTCAATTTGGTAAAGATTTACCTCCCGAAGTTGCAACTTCCTTGGAAAAGGTCGTAGAAGAAAATTTGGATGTCTTCGCTTGGTCTGACGAAGATATCACCGGAGTCGATCGGGATATTATTGAGCACAGCTTGCTTGTAAACCCGAAGGCCCGGCCTGTTCGACAAGGGCTCCGGAAGATGTCCGCAGAGAGAGCTGCTCTAGCTAAGGACGAAGTTGAAAAACTGTTGAAGGCTGGGATTATCAGAGAAGTGGCCCATACAGAGTGGTTAGCCAACCCAGTCTTCGTCAGGAAGAAATCCTCCGGAAAGTGGCGCATGTGCATTGATTTCACATCATTGAATAAAGCGTGCCCACGTGACCCCTACCCCATGCCCCGAATTGATCAACTAGTTGACTCCACTGCAGGTTCGGAGTTACTAAGCTTCCTCGACGCGTATTCCGGCTATCATCAAATATGGTTAAAGCGCGAAGATGAAATCAAGACGAGCTTTGTAACTCCTTCGGGAGTCTTCTGCTATGTAAGAATGCCCTTCGGCCTAAGAAATGCCGGGGCTACTTTTTCAAGATTAGTTGCTAAGGCTCTAGGTCATCAACTAGGTCGCAATGTGGAGGCCTATATGGATGATATTGTAATAAAGAGTGCTTTAAAGCACCAACATAGCCTAGACTTAGCAGAAACATTCAATAGCCTTCGGGCATGTGGGATCCGCCTTAACCCCGAAAAATGTATATTCGGAGCTAAGGCTGGAAAGTTGTTAGGGTACTTAGTTTCAAGTAGGGGAATTGAAGCTAGCCCTACTCAAATATCTGCGCTGCAGAAGATGGCTCCTCCCGAGAATATAAAGCAAGTGCAAAAGCTAACCGGGCGTCTGGCCGCACTTAGCAGGTTTTTATCAAGGTCTGCGGAGAGGAGCTTGCCAATCTTTAAAGCTTTGAAAGGGTCCGAAGATTTTGCATGGACACCGGAGTGTCAGAAAAGCCTAAGAAATTCACGAAGGCCTTTGTGGAAGTCATTTAGCCCCTAGAGCTCTGGCAGGAAAAACACTTCGCCAGGGGCTTTATTGGCCCACAATAACAGCTGATGCGGAGAGCTTAGTTCGCACTTGCCAAGGATGCCAGTGGATGGGTCGACGGAGTCATCGCCCACCAACAGCTCTTCAAGTCATTGCTCCAGTATGGCCTATGGCCAGATGGGGTATGGATCTAATTGGTCCCTTTCCGTTAGCAAAGGGAAATCTGAAATTCGCAGTGGTAGCTATCGAATATTTTTCTAAGTGGGTCGAAGCAGAACCCTTAACAGCTATCACTTCGAATAATGTACAGAAATTCTTCTGGAAAAACATTATTTGTCGGTTCGGAGTGCCTAGATATCTCACAGTTGATAATGGAACACAGTTCGACGCAGAACCCTTCAAGAAGTTTTGCGAAATAGAGGGGTAAATAGGTCTTTTCCTTAATGTTTGGGCCTATAAATACCCCCCATTTCACCCTGTAATAGGGACCGATCATAAGTGATTCAATACACACTTTCAAACTGTTCTAAGCTTGGGACTGTGGACCGAAGAACTTCCGAAGATTTTGTGGTCCATTCGGACTACACAAACAAGGTCCACAGGTTTTACTCCGTACAGACTGCTATTCGGAGATGAAGCTATGACTCCAACGGAGCTCAAAGGAGGATCACTTCGCAGCACCGAACTAGACATCGAAGAAGAAAGACAAGCTTCGTTAGATTTGTCAGAAGAGACAAGGCTTCGAGCTGTAGCTAATTTATCAAAGTATCATCAGCAGACGAAGACTTGGTATGACCCGAAGGTTAAGCTCAGCGAGTTAAGACCGGGTCATCTTGTTCTACGAAGCATTATAGCACCAGGGAAGTTAGGCAATAAATGGGAAGGTCCATATCTAATCGTCCGCTCGGGGCGCCCTGGTTCATTTAAATTAGCTAATTTAGAAGGTGAAGAGTTAGCACACACTTGGCATGCGGAGCACCTAAAGCGATACTTCGCATAAGGGCTCCTTGTAATTCGCTTGTAATCACCTCTAAATTAATAAAGCGTACATCCTGTAGCGTGCCTTCCCCTTGACGCTCCTAGTCTCCCGAGCGGACGCGCTGGGACAGAAGTCGTTGAGAGGGAAGTGTATTAAGCAGGGTTGTATTTCCGGACTTCGTACCCTTAAAGTCGAAGCCTCCGGCGTGGGGGCTGACATAATCCGGAGCCCAGGCCACCGGCTTGTAGGCATCCGTAAAAGAGCCCAAAACCACACTCTACGGAGTCCAAGCTTCGGCTGGTAGACTTCCGTAAAAAGAGCCGAAGGTGGCCAAAATCTGCGGAGTCCAAGCTGCAGCTTGTCAGACTTCCGTAAAAAGAGCCGAAGGTGGCCAAATTCTGCGAAGTCCAAGCTCCGGCTGGTAGACTTCTGCAAAAAAGAGCCCAAGTGGCCAAATTCTGCGAAGTCCAAGCTCCGGCTGGTAGACTTCTGCAAAAAAGAGCCCAAGTGGCCAAATTCTGCGAAGTCCAAGCTCCGGCTGGTAGACTTCTACAAAAAAATAGCCGAAGGTGGCTACAATTTCTGCGAAATCCAAGCTCCGGCTGGTAGATTTCTGCAAAAAACAGCCGAAGGTGGCTAAAGCAAAACAGCATTTAAGCCATGAGCTTCGAATGTCTGTTCATATGCGTCCAAAGTGACAAATTTCTTAAGACACTAAAGTGTCCTCGAAGTTATCTCAATTGATTTCTTTCGTGAAATAAACAAAGGTATCAAGTTACCATTCTTCTGACTACGAATAGTCGAAGACATCTCATAAAGATTTCAAAAGATCTTTAAAAATGACAGAGGGGCTCCGAACCCCCAAAAAATTGTACTCCGAAGTTTTTCTTTGTGCATAACCATCTTTGAATACAGTTCGAAGTTGCTTATATCCAAAGAGGGGCTAGTAAATATGGAGACAATTTTAAATCGGCATTCATTATTGAAACATATGTGTTTACAGATTACATTATGAAAAATTGGTATCTATACCAAGAAGGAATCGGAGACCTCTTCGGTCCCGAGAGCCAGGGGTGGAATGACTAGTTCCAACATCGGAAGTTCTAAGAACTTTACGTTTAACTCTCTTCCTCCCCTTCGAAGCTCTAAAATCCTTCTGCTCTTGTTGAAGCTCGGCCCATGTTCGAAGCCGCTCGGGACTTCTCTCCCAGCTTCTAAGATCTTCAGATCTTTTATTTTGGGCTTCACCTTCGTCTTCGGACCAATTAGTGTCTTCAGTAGACGAGGTGTTTGCGTCGATCTCTCTATATTCCTTTTTAATATAAGACAATACGTCTTTGATTACTTCGGGCGCAATAACGCCGGAGTCATCTCGAGGGATAAGGAATCGAGGACGTTTATAACTCTTTAGAAGTTCGAAGGTGTTCCACAGTGAGCGAAGTTCGCTGTTAAGCTCTAACACTTCGATATCTTCCATAAGAAGCAAAGCCTAAAAATATGACAAACAAGATTTTCATTGATAAATATTTACAAGCATCAGCTTTACATAATCAAAAAATTCTAAATAATCCTAAACCTGCGGGTTCGGAGGAGGCTGACTGCTCGAAGCTTGGCTCCGAACTTTTTTCTGGCGTTGGCCTTCATCAATCCAAGCCTTGATCGCAGAACGACCTTCGGCTCTCCATGAAGTTTGGAAGGCTCGCCAAGCAGCAGCTACACCTTCGGAAGGTTTGAGAAGTCGGTCGTCGTCGAAGGTGATCGAACCTCTTCCTGCGTCCGGAGTTATTGATCGGCCCAAATCCTCGTAATAGCGAAGTAAACCAACAGCAGACACATGTCCGGAGAGTTCTCCGTATCTAATGCCCGCCGTCTTCATTTGCTTCGCTGCTCCTTGGATCCTCTTTAGCCGGCGCAGCAGAGTTACATTGTCATCTGAAGGTAGTGATCCAGTAGTACCGAAGTACTCCAAGACACCTAACATTTGTTCGATGACCTCCGAAGCCACCTTCTCGGACTTAACCTTTTCTTCAATAAGCATATCCTTGGCCGAAGTTGTTTCAGCTAAAACTCCGGAGATTCTAGCGTTCTCCGTAGTCAAAGCATTCTTTCGAGTTCGGAGTTGGCCAGCCTCTTCTTGCAGCCTTACGAGTGCGGAGTCCTTCGCAGCATCCTCCGTCCGCAGTCTTTCAATCTCCGCTCGAAGCACAATTCTTTCTGCTTCGAGCTCTTTCTTCGCAGCCTCCAAGCTTTGCCTAGCCCTTCGCTCTGCTAGTATTACATTGTCCATTTGAGCTACTCGACCTTCGGAGAAGTTAAAATTCCTTTGAAGAGTTTCGTTCTCTTCCCGAAGTTGAGCAATTTCGTTTTCATTCGATAAAGCTGCAGCGCGGGCTAAGACTGCTTGCTAAGAAAAAAGAAAAAATGAAATAAGAAATTATTCATATGTAATTTGCTATTTGGTTCGAAGATGCTTTATACCTGATAAGCTGCTCTTTCCACAGCAAGGCTAAGCTCCGAACCCTTCACTCTGCTTAAGCGGGCTACCAGTTCAGTTTCCCCGACTTGGCGACTGGCTTCACCCAAAGGTTTAACCAAAGTCCCAAGCCCGGTTTTCTCCTCCAAAAAAGGAGTTATGAGAGGAAGCAGTTTTGAAGCTTTCTGGTCAGCCCTGCTTAGCGAAGGTCCGGAGGGCTCTTCCGAGGCCCTTGGAACTTCTGAAGATGGCCTCCCCTCAGTCGATTCACTTTCGTCTATTGACTCAGATGAAGTCGATCCTTGAGCAGGGAGAGGCTCGATGTGTCTTTTTCCTCTTCCAAGCCCCGGTAGAGCAACTCCCGGTTGTGGCCCTGAAGTTGTCGAAGGTCTTTGCATTGTATCTTCGAGGGATACTTCGACAACAGGAGGCTCTGAAAAAACAAAAATATTACACATTGTATAATTTTGCAAAATTTGATAAGAATTAAGCAAAATTTACCTTCGACATTCTCTGGAATATCGACTACCGGACTGATCGGAGGATCAAAAGTGTAGTCCTCATCCGAATCAGCCGTTAAATCTTGGACTACAGGAGCATCGTCCTGAAGAGTCCTTGTTACTTCTTCGAGAATCGAAGCCATAGCGACTTCGACTCCACCTTCATCCACAGGAACTCCAGCCTGAGTTGTATCTTCTAGAACTACCGAAGTCATTGGTTGATCAGCATTATCTCCAGACTCCGGTACGTTCGCAGGCACTTCGGCCTCATCTACACCCATAGGGGCTTCGAATTGCTCTTCCTGGGTATCCGGAGCTCTTACTTCTTCGACGTTGGCTTGAGGCTCCGGAATACCTGCAGTATCTTCCATGAGAATACTTCGTTGAGTTGCATCTTCATCAATTAATTTTACTAATAAAATACCTTCATCCTCTTTAGAACCAGAAAGTGAGGTTCTTGAGCTTGAAGGAGCAGGATCCGAAGGTGCGAGATTTTTTGGCTTCCGAGCCACCTTCTTCACCGGAGTCTTTGCTGAACCTGAAGCTCCGGCTTCGGCTACTCTTTTCTTGGGGCCTTTCTCCTGAGGCACCCAGTCCGTCAGAGGGGGTGGAGTCAACTCCAGCATTCCCCATACTCTGTTAAAACGCTCCCAACTTCCGACTAATTTGATTCGCCATTCTTTTTCTGACGGAGTTGGAGCACCCAAAATCTTCTCCGAAGCCCTTACAATTTGCTCTGAAGTAATAGGGGCTGAAGAAGCTAAAAAAATAATTCAAGTTAACCTTTCTTCGAAGTAAGTATGTACTATGCATGTTGGTTTCGAAGTTACCTGCAGGGCTCGAAGTATAGTTTATCTTGCGAAGACCGCCTTCCGAGTCATCTTCGAAGGCGATAGGCCAGTTGGCCATCAACGGAGGAATTTGAAGTCCGATGAACTCTTCAGCTAAGTCCCGCATGCTCAACCTTTTGCTGATTTTCTGAAGCAAGTTGAGGCGAGCTTCGAGTTGACCTTCGTCAGGTTGCACTAAGGCTTCCTTCCGGAACTGGATTTCCTTGAGGGGACCAGCCAGAGGACTACCCACTCCAACTTCAGCATAAAACCACCTCAGAACCCAATCGGTGTACCATCTAGCATTGATGGCCTTGGCAGGGAATTGCAGTGCATATTCATCACGAAGCCTAAAATTGATGCTTCCGAAGGAAACTACCACTTTCTCACCTCCGGAGCCTACGAAGGTCTTTGGTTGACAAGTCGCTCTATGCAGCGCAGCAAAGATTTCAGCCCTCCCCTCACAACCTTCGGCTCTCAGTGCCCACTCGAAGATAGCTAGTCTGGCTACAGCATTCGGAGATAGCTGGGGGAGGGTTACGTGAAACAAGTCAAGTACTTCTGCTAAAAAATCCACAGCCGGGAGGCCCAAGCCCACTTCGAAAAAAGCTTCGAACACTACAACTTCTCCGGGTCTCGGTGATGGGATTGATTCTTTGCTCGGCTTCCGAATCATAACCCCATTACTAATATTTCCCCCTGCTGTGATTACCAAAGACTCTTTCTTGCAGGTAGACCGCCCCAACTCAAAAGATTGATCCAAGTACTTGGTTGAGGGTGGGCACAGACCTTGGACATCGGGGATTTGGGGATTTTTTCCCTTTGCCGCCATGGAAGTTGTCGCCTGCATCGAAGGCGTCACCGCCACTGTTGCCGCTGCCGTTGCCGCAGCCGCTTGTTGACGAGCCAAGGTCGAAGGAGGTGCAGAGCCTTTGGTCTTCGCCATCGCAATCGCTAGATTGATCTGAGAGAGTGGGAGCTAGGGCTCAAGAACTCAAAGGGCTCAGAAGGCTTTTGACTGAGAACAAGCGGTGAAAAGGTAATCGAGTAAGTTCTGGAGTCCTTTATTTATAGCCTAAACTTTCCGTTTGTTACCGTTTGGGCTCTACCCTTTCGCATTCCCGCCTGTTATTTTCTTCCGAAAATAACGCCTCGTATAACTCCATTAGAAACAGAAACTAACGGCTATATTTTCTAAGTCTAAAAAGACTTTCGAACTTCCTGAGTCAGTTCTAAGATAGTTCGAAAAGTAATTACTTTATGACTGATTCGAAGTTCATATCTTCATGTATTTCGGAGATAAAACAAAAATCAATAACCCCTATGATTGGTTATCTTTTCTTTCCGTATACTGCTCTCCTAACGTTACAGGTCGAACGGAGAAGCGTATTCGAGGGGCTACTGTTGGGGGAAAATATCCTATCTTCGGGGTTATTGCCAAAGCAACATGAAGACAGCCAACCAGTTCGAAGATAGTCCGAAGGTCATCTTCGAAGGTGGCTTGGAACCTCGTTCGGAGTCCGAAGACTGGCATTGGTTCGAAGTATATCTTCGAACCAAAGCCTTCCAGGATCTTTTCTGCCAGCTAAGATGGAAGACTTATCTTCTATCCTATTAGATTAGTCTTTTACCATTTTAGCCCTATTAAGGAAACCGAATAGTTTCCTTAATGTCGGTTGTAATAGAGGGGTAAATAGGTCTTTTCCTTAATGTTTGGGCCTATAAATACCCCCCATTTCACCCTGTAATAGGGACCGATCATAAGTGATTCAATACACACTTTCGAACTATTCTAAGCTATTATCCTTTCGGAGGCTTAGAACAGTTTGCCTCGCAAACACTTCGTTTGTTAGTTTCTTTTCTACAGAAACCTGTTAGCGTAATCTTTTACGCCAACAGAAGGTTACCACCATCCAGTCTGCCCTCAAAGGCTTTGAGGACAAAACAATGCAACTAGAGGAAGAGCTCCTCGAGGAGCAGATGGCCAGAGCCATTTATGACGAAGCACTCTGGGTTGAGCAAGAGAACAACACTTCACTCAAGGCTTCGGTCTAAGAGATCAAAGCCGAGCATGTGGTGCTTAGGGCGGAGGTCGAGAAGCTTCGGTGAGCAGCAGCAGACTCCAGCGCACAACTTATAGAGCTTCAAGATTCAGTCCAACAAGCACTGGCTCAGAAGAGCACTCTGCTATCAAGAATAGTCGAAGTTTCTGCTTCTGCTTCTGAGCTGGAGGCGGCGGAAACGAAGCACACTACCATTGCTGAACAGACCATGGACACCCTCCGGGGTACCCTAGAATATTTTGGCATGATGTGCCCTTCTTCTTCGGCTGCGGCGAACGAGCCTCTCGAGCAGAAGCTGAAGATGATCCAAGCGGCAACGAAGTTGATGAAGGGCTTCATGATTCGCTACGAAGAGATCTTAGGGCAGGTAGCCAGAATTGGAGTCCTTCGTCATGTCAAAGCCCTTGGAATTTCTGTTGCTCCGGTAGGGGGTTCAACGCCCGCAGGCTTCGCCGATGAAGACTTGTTGGGTCCTTCTTTGGATGTAGCCTATGCTTGGGAAGCTTTCCGGGCGATCTGGAAAACGGACCACAAAGCCGCAGCCAAAGCTTGGATTGACGAGGCTCGCTGGTGTAGGACCGAAAGTAGCGACCAGAGGGGGGTGAATGGGCGCCTAAAAAATTCTTTCGAATCAATGGCCTGCTCCCAACACCCAACGCACCTCAACAGACTTAGCAGGGAAAAATAAACAGATCAACAAGACCTAAAATGATCTAGCCTAAAAACGACCGATGTCCTAAACAAAGAGACACCAACGCAGTGCTTAAAGGCATATTAGCAGAGTATTTAAAACATGGTCATTTCAAGCTTCATGAAGGTAAATCATCACAAGTACTTGAGTGCGCGTAAAAGGAGATGAAAGTTTACTGTTCAAAATTTGTCTCCTGTTCGAAACTTGACGAAGCCTATGCGATGTGAACGTGCGAAGCCTGAAGTTGTCGAAGTCCATGCAGTACATTGAGCGAAGTGTGTAGCTTACACAGAGAATGGACTATGAGAAAAAAAACAACAGAAGATCTGTCGGAGTATGCTTCGAATATGCCGGAGTCTGTTTTTGTTGCCAAAGTGCACTACGTGGGGAAGCGTACTTCGAACAATAGAAGACTGAACAGTCGAAGGTCACAAACCGAAAACTCCGAAGACTAAGACAGTGAAGCACCCTCGGCAGAGAGCGTGAAGACCCACACTTCGAACCAGAGTCACCCACACTTCGAACCGGAGTGACCCTCCGAACAAAAAGCAACGGAGCCAGTGCTTTGAGCGGACTCCACTTGAGAGCTTTGAACAAACTACTTCGAATAAAACAAAGTACGGAACAAGAAATCCGGCTACTGCAGAACCAAAACACGAAGCCTAGGTACCTATGCAGCCACTACACGTTAGCACTTAGAAGCAAAATCACGGGCTACTGCTGCAGAAAAAGTACTAGGCTACTCATGTTTTCTGCCATGTAAAACTAAAGAAAAACTGCAGCGTATTCAAGTGAAACCTAGAGAAATTAGGTGCAAATAAAAACAGCCTAGCCTGCAGGAAGCTATAGAACAGACCTGCTCTAAATGAAAACTGGAGCTAGCTAGCAAGGCTATTCTGAACCTACTCTTGCTGCTTGTCAGGAGATGTGCATGAGACAAAACGTGAAGACCAAAAACACCAACAGCAGCAGGACCAAGGCATAAGAACTAGACTACCTAAACTAATGTACGCAAGTAGCTAGAACTAGCATGCAGACTATTCTGCGCCACAGCCAAACAAGTTACCGAATAAAAACACAAACTTGAGATAAAGAAGCTCTGCCAAAAAAACACTGTCTAAGGCAGGGAGATGAAGATGGCTATGAAGCAAATAAATGAACCAAGGAACTGGCCAGCCGAGCGAACAGAACTGATACACACATAGATTTTTCTTGACGCGCAGAACTCAGAAAATAGAATCTAAATCACCGCACACAGAAGATCGCAAAAACAACATGCAAAACTAATCGACTGAGATAACAGTAAACAGCGACACCTGATGAAATGATTCCTGAACGAGTTCGCGAAGAACAGAGGTGGCAGAGAGGAAAGCTCCAGAAGCATGAACGCAAAAAAGATGACCCAATCTGTTTGATTAGTAAAGTAATTTCAGAAAGGGTAACCCTAACCCTAGGGATTGGTGCCCTATTTATAGGCAACCCAATAGCCTAGGAAAATACTAAAAGACCCTTAGGGTTTTTACAGACGCTGAAATAAAATGGAAAAGACCAAACTGCCCTTAGGATATTTTTACAGACTCAACTGAATGACTGTGGGCCTAAGGACAAAATAGTAAACTCCTAATTACAGATGACTTATCCTGAAGCGGAACTTTCGTAGCGACTACGGCTTCACCTTAGAATGGTCCGATCCAAGATCAGCGGTCGTCAGTTTTGCGCCAAAACTGACAAAGCGTCCACCAACTTTGCACCATGTACCCGGATTGGGCCGGCCCGATTCTGCAGATCTCTCAGCCCAGCAATCACTCGCCGCCTGTGTACCTGAGTCAATCCTGGTCAACAGCCTAGTGGATCCTCTGCTGCTCCTAGCCCATGTACCCGGATTGGGCTAGCCCGACTTCGCGGCCCCTCTGCCCGACAATCGCTCGCTGCCCGTGTACCTGAGTCACATGCGGCCCAGACACAACAGGTCTTCTCTCCTCATCAGTCCTCTTTGACTTCCATTGACAATGACTCATCACATCTGGAGCCATGAGGCCCATGCTCTTCAGCATGGCTCCTCAATCTCCCCCTTGATGAGTGCATTGTCAACACTTCTCTTCATCAGCTCTCCAGTACCTGCGAGCATATGTGGAAACACGAAAACAAAACACAAGAAAACAGAGAAGAAGAAAATAAAATAAAAGTTTAACCCTAATGACCAAAAGCCAAACAAAAGAAAGAAAGCGGTCATTATGGTTAACCAAAAGTAAAGATTCAAAAATGAGTGCAATCTCAGAATTATCAACAAGGATATCCAAAGAGTAAGGACAAACGGGACAAAAACTCCCCCTGAAACAAATCCCAGAGAAAGCCAAAACTCCCCCTTAAACTCTTCTCCACAAAATTTCTCCCCCTTGTTGACAATTGGACTCATCAAGCGAGACTAAATGCAATCTAAAGAGACACGGACTCCCCCTGAAATGCAACTCCCCCTAAAAATATGCAATGAATGCAACTGGGGTGCAGGTGGAGTGAAGAAAGCATGCTTCTCAGATATGATTGACTGCAATTACAACATCTAGCAGATATAGCAAAAAACATATTGTCTAAGAAACATGGCATGATTAGTGCAATAGATGATATCTAAAGAAAGTCATTAGCACACATTTTTCAATTTTTTGCAAACAAAAGCATCACCACTTTTACAGTTGACAAGCAAGGTAAAGCATGAGATACAAAAGCTAACTGATATCTACCAAGATAAGCATTGTCCAAAACAAAGTGCTTCAACAAACTTGTTATCTTTTTAATCTTCAGGCTTTTTATTTTTCCTTTTTCATTTTTGCTAAGGGTTATTTGCATGTCAAACCTTATGCTAACCGACCAAGTCAAGCCTAGGCCAGAACTGGACCATCAGAAGCTTAAGACATTGGTCCTGGCATACACTACACTATCCTAGTTCATACCAAAGTGCTATGGTAAGCAGTCCAGAACAATGCAAAGCGACAAAGCAAACCCACCTGGATCTTTTCAATCCAAACATAAAAAGGCATGAAATTTTCATTTATTTTTGATTTTTATCATTTTTATAGCACATTTTCCATGTTAAAGCATATAGATGTCCAAGTTGCATATCTGCATCTAAGTGAGGAACTAGCTACAAGGCATGTAACAGATAGCAAAAGCATTCAGCCTACACATGCTAGTTACTTGTAACATCCCAAGAATTAAAAATAAATAAAATAAATAAAATGGATTTTCTGAAATATAAATGAGTTATGAAATTAAAGAAAATGCTAAAAGAACCCTATTAAAGCCATAACAGGAAGGAATACTTCAAATTTTAACTTGGAAAATTTACGGTGGAATCTAGAGGCCAAGATATAATTTTAGGATTTTTACAAATTTTTATCAACAATGATTCAACCTTTAATCAAATAAAGGAATTACTGGAATTATTTTAATTAAGAAAAGTATTTTAAATCCTATTGGGCCGCAAACCACTAAACTACCTCAGCCCGGCCCAGCCCAGCGCCCGTGTCAACGACATGTGGGACCCAAGTGTCGGCACCGCTCCCCTCCTCTCTCTCCCACTCGCACCCGCCTTGGCCCCACTTGTCAGCCTCACGCTCGCCCCCTTAGCCATTGACCGCCTGGGCCCGTCTGTCGGCCCCTTTCCTTCTTCGCTCACCCGCTGACAGGTGGGACCCACCTGTCAGATCCATCATCTCTGATGGAAGGGGATCCCCCCTTTCCTTTCCGGCGACCCCCTTCCATTTCCCGCCGCCGGCCGCCACCGGCCGCCCCTATTCTCCTGGGTCCACCTCGGACTCCCTTCCTCCGACCCCGGTGATCTCTTTCCCCCTTTAGCCGACGCGCATTCGCATATATGGAAGCTAGCCCACGCAAATGGAACCCTCACCGGTGAAGGAAGGTTTGGCCGCCGCCGCCGACCCTATAAGAACCCCCTCGGCTCACCGCACTCCGCCACACCGCTAGCCGCCCTAGCCACGCACTACCGAAGCCTTGCGATGCCTAAATGCCCGCTACCTCGGTTTCACCTCCGGTCACCGCTCGCCGATGACACAGACCCCCACCGTCCACGCCATTGCCACCGTCGGGATCCTCGTCGACCGCCCGTCAGCGGACACCCATCGGTTGGCCATGAGGACCGCCGGATCGCCGTCACCGCCAACCACCCGAGACGCCCTCACCGTCTACCCTCACCGTCGGTCGCTGTCAGATGCCCACCTCCACCTTCGCAGGTACGGCCATGACTGCCGTCCCCTCCTCTTTCCATTTCAGCCGAAATCTAGGGCCTAGCCCCCTCGCCGTCGCCATCGCCGCCGCGCCCGAGCCCGTCGGAGCCAGAACGAAGGGGGTACTTGCCCCCTTATCACGTGCCGTGCCGGATGCGCTCTCAGCCGTCCGATCCGCGATGGAGGGCTTAGATTATAACCCGCACGAGTGTAATCTGGGCCATCCATCCGGTCAAACCGATACGGAGCCCTCACAGCCCTTGATCGCTATTTAAAACGCTGGCTCGATCTCGTGCGTCCACGTGTACCGGTTCGATGCCTTTTAATCTCGACCGTCCTTTCCACTTAAAACCCTCGCCTCGCCTCCAACCTTTGGATCTTGATCGAACGGCTCTGGGCGATCAGGTCCACGTGCACAGTCACGGGTTCACGGTGAACCTGGTTCACCGTGGACCAGAGTCTGTTTTTCAGTTTAAATAAAATTCCAGAAAATTGGTTAAATTTGAAAATTCATAACTTGCTCATTTTAACCCCAAATTTCACCATTCAAATTTTGTTAAATTCCTCTTTTTATTCTCTACCAACATAGGCCATAAAAACAGTATGTTACTTTAGCACAAAATATTCTTATTAAATAAATAAATAAAAACCCCTTAGGGAAAAATTGATAATTAATGAAATAAATCAGGAAAAACCTTAAAATTTAACCTTTAATATTTTTCAACATAACTTCAGAATAATAAAGCTTAATTACACATATTTAAAATCATAAAACTTTTATGCTTATGTTTTGTGATATTTTGATTGCTTATTGAATGTTGTATTTAATTTTTTCGTATCGAGAAGACTACGAGACTGTTGAGGAGCCGGAGTATTACCCCGAGGTTCCTCCGTCACAATTTGCTAAGCAAGGCAAGTGACAACCCCCATTTTGATCATCATTGAGCCCATGTTTTAATAAATTATCGCTATAACTCATATGATAATATTGCATTTGTCAAATCTCAAAGCCCTACACCTATATTTATTAGATCCCTGTCCTTATGTGTAAACCCAAGCCATGCTTATTGAGCCTAAACTCCTTGTCACTCTACAATATAATATTAGCTAGTGTCCAATGTACCGACACAACTGCTATAGGATAAAAAGAATGAGTCGTAGATAGATGGATTCTACTAAATGTATTTCCCCGTTATTCTCATCTCTGGACTCTGTTGGAGTTTGCTATGTTATAAGTATGGTGGGTTCCGTGTGCAAGCTAGGGCATTGGTTGGTCGCACCCAGGGCACTATAAGGACCGGTCTACGAGATCTGGTGCAAAGCACTTCCCTACTAACCAGAAGTCTAATGGGTAAGTCCTAACTGGAAGTATGGAACAAACCGACTCGATGCACCATAGTGGAGGGGGCAAGGGGAAACCTACGGGTGACTTGTACCAACATGGCTCAAGGGGGGTATGGTGTTGGCTCGACGCGTCGGGGCACCATGAGTGAAGGCTTGAGAGCGAAGTCGATCAGCAGCCTCTTTCCTCCACCTTGCTACTTCCTCCTAAAGTCGAGCTACCTAGGTAGCCGCATCCTCAAGAAGGTCTTCATTTCCTTCAGAGGGGATCTCCGAGTCTTAGGAACTAGGGTAATCAATATGGACCACCGAGGGAGGTGCTCGGGGACCTCTGGGTGTTCGAGGTCTAGGGACCCCGTCGGGGGTTGGTGGAATGACATAGGGTCCTGCACCGTTGGTCCGAGGAGACCTTCGGGGAGGATCGGTGGCTAGACTCTGCTTGGGAGGCATGGATAACGAAGTTAAGGTCCAAAAACCGAAGACTTCGACTGGTTTAGGAAGGAGAGGAAAGGCCTTCGAGCTGCACTAAGAAGCCCCTTACCGAAGGGTGCATGGAATCCGAAGACTCCGAAGCTCCCTCCGCAAGTGCTCTTCGAAGTGCAGTCAGCGGTGGAGAACTAGCTTTTAGAACTAAGTTCCCCACGGTCGGCGCCAACTGTTGGCGTAAAAGATTACGCTAACAGGTTCTCTAGGATTAAGAACTAACAAACAATGAGTTTGTGAGATGAACTAGCTCAAGCCTCCTTATAGGATAATAGCTCGAAGTAGTTCAAAGTAGTGTATTGAATATCTGAGTATTCGATGCCTATTACAAGGTGAAAAGGGGGATATTTATAGGTAAAAACTCTAAGGAAAAGACTTTTTTATCCCTCAATTACAACCGACATAGTGGAAACTATTCGGTACCCCGAATAGGGCTAGAATAGTAAAATCTATCCGAAGAGGATATATAAGGCAAACGTCTCGTCAGTCTTGTTGTTTCCCACTATAGAGATGGAGCCTTCGGAGGATACCTTTGAACTAGGATTCGAAGTACCATTCGGCTCAGAAACTTCATCAACTTGGAGATGAACTTCTGTTTCGATGTTGATGAATTGTCTTTGTCTTTTGATCTTAAAAGCCCTGGGGATGAAGTATTTCCCCCCAACAATAGGCTATCAAACTTCTCTATGCTCTTGATCGTAGCATATGGGAAGTGAATATATCCAACATTAAGGAGTCCACAGGTTATGACACATTGACCTGTGATGAGCTCTTCAGCAAGCTGAAGTCCATAGAGATTGCCAAAGCATCTCTTGCAATGCATAGAAAATCTTTGCCTCAGCCCTTGGCACTAGTTTCTGGCTCTAGCCGTAGCGCCACTACATAACCAATCATATCTGGCACTTGTGTTATTGTAGGTGGTTTTGCTTTGTCCTCCCTGGTCTCTATCACTAAAGAGCAGGTGGATACTCTGGATGATGAAGAGCTTGCTCTCATTGCCAGAAGGTTCACCCGTTTTCACAATGAGAGAAGGGATCAGAGGAGAAGTGGGTTTAGTGGTTTTTTTGAATGTGGGGACACTTCTCACATAAAAGCCAATTGTCTTAAGGTTAAGAGGAGAGACGAGAGTGAGCGCCCAAAACACCACAAGAAGGAGAGAAAACCCTATGTGAAGGGTAAGCGCGGAAGGTAGCTAAGAGGGTAGCCAAGGCCGCTTCCAGAGCATTTGTTGCTTCACTCAATGACATCGATACTTCCTCAACTAAGGAGTTGAGCTCTGACGAGGAGTAAGAGTCTCCAAGGAAGGAGGAGAAGAAGGAGAAGAAAGCAAGGGATTTCACCTGCCTTTGCTTCATTGCCGATAGCACTCACAGTGGCGATGAGCTTGACTCATCTGAGGTACCACTATCCTATGACCAGCTTTCCATTAAAGTAGATGAACTAAATGAAGTAGTTCTTGGTCAGGATAGATTGCTTGTGCAAGACGCTAGGGAAAGAGAAGACCTTAGACTTAGGCTAGAATCTGTTTCTACTGATTATGACACGCTTAAGTCTAAACTTAATGATGTTGAATGTGAATCTTGCATTGTTGTCATGGGTGAGCTTGCTCAGTTGCGTTCTGTGCATGCTCAAACTATTGATGAGCTTGAGACTGCATAGAAGCAACTTTTGGTGGTGGTGTCTAGACCTATTTCTTCTGATGCTTGTTCCAACTGTCCTTTATTAATTGATAGCATTAATTTGAGAGAAAAGCATGTTAATGAATTAGAGGCTAGATTGGAGAGTGCTGAGTGTTCTAAGGATGTGCAGTCTGCTTGGCCCACCTGCATCACCCTTAAGGACCAACTCAGTTTTGCTAGAAGGCAAGCTGAAAATCTTATGATTGAAAATGAATACCTTATTTCCGTGGTTAACAAATGCACTGAGGGAAAGGGTAGGATGGATTTGCTCTTTGCCAAGACCAAGATGAGTGCTGATAGGGCAGGGTTAGCTCTAGGTTTGGGTTTTGAGAGAACTCCTTCAGACAGTAATAATAAGATTGTTTTTATCTCACCCACTACCGTAGAGAAAGAATGAACCCAGTTAGACACTCCATCAGCCAAAAAGCCTACCTAAACTCCAAAAAAACCCTCCTCCTGCCAAGAAAATTCCTCCCGACAAAAACCCTCTGAAGAAACCAAAGTAGCCTGTGAGAACTGCTCTTTTGACTCATGAGAGTGCCCTAGGAGAGTGTTTCATTGCTCTTACTGCCAGCGAGTGGGTCACTTGGTTGGGTTTTGTTTCCGTCGCATCAAGGATGAGCGATGTTCTCAGATATTGAGGTTCTAGGACATGCATTACCCACCTCTAGGTATGCATGAGTCTGAGTTTTACTCACATCCTATTATGAGGCTCCCTGATCTTCTCGGAGAGGCTTTGCCCCTCGTGGTGTTCACCATGTTTCATATGGTGCTAGACATTGTGTTAGTGGCTTTGTGCCTCGACAGGTTGAGAGACCTCGTCATACATCTGGGTTACATCATGTAGGTAGACCTCACACTTTGCATCACTCCACTTTACCTCTATGTAGACAGTCTACTTCCACTATGCCTTCTGCTCGTATCTCTTAGTGCTAGATGCCTCGTCATATTTTCACTCACCCCAGCACTGAGCAATCGAGGTTTTCTCATTTTGTGTAGGTGACATACCAAGGCTTGGAGGGCACATGGATTATGGATTCCGGTTGTTCACGCCATATGACCAGAAATGCAGCATGGTTCCCCAGCCTCACCACAACCAAGCAAAAGGAACAAATCACCTTCGGTAACAACCGAAGAAGCAGAGTGAAGGGTAAAGGTGGTGAGAATCAATTCGAAATTCACTCTCAAAGATGTTGCTTTGGTTGAAAACTTGGGATACAATTTTCTTTCTGTATCTCAATTGCTTGATGAGGGCTTCGAAGTGCGATTTCATCGCAATACTTCGCAAGTACTCAATTCTGATGGCGTTTTGGTTTGTAAGATCTTTAGAGTTGGGAGAGTTTTTGGAGCTGATTTTTCTGAGTCATCTGGTTCTTCTGACTGCATTGTTGCACATTCGACTTCTGAGCTTTGAAAGTGGCATAGGAGACTAGGGTATATGAGCTTTGAGTTGCTCGCTTGTTTGAGTGCCCTATGTCTGATCCGAGGATTGCCCAAGCTCAAATTTGAGAAAAATTTAATTTGCACTCCTTATCGACATGGCAAAATGATTGCCGCTTCACACTCACCAGTCACTATGGTGATGACTGAACAACCCGGAAAACTTCTCCATATGGACACTGTAGGTCCTTCTCGGGTTAGTTCATTGGGCCGCAAATGGTATGTTCTTTTCATTGTCGACGATTTCTCTCGCTACTAGTGGGTCTTCTTTTTAGCTAGCAAGGATGAAGTGTTTTCACACTTTCGGAGCTTAGCTTTGAGACTTTTCACTGAAATCCCTAGTGCATTAAAGTTCATTCGAAGTGATAATGGTACCGAGTTCAAAAATAGTCTCTTTATTGACTTTTGCATGGAGCATGGCATAGAACATCAATTCTCTGCTCCGCAGGTTCCTCAACAAAATGGTGTTGTTGAGAGAAAGAACCACACTTTAGTTGATATGGCTAGGATGATGCTCGATGAGCACATGACTCCTATAAAGTTTTGGGCTGAGGCCATAAATACTGCTTGTTACATCTCAAACCGGATTTTCTTGCACTCAATCTTGAACTTGACTTCGTATGAGCTATGTTTTGGGAGACAACACAAAGTTACTCATCTTTGAGTATTTGGATGTTGATGTTTTATCCTAAAACATGGAAATTTGGACAAGTTTAAGTCGCGATCTTCTGACGGGATATTTTGGGTTACACTACCCATGGTCATTCCTATCATGTTTTCAATTTGGAAACTAACACTGTCATCGGGTCATGTGATGTGACTTTTAATGAATCAACCCCCTATGTTATCTCTTCTTTTGAACATGCAAATGAACACGATATGGAGCAGACCATCTTCAAAGACGAAGATTCTGGAGATTTCGAGGACGAACCCCTACTACCCTCGACATCGACCCCTTAAGCTGACCCCGCTTCGATCACTTCAGCAAGAGGCCCTGAAGCTACTACCTCGGCATCGGTCATCTTCGACCATTTACCGGCATAAGTCGAGGGGGAGATTGCATCCCGTTGCGAGGCTCCACATCACATTCAAAGGATCCATCCCCCGAGTAGATCATTGGTGAGCTTGATCAAAGGGTAACATGTTCTCAAGCTAATTTCATTGATTCTGCTTTTGTTGCCTCTTTTGAGCCCTTAGATGTGAGTCATGCACTTTCTTATTCTAGTTGGATCAATGCCATGCATGAAGAACTTGAAAATTTTGAGAGAAACCAAGTCTGGACACTTGTAGATCGCCCTCCTAATGTTCATTTCATTGGAACTAAATGGATTTTCAAAAACAAACAAGGGGAGGATGGGTCTATCGTTAGAAACAAACCTAGACTTGTAGCTCATAGTTATTCTTAATTAGAAGGGATTGATTTTACTGAAACTTTTGCACTAGTTGCACGTCTAGAGGCTATTAGGATTTTTGTTGCTTTTGCTGCATCCCGAGGATTCAAACTTTACCAAATGGATGTGAAAAGTGCTTTTCTTAATGGCTTCATAGATGAAGATGTTTTTGTAAATCAACCCCCTAGATTTGAAAACACCAAATGTCCACATAAAGTCCTTAAATTTCATAAAACTCTTTATGGACTCAAGTAGGTCCCTCGGACTTGGTATGATAGACTTAAGTCTTTTCTGCTTAAGCGAGGGTATTTGATGGGTTCAGTAGATAAAACCCTTTTTACTCTCAAGCATGGCAAAGAGTTCCTTCTAGTTCAGATATATGTTGACGATATCATCTTTGGTCGCTCTTCTCATTCTTTGGTTGCCGAGTTTGCAAATGCCATGAGCAGGGAGTTCGAAATGTCCATAATGGGCGAAATCACGTTTTTCCTTGGTTTGCAAATCAAGAAAAGCAAACAAGGTATCTTCGTCCACCAGACAAAGTACACCAAGGACCTACTCAAGAAGATCGACATGGCTGATGCGAAGCCCCTCGCCACTCCAATGGCTACCACTATACCATTGGACCCTAACGAAGATGGAGAAGTCATAGATCAAAAGGAGTTCTGAAGCATGATTGGCTCCCTCCTCTACTTGACTGTTACGAGGTCGGACATACACTTCGCTGTGTGTATATGCGCTCATTTTTAGGCTTCACCACGTGCTTCGCACCGCCAAGCGGTAAAGCGCATTATCAGGTATCTCAAGCATACCATAGAATTTGGCATTTGGTATTCCGCATCATCCTCTTTGTGTCTTCGTGGTTATTCAGATACTGATTTTGCTGGGTGTAGAATTGATAGGAAGAGTACCTTTGATACTTGTCATTTTCTGGGTACTTCTCTTGTTTGCTGGTCTTCACGCAAACAGTCTAGTGTTGCACAATCTATGGCTGAGGCCGAATATGTTGTTGCAGCTAGCTATTGCTCACAGATTTTTTGGGTGGTTTCCACTTTGCGGGATTTCGGGTTATATTATAAGAGTGTTCCACTATTTTATGATAACACTAGTGCTATTTTCATTGCAAACAACCTGGTTCAACATTCTAGAACCAAACACATTGATGTGAGATATCATTTTCTCAGAGATCACAATGAGAACGGTGATATTGAGCTACAATATGTTGATACCCAGAACCAGCTTGCCGACATTTTTACCAAACACCTTGATGTGTCTTGCTTTGCTTATTTGTGTTGGGAACTTGGTATTAGTCACCCTTACGACATTTTGTAAGGGGGAGCTTGATCTAATTATTTTGCATTGGATTCCTTATGATGATATGTTGATGCACTTAGTTTCTTTTATATGCCTTTGCATGATTGTCATAATCATGATGCCTTCAGCTCTATTAATATATCTAACTTCATAATAAGCATGATTTTAATTTACAAAATTCTAAACTTGATCACTGCTTAGTCTTGTGTCTAGCATGTGTTGTGCAGAACTGTTTTAGCTATCTTTTATCTGCCTAGTAGCTAGAATCCTTTACTTTGGATGCAAAAATTGCAACTTGAATACAATACTTCCTTTTCATGAAATTATCCAACAATTAGTATACAACAACAATCAATATCCATGATCTGTGTACTAAAAATGAAAAGATTCAAGCGGGTTTGCTTGCCACACTACTTTATTCTAGACTGCGTACCATAGCACTTTGGTTTGAACTAGGATAACTTAGTGTCTGCCAAAATCACTGCCTTAAGCTTCTGATGGTCTCTCTTGACCTAGGCTTGGCTTAGTTGGAAAGCATAAGATAGATAAGCAAATAACCCCTAGCAATATAAAAGAATTGCAAAGTCTAAATCACTTGCTAATCAAGCTTGCTAAATGCACCATGAAAATTTGATTTGCTTTCCTGGGTAGAAATTGTTTAGATTTTGCAGTTTCTGTTTTCACTTGTCTAGATGACTAGTCTAAGTGGTGATGCTTTTATTTTCAACAATCTGAAAAGTGCATGCTTCACACAATGAATTTGGAATATATTCACTTGAGTTGAGCATCTGAGCCTGACATTATGATTAGGCATATTATTGCACTATATGACGTCCCACTTATCATCATTTTGAAACCTTGCATATTTTACTACTCCTTGATTATTGCATTGCCAAAGGGGGAGAGCATGCCTTGTTGCCTACCAAAGGGGGAGAACAAGTGATGAAATTCAAAGAGGGAGAAAATTTTTGCTGCCAAAGGGGAATTTATTGCCAAATGGCTTTTCATGAGTTAAGGGGGAAAAGAGTATTTTATCAAGTGACATGATTTGGCTCTTTTCTGAGTTTTTATGGTCGCTTGTGTGCTGAAAACTTTCAAATTTTCTTGAACTTGAATTTGGTTTTCAATGTACTCATCAAGGGGGAAATTGAGAAACCAAGTTGAGATGTGCCTTAGTTTCAAGTCTATGATGAATGATTGACAAGTTATCTTCTGGGCGAAGGGGTCCCTCCATAGGGATTTGAAGGTGCTTACCAAAGGGTTTGGTGGCTGCTGGCTGCAGCTATGCAGCGGAGTGTGTCTGTCGGAGGGGTCCGGTAGAGCACAATAATATGTTTGTACCAAAGGGCTCGGTACTTTGGGAGGTACACTGGAGTGTGTACCAAGGGTTGTATATCGGAGAGGTCTCCGGGGTACTGGAAACACTGGACGATTTGTAGCAAGTGAACCTGGGTCAAGCGGGAGGCTTGATGCAAGGTGAGCGGGGAGCTCGGCAATGAAGGCTACATGGGGTCGAGGTCAGTCCTCGGGTCAAGGTGCGCCATGCGAAGTCAGAAAGTGCGGAGGGTGGCTCTGGCTGAAGGTATCTCGAGGAAAAGTCCTCGGAAGTGAGGCACTTCAAAGGGTGCTCCGCAAGGAGTGACTTCATAGTATGGTGGACAAAGTCCTCAGGATTGAGGCAAGGCTTTCAAAGTGGGCTCCAGAGGGAGGCACTCGAAAGGACACCTGACGAAGGTCTCGGAAGTCAAGATGCATCAAAGGCATGGTCTGGATAAGGGTATTCGTGGAGAGTGCTCGGGGCTAAGACACTACGAAGTGGTGCTTATGGATATGCTTCATGCAGAGGCCTTGGACGGAGGGACTTCGGAAGGTGGCGAAGGTACTCAGAAGGTGGGGCTTCGGAGTGTGGCTGACTTGAGGTACTTCGGTCATGTATGGTTTCGGTATACAGACTGACGGATTTCGAGCTGTGAGTAGCTGTGAAGCCGTGGTGGCCACTCCATAGGTAATGGAGCGAAGGATCAAGAGCTTTGACGGCTTCGGCTCAAAACCGTCATTGTATCGAAGACTGTCTCTGGTGAAGCGAAGGCCTTCAGGTTCGAAGCTTGCCACCGAAGCTTCTACACTCTTCATGTTTGAAGGTGGCTTTAGAAGATTCTACTTTGCAAAAGCTGATCGTGTCTACTCTACAAAAGTCGATGTTGTCTCTTCTGCGAAGCTAACAAAAGACGCCTCCTGTAAAAGTAGACTACCTTTTGTACTCCCATGTCTATTAGAGACAAAATCACTATAAACCCTAGGGGTAAATTAGTCTATTCTTATGACTGAGTTGTGCCTATAAATAGTGAGGCTGACTAGGTCTAGGCTAACACTTTAAGAATCCATTTTTTAGTACTCCTAGAGCTAGCCGCCATTATCATGTACTCAATGTTGTGAGTCTTTTTGTGTTCCCTGTTCATGCAATGAAAGTTTCATTCTGTTCTCTGTCTATTGCTTGAACTTGTATTCCTGTTTTGCACTGCATGTGTTGAGTTCTTTGTGCTACACTTCGTTCTGTTCTCTAAAGAAGTGTGTTTGCATCCTGTTCATGCTAGTGTTGTAAGTCTTTCAGTGTGTGTTTTCTCTTTGTAAACTAGAGGCAAGTCCTCTCATATTATTAGTGAAGCACTGAGTGAAGTTGGGCTCGAAGCCTATTTTCTTTCCTCAGTCAATGTCCTTGGCGCAGTCTGTTCTGTCTACTTTCAGCCCTTTGAAATATGAAGCCTAGTACTAGTTGCTAGTACTGAGTATTTATTCGAAGCCCTCAAAGGGAAACTTACTCCTGCGAAGTGTATTAGTGTGAAGCCTGCTCGAAGGCACCTCGTGTGCGGGGCCTGCACCATCCTTGCAAAGTTGTGTTTTTGGGTTTGTGGGTGTGAGCAAAATCTCCTTATCTTCGACTTTTTACCCTTTGTGAAGCCTGTGTTCGGAGCTATAAAATACCTCTGAAATATACCTCCGAAGGGTGTGTTTGAAGCTAGTTCCGCAGGAGACAGAAGTTAAAACACAAGGCAAGTTTAGCTTGAAATTTAAAATAGCCCCCATTCACCCCCCCTTGGTCGCTCATTTCGGACCAGCAGAGATCATGATTGCCAACCGTGACACTCGGTCATGAGGCTAACATGACATGGACCTACGAGAACTGCTAGATAAGCACTACATCCTGCATCATAATGGCAATCACACTACTCAGAATTGCTTTCAGCTGCAAAACCAGATGGTGAGAGCGAAGTCGATCAGCAGCCTCTTGCCTCCACCTTGCTACTTCCTCCTAAAGTCGAGCTACCTAGGTAGCCGCATCCTCAAGAAGGTCTTCATCTCCTTCAGAGGGGATCTCCGGGTCTTAGGAATTAGGGTAATCAATATGGACCACCGAGGGAGGTGCTCGGGGTCCTCTGGGTGTTCGAGGTCTAGGGACCCCGTCGGGGGTTGGTGGAATGACATAGGGTCCTGCACCGTTGGTCCGAGGAGACCTTCGGGGAGGATCGGTGGCTAGACTCTGCTTGGGAGGCATGGATAACGAAGTTAAGGTCCAAAAACCGAAGACTTCGACTGGTTTAGGAAGGCGAGGAAAGGCCTTCGAGCTGCACTAAGAAGCCCCTTACCGAAGGGTGCATGGAATCCGGAGACTCCGAAGCTCCCTCCGCAAGTGCTCTTCGAAGTGCAGTCAGCGGTGGAGAACTAGCTTTTAGAACTAAGTTCCCCACGGTCGGCGCCAACTGTTGGCGTAAAAGATTACGCTAACAGGTTCTCTAGGATTAAGAACTAACAAACAATGAGTTTGTGAGATGAACTAGCTCAAGCCTCCTTATAGGATAATAGCTCGAAGTAGTTCAAAGTAGTGTATTGAATATCTGAGTATTCGATGCCTATTACAAGGTGAAAAGGGGGGTATTTATAGGTAAAAACTCTAAGGAAAAGACTTTTTTATCCCTCAATTACAACCGACATAGTGGAAACTATTCGGTACCCCGAATAGGGCTAGAATAGTAAAATCTATCCGAAGAGGATATATAAGGCAAACGTCTCGTCAGTCTTGTTGTTTCCCACTATAGAGATGGAGCCTTCGGAGGATACCTTTGAACTAGGATTCGAAGTACCATTCGGCTCAGAAACTTCATCAACTTGGAGATGAACTTCTGTTTCGATGTTGATGAATTGTCTTGTCTTTTGATCTTAAAAGCCCTGGGGATGAAGTATTTCCCCCCAACAATAGGCTATCAAACTTCTCTATGCTCTTGATCGTAGCATATGGGAAGTGAATATATCCAACATTAAGGAGTCCACAGGTTATGACACATTGACCTGTGATGAGCTCTTCAGCAAGCTGAAGTCCATAGAGATTGCCAAAGCATCTCTTGCAATGCATAGAAAATCTTTGCCTCAGCCCTTGGCACTAGTTTCTGGCTCTAGCCGTAGCGCCACTACATAACCAATCATATCTGGCACTTGTGTTATTGTAGGTGGTTTTGCTTTGTCCTCCCTGGTCTCTATCACTAAAGAGCAGGTGGATACTCTGGATGATGAAGAGCTTGCTCTCATTGCCAGAAGGTTCACCCGTTTTCACAATGAGAGAAGGGATTAGAGGAGAAGTGGGTTTAGTGGTTTTTTTGAATGTGGGGACACTTCTCACATAAAAGCCAATTGTCTTAAGCTTAAGAGGAGAGACGAGAGTGAGCGCCCCAAACACCACAAGAAGGAGAGAAAACCCTATGTGAAGGGTAAGCGCGGAAGGTAGCTAAGAGGGTAGCCAAGGCCGCTTCCAGAGCATTTGTTGCTTCACTCAATGACATTGATACTTCCTCAACTAAGGAGTTGAGCTCTGACGAGGAGTAAGAGTCTCCAAGGAAGGAGGAGAAGAAGGAGAAGAAAGCAAGGGATTTCACCTGCCTTTGCTTCATTGCCGATAGCACTCACAGTGGCGATGAGCTTGACTCATCTGAGGTACCACTATCCTATGACCAGCTTTCCATTAAAGTAGATGAACTAAATGAAGTAGTTCTTGGTCAGGATAGATTGCTTGTGCAAGACGCTAGGGAAAGAGAAGACCTTAGACTTAGGCTAGAATCTGTTTCTACTGATTATGACACGCTTAAGTCTAAACTTAATGATGTTGAATGTGAATCTTGCATTGTTGTCATGGGTGAGCTTGCTCAGTTGCGTTCTGTGCATGCTCAAACTAGATTGGAGAGTGCTGAGTGTTCTAAGGATGTGCAGTCTGCTTGGCCCACCTGCATCACCCTTAAGGACCAACTCAGTTTTGCTAGAAGGCAAGCTGAAAATCTTATGATTGAAAATGAATACCTTATTTCTGTGGTTAACAAATGCACTGAGGGAAAGGGTAGGATGGATTTGCTCTTCGCCAAGACCAAGATGAGTGCTGATAGGGTAGGGTTAGCTCTAGGTTTGGGTTTTGAGAGAACTCCTTCAGACAGTAATAATAAGATTGTTTTTATCTCACCCACTACCGTAGAGAAAGAATGAACCCAGTTAGACACTCCATCAGCCAAAAAGCCTACCTAAACTCCAAAAAAACCATCCTCCTGCCAAGAAAATTCCTCCCGACAAAAACCCTCTGAAGAAACCAAAGTAGCCTGTGAGAACTGCTCTTTTGACTCATGAGAGTGCCCTAGGAGAGTGTTTCATTGCTCTTATTGCCAGCGAGTGGGTCACTTGGTTGGGTTTTGTTTCCGTCGCATCAAGGATGAGCGATGTTCTCAGATATTGAGGTTCTAGGACATGCATTACCCACCTCTAGGTATGCATGAGTCTGAGTTTTACTCACATCCTATTATGAGGCTCCCTGATCTTCTCGGAGAGGCTTTGCCCCTCGTGGTGTTCACCATGTTTCATATGGTGCTAGACATTGTGTTAGTGGCTTTGTGCCTCGACAGGTTGAGAGACCTCGTCATACATCTGGGTTACATCATGTAGGTAGACCTCACACTTTGCATCACTCCACTTTACCTCTATGTAGACAGTCTACTTCCACTATGCCTTCTGCTCGTATCTCTTAGTGCTAGATGCCTCGTCATATTTTCACTCACCCCAGCACTGAGCAATCGAGGTTTTCTCATTTTGTGTAGGTGACATACCAAGGCTTGGAGGGCACATGGATTATGGATACCGGTTGTTCACGCCATATGACCAGAAATGCAGCATGGTTCCCCAGCCTCACCACAACCAAGCAAAAGGAACAAATCACCTTCGGTAACAACCGAAGAAGCAGAGTGAAGGGTAAAGGTGGTGAGAATCAATTCGAAATTCACTCTCAAAGATGTTGCTTTGGTTGAAAACTTGGGATACAATTTTCTTTCTGTATCTCAGTTGCTTGATGAGGGCTTCGAAGTGCGATTTCATCGCAATACTTCGCAAGTACTCAATTCTGATGGCGTTTTGGTTTGTAAGATCATTAGAGTTGGGAGAGTTTTTGGAGCTGATTTTTCTGAGTCATCTGGTTCTTCTGACTGCATTGTTGCCCATTTGACTTCTGAGCTTTGAAAGTGGCATAGGAGACTAGGGTATATGAGCTTTGAGTTGCTCGCTTGTTTGAGTGCCCTATGTCTGATCCGAGGATTGCCCAAGCTCAAATTTGAGAAAAATTTTGTTTGCACTCCTTATCGACATGGCAAAATGATTGCCGCTTCACACTCACCAGTCACTATGGTGATGACTGAACAACCCGGAAAACTTCTCCATATGGACACTGTAGGTCCTTCTCGGGTTAGTTCATTGGGCCGCAAATGGTATGTTCTTTTCATTGTCGACGATTTCTCTCGCTACTAGTGGGTCTTCTTTTTAGCTAGCAAGGATGAAGTGTTTTCACACTTTCGGAGCTTAGCTTTGAGACTTTTCACTGAAATACCTAGTGCATTAAAGTTCATTCGAAGTGATAATGGTACCGAGTTCAAAAATAGTCTCTTTATTGACTTTTGCATGGAGCATGGCATAGAACATCAATTCTCTGCTCCGCAGGTTCCTCAACAAAATGGTGTTGTTGAGAGAAAGAACCACACTTTAGTTGATATGGCTAGGATGATGCTCGATGAGCACATGACTCCTATAAAGTTTTGGGCTGAGGCCATAAATACTGCTTGTTACATCTCAAACCGGATTTTCTTGCACTCAATCTTGAACTTGACTTCGTATGAGCTATGTTTTGGGAGACAACACAAAGTTACTCATCTTTGAGTATTTGGATGTTGATGTTTTATCCTAAAACATGGAAATTTGGACAAGTTTAAGTCGCGATCTTCTGACGGGATATTTTTGGGTTACACTACCCATGGTCATTCCTATCATGTTTTCAATTTGGAAACTAACACTGTCATCGGGTCATGTGATGTGACTTTTAATGAATCAACCCCCTATGTTATCTCTTCTTTTGAACATGCAAATGAACACGATATGGAGCAGACCATCTTCAAAGACGAAGATCCTGGAGATTTCGAGGACGAACCCCTACTACCCTCGACATCGACCCCTTAAGCTGACCCCGCTTCGATCACTTCAGCAAGAGGCCCTGAAGCTACTACCTCGGCATCGGTCATCTTCGACCATTTACCGGCATAAGTCGTGGGGGAGATTGCATCCCGTTGCGAGGCTCCACATCACATTCAAAGGATCCATCCCCCGAGTAGATCATTGGTGAGCTTGATCAAAGGGTAACATGTTCTCAAGCTAATTTCATTGATTCTGCTTTTGTTGCCTCTTTTGAGCCCTTAGATGTGAGTCATGCACTTTCTTATTCTAGTTGGATCAATGCCATGCATGAAGAACTTGAAAATTTTGAGAGAAACCAAGTCTGGACACTTGTAGATCGCCCTCCTAATGTTCATTTCATTGGAACTAAATGGATTTTCAAAAACAAACAAGGGGAGGATGGGTCTATCGTTAGAAACAAACCTAGACTTGTAGCTCATAGTTATTCTTAATTAGAAGGGATTGATTTTACTGAAACTTTTGCACTAGTTGCACGTCTAGAGGCTATTAGGATTTTTGTTGCTTTTGCTGCATCCCGAGGATTCAAACTTTACCAAATGGATGTGAAAAGTGCTTTTCTTAATGGCTTCATAGATGAAGATGTTTTTGTAAATCAACCCCCTAGATTTGAAAACACCAAATGTCCACATAAAGTCCTTAAATTTCATAAAACTCTTTATGGACTCAAGTAGGTCCCTCGGACTTGGTATGATAGACTTAAGTCTTTTCTGCTTAAGCGAGGGTATTTGATGGGTTCAGTAGATAAAACCCTTTTTACTCTCAAGCATGGCAAAGAGTTCCTTCTAGTTCAGATATATGTTGACGATATCATCTTTGGTCGCTCTTCTCATTCTTTGGTTGCCGAGTTTGCAAATGCCATGAGCAGGGAGTTCGAAATGTCCATAATGGGCGAAATCACGTTTTTCCTTGGTTTGCAAATCAAGAAAAGCAAACAAGGTATCTTCGTCCACCAGACAAAGTACACCAAGGACCTACTCAAGAAGATCGACATGGTTGATGCGAAGCCCCTCGCCACTCCAATGGCTACCACTATACCATTGGACCCTAACGAAGATGGAGAAGTCATAGATCAAAAGGAGTTCTGAAGCATGATTGGCTCCCTCCTCTACTTGACTGTTACGAGGTCAGACATACACTTCGCTGTGTGTATATGCGCTCATTTTTAGGCTTCACCACGTGCTTCGCACCGCCAAGCGGTAAAGCGCATTATCAGGTATCTCAAGCATACCATAGAATTTGGCATTTGGTATTCCGCATCATCCTCTTTGTGTCTTCGTGGTTATTCAGATACTGATTTTGCTGGGTGTAGAATTGATAGGAAGAGTACCTTTGATACTTGTCATTTTCTGGGTACTTCTCTTGTTTGCTGGTCTTCACGCAAACAGTCTAGTGTTGCACAATCTATGGCTGAGGCCGAATATGTTGCTGCAGCTAGCTATTGCTCACAGATTTTTTGGGTGGTTTCCACTTTGCGGGATTTCGGGTTAGATTATAAGAGTGTTCCACTATTTTATGATAACACTAGTGCTATTTTCATTGCAAAAAACCTGGTTCAACATTCTAGAACCAAACACATTGATGTGAGATATCATTTTCTCAGAGATCACAATGAGAACGGTGATATTGAGCTACAATATGTTGATACCCAGAACCAGCTTGCCGACATTTTTACCAAACACCTTGATGTGTCTTGCTTTGCTTATTTGTGTTGGGAACTTGGTATTAGTCACCCTTACGGCATTTTGTAAGGGGGAGCTTGATCTAATTATTTTGCATTGGATTCCTTATGATGATATGTTGATGCACTTAGTTTCTTTTATATGCCTTTGCATGATTGTCATAATCATGATGCCTTCAGCTCTATTAATATATCTAACTTCATAATAAGCATGATTTTAATTTACAAAATTCTAAACTTGATCACTGCTTAGTCTTGTGTCTAGCATGTGTTGTGCAGAACTGTTTTAGCTATCTTTTATCTGCCTAGTAGCTAGAATCCTTTACTTTGGATGCAAAAATTGCAACTTGAATACAATACTTCCTTTTCATGAAATTATCCAACAATTAGTATACAACAACAATCAATATCCATGATCTGTGTACTAAAAATGAAAAGATTCAAGCGGGTTTGCTTGCCACACTACTTTATTCTAGACTGCGTACCATAGCACTTTGGTTTGAACTAGGATAACTTAGTGTCTGCCAAAATCACTGCCTTAAGCTTCTGATGGTCTCTCTTGACCTAGGCTTGGCTTAGTTGGAAAGCATAAGATAGATAAGCAAATAACCCCTAGCAATATAAAAGAATTGCAAAGTCTAAATCACTTGCTAATCAAGCTTGCTAAATGCACCATGAAAATTTGATTTGCTTTCCTGGGTAGAAATTGTTTAGATTTTGCAGTTTCTGTTTTCACTTGTCTAGATGACTAGTCTAAGTGGTGATGCTTTTATTTTCAACAATCTGAAAAGTGCATGCTTCACACAATGAATTTGGAATATATTCACTTGAGTTGAGCATCTGAGCCTGACATTATGATTAGGCATATTATTGCACTATATGACGTCCCACTTATCATCATTTTGAAACCTTGCATATTTTACTACTCCTTGATTATTGCATTGCCAAAGGGGGAGAGCATGCCTTGTTGCCTACCAAAGGGGGAGAACAAGTGATGAAATTCAAAGAGGGAGAAAATTTTTGCTGCCAAAGGGGAATTTATTGCCAAATGGATTTTCATGAGTTAAGGGGGAAAAGAGTATTTTATCAAGTGACATGATTTGGCTTTTTTCTGAGTTTTTATGGTCGCTTGTGTGCTGAAAACTTTCAAATTTTCTTGAACTTGAATTTGGTTTTCAATGCACTCATCAAGGGGGAAATTGAGAAACCAAGTTGAGATGTGCCTTAGTTTCAAGTCTATGATGAATGATTGACAAGTTCTCTTCTGGGCGAAGGGGTCCCTCCATAGGGATTTGAAGGTGCTTACCAAAGGGTTTGGTGGCTGCTGGCTGCAGCTATGCAGCGGAGTGTGTCTGTCGGAGGGGTCCGGTAGAGCACAATAATATGTTTGTACCAAAGGGATCGGTACTTTGGGAGGTACACTGGAGTGTGTACCGAGGGTTGTATATCGGAGAGGTCTCTGGGGTACTGGAAACACTGGACGATTTGTAGCAAGTGAACCTAGGTCAAGCGGGAGGCTTGATGCAAGGTGAGCGGGGAGCTCGGCAACGAAGGCTACATGGGGTCGAGGTCAGTCCTCGGGTCAAGGTGCGCCAGGCGAAGTCAGAAAGTGCGGAGGGTGGCTCTGGCTGAAGGTATCTCGAGGAAAAGTCCTCGGAAGTGAGGCACTTCAAAGGGTGCTCCGCAAGGAGTGACTTCATAGTATGGTGGACAAAGTCCTCAGGATTGAGGCAAGGCTTTCAAAGTGGGCTCCAGAGGGAGGCACTCGAAAGGACACCTGACGAAGGTCTCGGAAGTCAAGATGCATCAAAGGCATGGTCTGGATAAGGGTCTTCGTGGAGAGTGCTCGGGGCTAAGACACTACGAAGTGGTGCTTATGGATATGCTTCATGCAGAGGCCTTGGACGGAGGGACTTCGGAAGGTGGCGAAGGTACTCAGAAGGTGGGGCTTCAGAGTGTGGCTGACTTGAGGTACTTCGGTCATGTATGGTTTCGGTATACAGACTGACGGAGTTCGAGCTGTGAGTAGCTGTGAAGCCGTGGTGGCCACTCCATAGGTAATGGAGCGAAGGATCAAGAGCTTTGACGGCTTCGGCTCAAAACCGTCATTGTATCGAAGACTGTCTCTAGTGAAGCGAAGGCCTTCAGGTTCGAAGCTTGCCACCGAAGCTGCTACACTCTTCATGTTTGAAGGTGGCTTTAGAAGATTCTACTTTGCAAAAGCTGATCGTGTCTACTCTACAAAAGTCGATGTTGTCTCTTCTGCGAAGCTAACAAAAGACGCCTCCTGTAAAAGTAGACTACCTTTTGTACTCCCATGTCTGTTAGAGACAAAATCACTATAAACCCTAGGGGTAAATTAGTCTATTCTTATGACTGAGTTGTGCCTATAAATAGTGAGGCTGACTAGGTCTAGGCTAACACTTTAAGAATCCATTTTTTAGTACTCCTAGAGCTAGCCGCCATTATCATGTACTCAATGTTGTGAGTCTTTTTGTGTTCCCTGTTCATGCAATGAAAGTTTCATTCTGTTCTCTGTCTATTGCTTGAACTTGTATTCCTGTTTTGCACTGCATGTGTTGAGTTCTTTGTGCTACACTTCGTTCTGTTCTCTAAAGAAGTGTGTTTGCATCCTGTTCATGCTAGTGTTGTAAGTCTTTCAGTGTGTGTTTTCTCTTTGTAAACTAGAGGCAAGTCCTCTCATATTATTAGTGAAGCACTGAGTGAAGTTGGGCTCGAAGCCTATTTTCTTTCCTCAGTCAATGTCCTTGGCGCAGTCTGTTCTGTCTACTTTCAGCCCTTTGAAATACGAAGCCTAGTACTAGTTGCTAGTACCGAGTATTTATTCGAAGCCCTCAAAGGGAAACTTACTCCTGCGAAGTGTATTAGTGTGAAGCCTGCTCGAAGGCACCTCGTGTGCGGAGCCTGCACCATCCTTGCAAAGTTGTGTTTTTGGGTTTGTGGGTGTGAGCAAAATCTCCTTATCTTCGACTTTTTACCCTTTGTGAAGCCTGTGTTCGGAGCTATAAAATACCTCTGAAATATACCTCCGAAGGGTGTGTTTGAAGCTAGTTCCGCAGGAGACAGAAGTTAAAACACAAGGCAAGTTTAGCTTGAAATTTAAAAGAGCCCCCATTCACCCCCCCTTGGTCGCTCATTTCGGACCAGCAGAGATCATGATTGCCAACCGTGGCACTCGGTCATGAGGCTAAGATGACATGGACCTACGAGAACTGCTAGATAAGCACTACATCCTGCATCATAATGGCAATCACACTACTCAGAATTGCTTTCAGCTGCAAAACCAGATGGTGAGAGATGCTAGAATGTCCCACCAACTCGATAAGTGTCGTCGGGACACTGTCATCCTGAAGGTCCACCTAAAAAGTGTGTTTGTCGACGAGGGAAGCGGCCTCGACGTCCTACTCAATGGGACGTTGGGGGCTCTTGGTGTCGACCACTCGGCACTCCAGAAGATCAACACTCCTTTTTATGGGATTGTCCCGGGGAAGGCGTCCCTTCCTCTCGGCACGATCACCTTGCAGGTGATGTTCGGTGTTCAGGACAACTACCGAACCGAGCACATCAAGTTCTATGTCATTGATTTCAAGACTATGTATCACATCGTCCACAGAAGACATTCACTCACCAAGTTCATGGCAGTGCCCCATTACACATACTTGGTCCTCAAGATTCCAAGACTAGGTGGGGCCTTCTCCGTGAAGAGGGACGTCGCCACCTCGCATGCCTATGAGCATGATAGCCTCGCATTGTGCGAGGCCATGTATATGTTCATCTGTATGGCAGAGATTCTCTAGGACATCAAGACCGCGTCGGCCGATGGACTCAAGATCTCGAGTTCGGCACCATCATCGACCGCACTATCGCCATCATTGGCCGAGTACAAGAGTATTAGGCTGTCAGAATATGACCCCTCCAAGACAGCTCTGATCGGGGTCACGCTTGATCCTAAATAGGAAAGCGTGCTCATCAGCTTCCTCCACCCCAATGCCAACATCTTCACTTGGAAACCCTCCGACATGCCAGGCGTACCCCGGGAGCTGATCAAGCATGAACTTCAAGTCGACCCGGCTGCCCCGCCGGTCAAGAAGAAGATGTGACGGTTCACTGAAGACCACAATAAGCTCATCAAAGAAGAATTCACTCGCCTTCTAGCCGTTGGGTTCGTCAAGGAGGCACAACACATAGACTGGTTTTCTAACCCAGTCCTTGTGTAGAAGAAGAGAAAAATTGAGATTGTGCATCAATTACACCGACCTCAACAAGTGATGCCCAAAAGATCCATTCCGGCTGCCGCGCATTGATCAGGTCATTGATTCAACCGCCAGCAGCGCTCTCCTATGCTCTCTGGATTGTTAATCAAGTTACCGTCAGATTGGTCTGAAAGAAGAAGACTAGAAGAAGACCACCTTCATCACACCGTTTGGCACCTACTACTACACTTCCATGGCTTTTGGGTTGAAAACGCTGGAGCCACTTACCAACGAGCTATTCAGCGTTGATTGGCCAATCAGATCGGTCACAATGTGGAGGCTTATGTTGATGATGTGGTGATCAAGACAAAGGAACCTAAAGACCTCATCAAAGATCTCCAAGAGATGGTGAATAACCTCCGTAGATTTCGTTGGAAACTCAATCTAGAGAAATGTTATTTGGAGTCCCAATGGGAAAATTACTCGGCTTCATCGTCAGCCATCGAGGAATTGAAGCCAACCTGGATAAGATTTTGGTGATCCTGAACATGGCTAGGCCTGACGATGTCAAGCACGTCCAGTGCCTGGCCGGCTGCATGACTTCCTTGAGCCAATTTATTTCGTAGCTCGGGGAGCGAGGGATGCCATCTTCAAGCTGCTGAAGAAAGAAGACTTCACCTGGACTAAGGAAGTGGACTGAACATTTGCTGACCTCAAGAAGTTCCTAATGTCTCCACCGAAACTCACTACACTGACACGAGAGGAGCCTCTCCTTCTCTACATCGCCCCACTATGCATGTGGTCAGCACTACCCTAGTCGTCGAATGACCGGAGAAAGGTCTCGCCCGCCCGGTTCAACGACTGGTCTACTTCATATTAGAGGTCCTGGGGCCGTCGAAAGTTCGATATCCATAGGTGCAGAAGTTGTTGTACGCCGTCCTCATCACCATCCGGAAGCTCAAGCAGTACTTCCAAGACCATCTCGTGGAGGTGGTCACCGAGTTCCCACTCGGCGATATCCTGAGAAATCAGGACGCCGTCGGGTGGATCGCCAAATGGGCCATTGAGCTACAGGAATTCACCATCAACTTCAAGCAAAGGATTATCATCAAGTCTCAAGCACATGCCGACTTCATTGCCAAGTGGACCGAGTACCAGCTGCCGATAGAGATCATCGTTGAAGAGCTTCTCAACCCTCCATTTTGATAGCTCCCGCAGCCTAGAGGGGGCGGGAGCCGGAGTGCTCCTGACACCTCCCCAAGGTGAAGATTTGAAGTATGTCCTCCACCTCTTCTTCGCCGTGTCCGACAACATGGCCGTGAATGAAGCTCTGCTCCATGGACTACACATTGCTGTCTCCCTCGGGATTCGACGGCTGTGGGTGTTCGGAGATTCAAAGTTGGTGATCAGCCAAGTGAACAAAGACTGGACGTGTGTCAATAAGAAGATGGATGCTTATTACCAAGAGATCCGCAAGATGGAAGGAAAGTTCGACGGCCTGGAGTTCCATCACGTCCCTTAGGATAAGAACTTGGACGCCGACGCACTGGCGAAGCTCGAATCATCAAGAGCAATAGGTCCTAGAGGGATATTACTTCAAGATCTATCGAAGCTGTCAATCAAAGAAGAAGGCTTGCAACCTCCAGAAGATGAATCTGCATCAGTCACCATAATTACTACTAGCGAAGAAGAAGATTGGCGCTGACCGCTGATCCATTTCATCCTCACTGAAAGACTTCCCCAAGACAAAGATGATACTATTTTGCTATATAGAAGGAGAAAACAATATGTCCTAATTAGGTCAGAGTTATTTAGAAGAGCTGCATCCACCCAAGTTCTACTGAAGTGCATTGACAAGGCTGAAGGACAGAAGATCCTGGAGGAAATCCATATCGACACTTGCGGGAACCACGTTAGGGCCCGTACGTTGGTCGGAAAGGCGTTCCGGGCCAGATTTTATTGGCCGACTACCAACTGAGATGCTCGTTAACTAGTGCGCAACTGCAAATGATGCTGATTCTTTGCCAATCAGCACCACCTCCCTGTAGAAGCTCTCTAGACCATACCATCTTCTTGGCCTTTCGCCTGTTGGGGGCTAGACATGGTGGGGCTATTGCCAAAGGCACCACAGGGATATGATCATATTTTTGTGTCCATTGACATGTTCTCGAAGTGGATTGAAGTAATGCCGCTGAAGAGCAGTACAACCAAGAAGGCAGTGGATTTCATTAAAAGCATCATCTATCGGTTCGAAGTCCCAAATCAAATCATTACAGATCTGGGGACTCAGTTCACGGCCGATGATTTTTGGGATTTCTATGAAGACCAATGCATTGAAGTAAAATATGCCTCGGTTGCGCACCCTCGGGCCAATGGGCTGGGTTAGCGTGCAAACAGAATGATTCTACAAGGGCTCAAAGCATGAGTGTTTGATCCTCTGCACAAATACTGCGGCCGCTGGATGAAGGAGTCCCGCTGTCCTCTAGGGGCTCCGCACATATCCCAGTAGGGCAGCCGATCAGACCCCATTCTTCTTGGTGTATGGGTCGGAGGCCATCCTCCCGGTGGACATGCTTCATAGAAGCCCGAAGATACTTCAATATATTAAAGGCACCACCGAACGTACTTGGAAAGACGACATCAACAGTCTAGAAGAAGCCCGACTGGCTTCTTTGATACAGATCGTCCGGTACCAACAAGGCCTTCAGAGGTATCATGACCGGAATGTTCACTAGTGCTCTTTCCGAGTGGGTGATCTATTCCTACACCGAGTTAAGTCGGCGGTCGGGACCCACAAGCTCTCAGATCCCTAGGAAGGACCCTTCATTATCACCGAGGCTACGTGCTCGGGATCCTATCTCTTGATGTGAGAAGATGGTCAGAAGCTGGTGAACTACTAGAATATCGATTGCCTCCGCTCTAGCTTCAAGGTCACGATCCACTCAGACTCAACCTTTGCTGAGATGAATGTTCGCCACCACTCTAGCCGTGTAGCTATGATCCGCTCTGTTTTGGCAATTGTTGGATCTAAGGAATGTTGGATTCCTTTTCGCCAGAACTCTTAGAGTTCAAAGCCTATTCGGCACTCGGGCATCTACGAGTCAATCACTCTGACTAAAGAAACCATGGTCCGCTCTAGCGTAGTCATTGTGAGGGTCACTCATTTGTCTAGGGCTCTAACGAGCACTTATCTTTGACCGACTGCTCACGCTCGCCCTTGGTGGAACATGATGCTAATGGTCCTAAACAACGTGCATGTGGCCTGAGTTCCCTTTTTTTGACCTTAGCTATATCAATTAAGCTAGGCCAAGTTTTGAACGTAGTCGGACAAGATAGCAAAGGCTAAGAATGAAGAAATCTTTATTACATTCTGATGAGATGTACATATACAATGATATCTTCTACTCTATGTTTTATCTACTCAGTAGGATTCAGCCTCCTCGGGGATACGTCAAAGGGGTTCTCAAGGACGAGGAAGCCATTTAACAACACCCTGTGGAACAAGCGCAGCCAGGAGGACCTCCACACCGGGAAAGATAGTGGGTTGAGGGAGATGGTCCCTCTTCCTAGAGGACGACCGGAGAGAGCCTTGGTGAGCTTTTTATCTTCTAAGAAATGTCTCCTCTGCCGCGTCATCCTCTGTGCTACTCTGAAGCCGAGGAAGAAGCACCGCGCCGAAGGCGAGCGATTCCCATGAGGACAACAATGTAAGGTCACCACATGGGCTCGCCGTGCCAAGGCCGCGTTGGGAGATCCTCCATAAGGTCACCACATGGTCTTGCAGTCCCATCTCCAAGATGGTGGTGATCTTCAAGAAGGAAAAGTAATCAAGACCCTAGTAATTAAGATTGACGATGAGATAAACAAGTGAAGATTCACTTACACGGAGTCTGGATGCTCTTGATAACCCTTCAAGAAACCGTCGCACCAAGCCATCTAGAGGTCAACGCCTTCTGATGAAGAACAGAGTCAATGCAAAGAAGATGATCTATGCTGAGATGTTGAAGAAACTGTAGGCAAAGGGACCTATTTACATGCCCAAAATGGAAGGCGGGGATGCAAACTGCCAACGTCCTATTAAAAGTGGAACCCCGCTAATGATGCATTGAAGATCGCTCCGCTAGTCGTCGTATCCCGACGGTCAAAATCCCTTGCCATGTAGGAGGGATTCGCCGCTTGACGCACTCGTTTCCTCAGCGCCATTTATGGCTTCACCATGATTTTCTCCAACGGACTCCGCCAAATGGAATTCGCAGGATTTCACAATCCCACCACCTCCTGTGACCTGAGGCCGCCAAGATAGGTCTCCAATTCTCCATACTTTAAATTTCAATTTGATACATCATTCAAATTTGGCAATCTCCTCTAAGGGATTTCACAGTCGCTCACTCTGTATCCATGATCAGCTCTGGCTGAGTCGGGTCGATTGGATTCTGAAAGAGTTGCATGTACCGACTGGTTCCTATGATTCACGCGGTATATAAAAGTGCATCTCAAAAAAGCGTGTATGTGGCGTGCGTTATCCCCACGCTAGAGAGCCTGCAACTATGGCCAAATGATCACAACCAGTCGGATTGCATACAAAAATAGAAAAAAGTGACCAAGCAACAAAATGTTACATGTCTTGCAAATATGTCACACATATTGTTGTCACTCGGTAGGTGTCAACAGTCAATGCGTCGGCCGCTACCTCGACCTCAGCATAAGATCACTGGGTGTCAGCTTCGTTGAAATACGTTGGCCACCCCGCCTAGATGAGATCTAGTCGGATGGTCAGGTACAGTGCCCGAACGACCCCCAACACATGAGTGGTCCTTGTCTTCACGATGTCCTGAGCCGACTGCTTCAATCATCCTTCAGTGCCGATCAGCCGAGCAAATGACTCATTCGCCGACCACTAAGTGCATGTCAGATAGGCATCCAGATTCCTCTGGGTACATGCTAAACGCCACTTTAGGTCTTCAAACTAAGCATTCAACCGATGGTAGACTTCTACAGAGCAAAATAGAGTTCTCTATACAGAAATTGATGAAATTCACCTTGGAAGAAAAAAGTGCTTAGAAGAAGTTCATACTTTTATAGTCACCGCGCCATTTCTAGGCCAAAGCCTCAAACTCGGTGAGCTGCTTCTTCAACTTCTCTAGCTCGGTGGAGGCAGTATCTCTTTTAGCGAGTTGCTTCACCACCTCCTCTAGCTTGGCCAGAGCAGCGTCCCTCTCGGCTACCACATCATCGGCCGAACGTTGCGCCTGGCTGACGACTGTCTCTAGACACTCGCCTGATGCTGACAACTCTATGAGAAGATGAATTAAGAGTTATGCTCTGAATACGCAGATGAAAATGCTAAAGATACTGAGACATACTGAGAGCCTAGAGGTTGAGTTGCTCGCGAAGATCGCGAAGCACCCCAGAGATCACCGTTCTCCATTTCCATCCGTCGCAACTCATTGTCCTTCTAGGATAGCTCAACATCCTTAGTGTTCTGTTGCTCTCTTATTTCAGGAGCCACATCCTGGGCGGATACCCGGATTACTCTATATGCCAAGGTATGTAAGCCTTTTTTACATGAAAAATTACTATCGTCTTCTAGCAATGATACTCAAACGACTTCAAGCGCCCGGCCATAGCCACCGACCATCGTGGAGGGGGAGTACGTCCAGAAGGCGGTCGTACTGACCCGACCATAACAGGAGGAGAGGAGTGCTCCTCCCCCAGCACAGCGGGCTCTAATGTGGCCACCCCCGTGGTCGACAGCGGATCCTCGGACCTTCTCGGCGAAGAAGGTTGGGTACCTGCCACATCACCTACCGAAGGTGGCCCGCCCTCAGGTGACCCCGACGATGTCGTGTAGACCACCATGGCGGTGGTTGGCTCAACGACATCGGGCACCTCGACCGGGATCGGGTCGGGCAATGGCGTTCCTCCGACCCTTTTGCTACTCGGGAGGCCTTAGTCCGCACTTGCCAAGGTTTTCAATGGATGGGAAGACGAAGTCATCGTCCACCAACACCTCTTCAAGTTATTGCTCCAGTTTGGCCCATGGCCAGATGGGGCATGGATCTCATTGGCCCCTTCCGAGTAGCAAAAGGAAGTCTGAAATTTGCTGTGGTAGCAATTGAATATTTTTCTAAGTGGGTCGAAGCAAAACCCCTCACAGCTATCACTTCAAATAATGTACAAAATTTTTTTTGGAAGAATATTATATGCAGGTTCAGAGTCCCTCGACAGCTCACAATCGACAATGGGACTCAATTTGATGCAGAACCCTTCAGGAAGTTATACGAAGACCTTGGCATAGAAATGTGTTTTGCAGCTGTGCGTCATCCTCAGTCTAATGGAGCTGTCGAACGAGCTAATGGTAATATTTTGTTAGGTCTGAATCGAAGGATAGTAGGATTAGCAAAAGGGTTGTGGACCGAGGAACTCCCAAAGATTTTATGGTCCATTCGAACCACTCAAACGAGGTCCACGGGTTTTACTACTTTCAGATTACTATTCGGAGATGAAGCCATGACACCGACGGAGCTTAAAGGGGGATATCTTTGCACCACCAAACCTGAAAAAGAAGATGAAAGGCAAGCTTCGCTAGATTTAACGGAAGAAACAAGGCTTCGAGCTATTGCAAATTTGTCGAAGTATCAGCATCAGACGAAGACTTGGTATGACCCGAAAGTTAAACTTAATGAGCTTAAACCAGGTCATTCAGTTTTGCGAAGCATCATAGCACCAAGGAAATTAGGAAATAAGTGGGAAGGTCCATATATCATTCTTCCTTCAGGATGCCCTGGTTCTTTTAAGCTAGCCAATTTAGAAGGTGAAGAAGCATGCCTGGCATGCAGAGCACCTTAAGCGATATTTTGCATAGGGGCTCCTTGTAATCATCTGTAAATACCTTCTAAATAAATAAAATTCATGGTTCAGATAATGCCTACCTCTCAAACACTCCCTACTTCTAGTGGATGCACTGGAAGAACAGAGTCGGTTGTGAGGTAAGTGTCATTCATTTGAACCAATTTTATGGACTTCGAACCACCGGTTCGAAGCTTCCGACGAGGTGGGAAAGTCACAAAAAAATGGATTCCAAGCCACCGGCTTGAAAGCATCCGTAAAAAGAGTCCAAGGAGACCAAATGATACGGATTCCAAGCTCTGTCTTAAAAGCATCCATAAAAAGAGTCCAAGGAGACCACAAAGAGGATTCCAAACCACCGGTTTGATAGCATCCATAAAAAGAGTCGAAGGAGACCAAACAAAACAGACTCCGAGCTAATAGCTTGAAAACGTTTGTAAAAAGAGTCCAAAGTGACCATTGTAATCGGACTCTAATATGTCCAAAAAAGTGTCCGAAGTGACCACATTCAAACAAAAAGGTACTAAGTTACTAGTTTTCAGACTCTGAATTACTAGAGTCGAAGACATTTTCGAAGTCCTTAGTGACCACTATTGGACTTAGTCAATCTTTAATATGATAAGGGGCTCTTAGCCTCCAAATTGTACTCCTAACATTATCTTCGTTGTGCGTAACCACCTTCGACCAAATTTCGGAGTTGCTTACACCCAAAGAGGGGCTGGGAAGTAGGGAGAAAATTTTGAAACTTTAATCTGTATCATTCAAACAGATTACATTACATCATGAAAAATATGTATCTATACCAAGAAGGAAAATAAGACCTTTTCAATCCCTAGAGCTACTGTTAAAACTAGTACGACTTCAAAGGCGACTTGTTCCAGAGCCAGGAGTTTTAATAACTTTATGTTTAACCCTCTTCCCTCCTTTGGAAGCTCGGAAGTCCTTCTGCTCTTGCTGAAGTTCGGCCTAGGTCCGAAGTCACTAGTGGCTTCTTTCCCAGCTTCAAAGTTGTTTAGTGCTCTTTTCTACTTGCTCTTCAGCAGTATTTTCTTCTTCACACCATTCAATGTCCTCAGAAGATGAAGTTTCTAAACTAGCTTCTTTTTCCTCCTTTTTAATATAAGATAATATTTCTTTACATATATCGGGTATAACTTCACCGGAGCTTCCCCGAGGAATTGAAAACTGAGGGTGTTTGTGAGGTCTTAGAGCTTCGAAGGTAGCCCATTGCAGGCGAAGATGTTTGTTAATCTCTAGCACTTCGAGATCATCCAAAAAAAGTTGGAAATCCTAAAAACATTTCCAAATAAGTCTTCTCATTCATGAAAGGATAAAACATAAGTTTTTACATAATCGGGGCCCTAAGGATAACTAGACCTTCAGGTCCGAAGGAGGCTGGCTGCTCGAAGGTTGTGACCGTGCTTGATTTTGGCAAAGTCCTTCGTCAATCCATGTCTTGATTGCTGAAGGAGTCAGGAGCCGGTCATCGCCGAAGTTGACAGGAGTTGCCTCTGGTTCTGGTGCTACAGATAGCCCTAAATCCTCGTAGTAGCGAAGCAGTCCGAGAGCAGCTACTTGGCCGGAGATCTCTCCATACCTAATACACGTTGTCTTCATAGTCTTCGCTGCTGCCTGGATCATCTTCAGTCTTCATAGCAGAGGGACATCGCCAGTCGAAGATAAAGTCCAAGAAGTACCAAAGTATTCAAGGACGCCCTGAAGGTTGTCCATGGTCTCTAAGGCTACCTTCTCGCACTTTACCTTGTCTTCGGACAAAGCATTCTTTGACGTAGATAGCTCGTCTGTCAAGGATGAGAGCCTAGCTGCCTCCGTAATCAAAGAATTCTTTTGTCCGAGTAAGTTGTTGGCCTCCTCCGTCAACTTCAACTACTCCTCTTGGAGCTTGACCACCTCAGGTCCTACAGTTGCCTGCTCCCTTCACAACTTTTCCACTTCGGCCCGAAGCACGATCTATTCAGCTTCGAGCTTGTCGTTGGCAGCCTCCAAACCAAGTCTAGCTTTCCTTTCTGCGGCCACCATTTTGTCCAAGGTAGAGGTCCAAACCTCGGAGCTAACAAGACTCCCCTGAAGAGTTGTTATCTTTTCCTTGAGTCGGTTACACTCTCGCTCATTTGATATAGCGACAGCTCGAGCCAAGACTATTCGCTGCGAAGGAAGAAAAGAGCAATGTAAGCAAACTATTTACATATGTTTGAACTAACCCTATTGTTGCAGGTACTTCGTACCTGATAGGCTGCCCGATCCAAGGCCGTGTCCAACTCTGACCCCTTAGCTTCCTCGAGAATGGAAACCAAGTTGGTCTCCCTAACCTCACGACTAGCCCAAGCCAGAGGCTCTAGCAAAGTCCAAAGTCCAGTTCTTCGCTCTAGAAAAGGAGCTAGGAAGGGGAGCCTTGACAAGGCTCTATGATCATCTTCGTTCGAAGAAGGGCCGGAGTGCAGCGTCGCGTCTTCCGAGACTTCCGTAGATTGGCCTCCATCGGTAGACTCTGATGGGGTCCATCCTAGAGTCGGAGCAGGCAAAGGTTCCCCCTTACCTTTACCTTTCCTAGGCCCCATTCTCATGGCTACCTCCAGGATTGGCTTTAGAGATTTGGAAACCTCTAGCGCAGTCTTCGTGGTAGGGGTCATCTCCATGGGAGTTGATCCTGTAAAGGCCAAATGTATTCGATATTGCATAAATTTTGTAGGACACAAAAAGAAAGAAAAAGTACTCTACTGAAGTTTACCTTCGACGTTCTGCCACTGGATGAGCACGGGACTGCTCGGAGGCTCGAACGCATCTTTGAAGTCCTCTTCAGACTCCGGGCTTGGAACCAAAGGATTAGCTGCCAAAACCTCTCCAACAACCGCAGCTATTACTTCATTTAGAGCCAACACTTGGTCATTCACCGTCTCGACTCCGCCTTCTCCCGCAGTTGGGGCTTCCTGGCCAAACAGGACATTTTGAGTCTCTGCCTGCTCGAGGTTGTCCTTAGCAATGGGCATTGTCACCGCGTCACCCTAGGCGGGGACTTCAACCTCTGTTTGTATCTCCTCATCCCCAGTAATGAGGGCTTCGAACTCCCTCCGTATTTCTACTTGTCCTTCATCTTCAAATGACTCCGAAGATGAAGTAGGGGATTTGGAGGGAGCGACGAACTTCGGCTTTTGGGCCACCTTATTCATGGGTGTCTTGGTCATTGCCGAGGTCCTCGCTTCGGCTTTCCTCTTCTTGGGACCTGGTTTGGACGTGCTCCAGTCCGGAAGAGAAGGAGCTTCAACTCCGAGTACGCTCCATACTCAGTTGAATTGCTCCCATCTGCCCACCAGCCTCACCCTCCATTCCTTCTGGGTGAGCGTAGGAGCTCCGAGGATCTTCTCCGAAGCCCATACAATTTGCTTGGAAGTCAAGGTGGTGCGTGGAGTTGAAAGATAAGATTTTATTTCAGTTAAATCATTTTTATGAAGTCATTATTGCATATAAAAAAACTTGCAGAGCTTTCAAGGTTACCTACAGCATTTGAAGAGATTTCTCGGAGTCCACCCTTCGGATTCTCTTCGAAGTTAATAGGCCAGCTGGCCATCAGGGACAGAATTCAGAGTCCGATGAACTCCTCCGCTAAGTCCCACATGCTCATGCGGCGACTTCTTGCTTGTAGCAGGTTGAGGCGAGCTTCGAGCTGGCCCAGGTCTGGATGAACCTCCGCTTCTCTCCGATAAAAGATGTCTTCGAGAGGCCCGACCAAGGTGTTGTCCGCTCCTACTTCAGCATAAAACCAGCGAAGGACAAAGTTCGTATACCACCTGGCGTTGATGGCCTTCGCTGGGAACCAAGTTTGATACTCATCTCGAAGCTGGAAGTTGATACTGCTGAAGGAAATCACTATCTTCTCTCCTCCAGAGCCTTGGTAACTTTTTGGTTGGCAGGAAGCTTTGTGGAGTGTTGCGAAGATCTCTGCTCTCCCTTCGCAACCTTCGGCTCGCATCGCACACTCAAAGATGACTAGGCGTGCTATGGCATTCAGAGATAACTAAGGAAGAGTAACATGAAAAAGATTCAATACCTTAGAAAGGAAGTCTACTACGGGAAGTCCCAACCCAGCCTCAAAGAACGCTTCGAACACGATCACTTCTCCAGCCTGAGGCGAAGGGATTGCTTCTTGCCTAGGTTGGCGAATCTTGATCCCTAGACTCGTCTTCCCCGCAATCGCCGCTGCAATGAACTTCTTCGTGCAGGTTGAAGGCCCCAGGCTGTACGACTAATCAGAATACTTTGAAGACGCCGAGAGAAGGTCATGGGGACCCGGCCGAATGAGGGTTGCCCGAAGGCGCCACCGCTGCTGCGGCCGTCATAGCTTGCTGCCTGGCCAAGGTCGAAGCAGGGATGGGAGCCTTGTGACTGGTCTTCACCATGAGAGAAGATGGAGTTTGAAACTTGAGCTCAAGAAGCAGAAAGGGGAACAATGCGGGAGCAGTGGGTAAAGTATCTCAAACGCACCCTTGTCCCTCTATTTATAGTCTGTGTTCACAAGCATTTTACCGTTCATACATGTCGTTCCATCTTCTGTACCATTACCATTCATCGCCACCCTTCGTGAGAATTCCTTTTTCTAGAAACGAAGCGACGTCATAACTCCTTCCGAGAAAAAAGGGTAACGACTATTTTTGTGAGTCTAATGGTCTTTTCAGCTTCGCAAGGACTATTTTTGGAGCTGCTCTGATGATACCATCGCATGGAAGTCGATTCGAAGATTATAAATCTCTGAATACTTCCAAGGATGTTAAATTTTGCTAAGTCCCTGAGCATGAATATATTTCTTGCGCACACTGCTTCCCTAACCTTATAGATTACTCCGAGAAGCGTATTCGAGGGGTACTGTTGAGGGAAAATACTCCATACACGGGATCTTCAAGTTCATGAGATAAAGACAATTTACTAGACCGAGGTCCAAGACTTGATTCTGGCCTGTGAGGAACCATGTTGAAGAGCATGGGCCTTATGGCTCCAGATGTGATGAGTGATTGTCAACGGAAGTCAAAGAGGAGACATGAAGACCTGCCGTGTCTAGGGCGTGTGTGACTCATGTACACGGGCAGCGAGCGACAGCCGGGCAGAGGAGCTACAGAGTTGGGCTGGCCCAGCCGAGTACATGGGCTAGGAGCGGCAGAGGATCCATTGGTCTGTTGACCGGGTTTTGACTCAGGTACATGGGCGGCAAGCGATTGCCGGGCTGAGGAAGCTGCGGAATCGGGTCGGCCCAATCCGGGTACCAGGTGCGAAGATGGTGGACGCTTTGTCAGTTTCAGCGCAAAACTGACAACCGATCATTATCTTTATTTAGGATATTAATATTCAGTATTTAAGTCCACAGTATTTGTTATTTGAGTCAGTTGAATATTCTAAGGGTATTTTTGTAATTTCCTATTTTATTTTAGAGTCAGTGTAATTTACCCTAGACGTAAATTAGTCTTTTCCCTTTATTAGTGGGCTGCCTATAAATAGGCCCCAACCCCAAAGGGTTAGGGTTGAATGTTATTTTTCCCGAGATTAATCTACAGTCCACCACCAGTATTTGTTTTCATCTGCAAATTTTCATCATCGCCCCCACAGCTTTTCATCGCCGCATCCGAAGAAGGTTCCCCGGGCGAGGAGCACGAGGGCATCACAGCGCAGCAGCAGCATGCGCGCGCGTTAGCGTCAAAGCACTAGGATCATTTGCTCGCGCTCTGTGGCTAGTCGATGTTGTGTGGCAAAGCGTCGCGTGCAGGGCAGTAGTCGATGTGGTAACCTAGGCCGGTCGTAGGCTGCAGGCTATGCATGTGGTAATCTTCCGCACGGAACTGCTGTGCTGCTCGGGGGGGCTTTCATCACGAGGCGCCATATAAATATCGTTGTTATCCATGATTTAATCACTTGATTAGTACTTTATTCTCTGAGTGCCATATAAATATTTATTGATATATATAGGTGGTTTCCTGTGCACATCAAGTATTTATTAAATCATTTGAGAACACTTTTTTATTTACTACAATTATTTTTGTTTAGTTTAATTTATTTTTAATATCGTTGTTAATATCATTTTAATTAAGACACCGGTCATTTTTAGGCTAGACAATTTTAGTACTTGTGATCTACTTTGCTACTATTATTTGTCTATCGAGGTGCGTTGGGTGTTGGGATTAGGTCATTGATTTGCAAGAATTTTTAGGCACCCATTCACCCCCCCTCTGGTTGCTACTTTCGGTCCTACAAGTGGTATCATAGCAAGGTTAGGGTTTTTCCATAACTTAACCGGTTCTAAAGCCAGGTAGTGATCATGACTTCCTCTGGACAAGTTTGAGTCTCGCTGCTGGGATGGAGTTTTTCTTGGTTGTGCTTTGCATTCTCGAGGCTTTCGTGTTTGGAACCTAGATTCTCAGCTGCTTGTCGAGACTTGTGAGGTTTCTTTTGATGAGTCCATGCCTTCGCTAACTCCTTCTTTTGAGCTTTCTGGATATGATGAGCTTGGAGAGTCCATCTTCAAGGAAGATGATGACACTCCTGCTGTTGATGAGGGTGGGCCCTCTACACAGCCTGCATACCCCACACCTTCTGAGACTTTGACTGAGGATGAGGACAGACCTCTGATCACTCCTACTACTTCGATCGAGCCTCCTCATATGAGTCCAGAGGTGCCAGTTGCTGACTCCGGTGAGGTGACTTCTCAGCTGAGTCCAGAGGTGCCAGTTGCTGACTTCGGTGAGGTGACTTCAGATCACCTAGGATCCCGAGCAGTTCAGTGTGATCACCCTTCAGAGCTCATCATCGGTGATCTTACTAAGAGATTCTTATGTTCTTCAGTTGGTTCTCTTGTTGTGTTTGCTAAGTCTGTGTTTGTTGCCACTTTTGAGCCTAGAGACGTTTCTCATGCTCTTTCTGATTCAAATTGGATAAACACCATGCAAGAAGAGCTTGAAAATTTTGCTCGCAGTCGGGTTTGGACACTAGTTGAGCTGCCACCTGGATGCAACACCATAGGTACCAAGTGGGTGTTTAAGAACAAACAAGGTGAAGATGGGGTTATGGTGCGCAACAAGGCTCGACTAGTTGCACAAGGTTTTTGCCCGAAAGAAGATATTGATTTTGAGGAGACCTTCGCCCCTGTTGCCCGTCTTGAGTCCATTCATATTCTTTTGGTCATTGCTGCTTCTAAATGTTTTAAGCTTTTTCAAATGAATGTCAAGAGTGCTTTTCTGAACGGGTATATAGAGGAGGAGGTCTATGTTAAGTAGTCCCCGGTTTTGAGAACCCTAAGTTTCCTCGACATGTTTTCAAGTTGCAGAAGGCTTTATACGGTCTGAAGCAAGCCCCCAGGGCTTGGTATGATCGCCTAAAGCAGTTTTTGTTGCGGAACGGTTTTGTAATGGGTTCTGTGGATAAGACTCTTTTCTTGCTCAGAGTTGGCTCAGACTTATTGGTTGCTTAGATTTACGTGGATGATATTATTTTTGGTGGTTCTACTAATGAGCTTGTGTCCAAGTTTTTGAGCAGATGCACAGCGAGTTTGAGATGAGTCTCATGGGTGAGCTCAAGTACTTCTTAGGGCTCCAGATCAAGTAGACCAAGGACAACATTTTCATCCACCAGGGTAAGTACACACAGGAAGAGGACGAGAACGGCGTCAAGGTCACCGAGTGAGAGTATCGAGGGATGATCGGATCGCTGCTATACTTGACTGCGACGAGACCAAAAATTCAGTTTGTCGTGGGTGTGTACGTGTGTTTTTAGTCTTCACCACGCGCATCTCACCGGCAGGCTGTCAAGCGTATTTTTAGGTACCTTACTTATGCTCCTTATCTAGGTCTTTACTATTCTGCATCATCATCTCTTGATTTATCTGGCTTTTCCAACGCTGATTTTGGTGGGTGCCGGCTGGATCGCAAGTCGACCTCCGGTACTTGCCAGCTTCTTGGTTCTTCACTTGTATCTTGGTCTTCTCGAAAACAATCTTGAGTTGCACTTTCTACTACTGAGGCTGAGTATGTAGTTGTTGCTAGCTGCTGCTCATAGTTAGTTTGGATGATTTCTACTTTGCGGGATTTTGGGTTGTTCTTCCCTTCCAGAGTTCCTTTGTTTTGTGATAGCACCAGTGCAATTAGTTTAGGGAAAAACCCATGTCTTCATTCAAAAACCAAACATATCGATGTGCGCTTTCACTTTCTGAGGGATCAATATGAGAAAGGGGTCATTGATCTTGTTCATGTTGATACCCATCAGCAGTTGGCTGACATTTTTACCAAACCCCTAGATCAGTCTACTTTTGAGCGTTTACGAGGGTACTTGGGAGTTGTGTATCCTTTTTAGGATACTTTTGAGTCAGTTTTTTCTTTCTTCTTTACTTTTTTATTGAGTCTTTTTGTGAGTTCATATCATGCATAATCATATATCACATTTTGAGCTTGCTTCTGATATATGATTGATCTGCTTTACTTGCTCTAGCTAGTATATGCTTTTGATTACTTGTCGATGATCATGTTCTGTTTCAGTTCACATGATATGTCTTATATTTGTCATATGCATGGCTTTTATGCTTTAAAATTGAAAAATTGATCACCATTGCTTCTGGTAACTAGCATGTGTAGGCTGAGTGCTTTTGCTATCTTATACATGCTTGATAGCTAGTTCCTTACTTAGATGCAGATATGCAACTTGGACATATATATGCTTTAAATATGAAAAATGTGCTATAAAAATGATAAAAAATTCAGAAAAATGAAAAATTCATGCCTTTTTATGCTTATTTGAAAAGTTCCAGGTGGGTTTGCTTTGTAGCATTGCATTGTTCTGGACTGCTTACCATAGCACTTTGGTATGAATTAGGACGGTGTAATGTATGTCAAGACCAATGTCTTAAGCTTCTAATGGTCTAGTTCTGTCCTAGGCTTGACTTGGTCGGTTAGCATAAGGTTGACATGAAAATAACCATGGCAAAAAATGAAAAAGGAAAAGCAAAAGTCTGAAAATTTAAAAGGATAACAAGTTTGCTGAAGCACTTTGTTCTGGACAATGCTTATCTTGGTAGATATCAGTTAGCTTTTGCATCTCATGCTTTACTTTGCTTGTCAACTAGAAAATGTGGTGATGCTTTTGTTTGCAAAAATCGAAAAATGTGTGCTAATGACTCTCTTTAGATATCATTTGTTGCATTGATCATGTCATGTATCTTAGACAGTATATCTTTTGCTATACCTGTTAGATGTTGTAATTGCAGTCAGTCATATCTAAGAAGCATGCTTTTTACACTCCACCTGCACTCCATTTGCATTCATGGCATATTTTGAGGGGGAGCTGCATTTCAGGGGGGAGTTTGTGTCTATGTCTCTTTAGAGTGCATTTAGTCTCACTTGATGAGTTCAATTGTCAACAATGGGGAGAGATTTTGGGTTTTGGGTTACTCGATCTTTTAAAAGAGTTTAGGGGAGATTTCGTCTTTCTCTAGGATTCATTTCAGGGGGAGTTTCTCAGTCTCTGTTGTCTTTACTCTTTAGATATCCTTGTTGATATTTCGGAGATTGCACTTGTTTTGAGTCTTTATTTTTGATTAACCATAATGACTGTTTCCTTGCTTCTGTTTGGCTTTTGGTCATTAGGGTTAAACTTTTATTTTCTTCTTTCTATTTTCTTTTGTTTTTGTTTTCGTGTTTCCACATGTTTTGTAGGTTCTGAAGAATTGCTGAAGAGGGTGTTGAAAATGCACTCATCAAGGGGGAGATTGAGGAACCATGTTGAAGAGCATGGGCCTTATGGCTCCAGATGTGATGAGTGATTGTCAACGAAAGTAAAAGAGGTGATATGAAGACCTGTCGTGTCTGGGGCGCGTGTGACTCAGGTACATGGGTAGCGAGCGATAGCCAGGTAGAGGAGTCATAGACTCGGGCTGGCCCAATCCAAGTACATAGGCTAGGAGCGGCAGAGGAATCACTGGTCTATTGACCGAGTTTTGACTCAAGTAAACGGGCGGCGAGCGATTGCTGGGCTAAGGAAGCTGCGGAACCGGGTCGGCCCAATCCGGGTACCCAGTGCAAAGACGGTGGACGCTTTGTCAGTTTCGGCGCAAAACTGACAACCGATGATTATCTTTATTTAGGATATTAATATTCAATATTTAAGTCCACATTATTTGTTATTCGAGTCAGTTGATATTCTAAGGGTATTTTTGTAATTTCCAATTTTATTTTAGAGTCAGTGTAACTTACCCTAGGGGTAAATTAATCTTTTCCCTTTATTAGTGGGCTGCCTATAAATAGGCCCCAACCCCTAGGGTTAGGGTTGACTGTTATTTTTCCCGAGATTAATCTACAGTCCACCGCTAGTATTTGTTTTCATCTACAAAGTTTCATCGCCGCCGCCACCGCTTTTCATCACCGCATCAGAAGCAGGTTCCCCGGGCGGGGAGCACGAGGGCATCTGGGTGCGACAGCAGCATACGCGCACGTCAGCGTCAAGGCGCTAGGATCATCTACACGTGCGCGAGCTCCTTGGTCGGTCGACGTTGTGTGGCAAAGCGTCGCGTGCAGGGCAGCAGTTGGCGTGGTAACCTAGGCCGGCCATAGGCTGCAGGCTACGCCTGTGGTAATCTTCCGCACAGAAATGCTATGCTGCTCGGGGGGCTTTCATCATGAGGCGCTAGCTGTAGCACTACCGTACGACACTGCAGCCAAAGAAGCACCAGGCGGAACGCTTGAGGCGATGGCGTATGTTGTGTGCGGATTCTAATGAAGCTGCAGCATCACGTTTTGTGAGGAACCAAGCTGTGGATTTTTTTAAGGCAAGAGGTTCTAATTAGCCAAGATTAGTTTTAATCACCTGTTCTCATTTTGCGTGCCCATATTAGAAATATATGTGTGCTGGTTTGTTTCTTGTTACAGGACCTTTGATTATCTGCTTTCCTGTTCATCGTGTGGTGTTTGATGGCTATTGCACATCTAGGCTATAGGGTCTATTGATTTTTTATGTGCTAGCTGTTTGTTATGTGCTAGGCTCGCTGGAATAGCTCGTCGCATAATTTTTTTAGCAGCAGTAGAAGCTGGCTGCGTCACATCAACGCAGTGCGTGACGAAACCAGTGGACGAAAATTTTTCAGCTAAGATTTTTTAATTAGCATACTAATCTGATTAGCGATTGCATGTTTAATTTTTGGTAAAACCTTATTAGTTCTCGTGTATTATTTATTTAAGTATTTTAGCTTGTATTAAATACTTCATCTTCAGGACTTTAGAGATTGACAGTAAAAGATAACTTATTAGCATTGAAGCTTGTGCTTATGTCCGAAGGTGGTGAAGTTTCTAAGCCGAAGGGTGCTTCGCCTTAGAATTCGAAGGCACTCTCTGAAGGCTCTAAAGCTAAGGTGGATAACAGCCAGACTGATAAGACGTTTGCCTTATCTATCTTCTTTGGATAGATTTTACTGTTTTAGCCCTATTCGGGGTACCGAATAGTTTTCACTATGTCGGTTGTAATTGAGGGGTAAATAGGTCTTTTCCTTAGACTTTTTGCCTATAAATACCCTCTGTTGGGGGAAAATATTCCATCTTCAAGATTATCGCAGCAACAAGATAAAGACTGGTGATTAAGATGATGTCTGATATGTAATTTTGGAGATGCATCCAGTCAAGTTCGAAGTATGATGACGGACTCTAGTTCGGAGTACATCTTCGAACATGGACTCTTCCAGGAACCTCTTTGCCAGCTAAGATGGAAGACTTATCTTCTTTCTAATTAGATTAGTCTTTTACCATTTTAGCCCTATTAAGATTACCGAATAGTTTCCACTATGTCGGTTGTAATAGAGGGCTAAAAAGGTCTTTTCCTTAATGCCTGGGCCTATAAATACCCCCCATTTTACCCTGTAATGAGGACCGAATACAAGTTATTCAATACACACTTTCAAACTATTCTAAGTTATTATCCTTTCGGAGGCTTGGAATAGTTTCCTTCGCAAATATTTCATTTGTTAGTTTCTAATCTTCAGAAACCTGTTAGCGTAATCTTTTACGCCAACAGTTGGCGCTGTCCGTGGGGAACTTAGTCCAAGAAACTTCGTTCTCTACCAACTTCTTACACCATGCCTCCTAAGCGGAGCGCAACTGGTAACCCTGTTTGGAGGTCCCCTCGGACCTCCGGAGTGATATCTCCAGACACAGTTGAGGTCGGAGGACCTTCGATGTTTCCTCCACCTCAAACTCCGGAAGGGATTCCCATTCCTCGAGCATACGGAGTTCCTCCGCCAACTCCATCTATACTTCGACCATCCGGAGTTCCTCTTCCACCTCAAGTTCCACTCCGAACTGATCCTTACAGTTCTCAAGACCCGGAAGACCCTTCCAGAGGAGATGAAGACAATCTTGGTGATATGGCCGCTCAAATGGCCAGTCTCCAAGCTGAAGTAGCGAGATGGTGGCAAGAAGATGCAAATAGGATTCGCTCTCAAGCCATCCCAGTTATTCCGGAAGTGCCTGAAGACGACGAACCTATCTATCCTGAAGCCCCGGAGAACGTCTCCTTTGATACCGAATCTCCGCTGCATCCTGAACTGCAAAAAGTTCGCTTCGACTCGAAGTTTAAGACTTCGAAGCTTTGCAAGTATGCCGGAGATGAAGATCCTGGAGAATTTGTCCGATCTTATGCTTTGGCGATTGAAGCCAGTGGAGGAGTGCGGGACACCATGGCAAAATGTTTCCCCCTAGCTCTTCAGGGAGTAGCTTTGCGATGGTTCTGGTCTTTAAAACCAGGATCAATCAGTTCATGGGGACAATTGAAGAAAAAGTTCGTGAGTAACTTCCAAGGCACCTTCGTGCCTCCAATGTCGACGGGAAGTCTTTTCCGGGTGAAGCAGCTCCCTGGAGAAACCTTAAGACAATACTTCAAGCACTTCGCTCATACGAAGTCGCAGATCCGAGGGTTAACTACATCTTCAGTAGTTGACGCAACTCGGGAAGGAGTCATTCATCCAGGCCTCCTTGATAAACTCCACCAGAAAAGCATATCTTATGTTTCTCAGCTGATGTCCTATTTTGAAGAATATGCAAGGTCAGAAGAGGGCTGGCTTCGGAGAACTACAGCTACTCCGTCCATACTGCAGGAAGTAAAATTGGAAGTGAAAACTTCGGCACAGCCGCGGGAACCTGTCTTCGAAGTTCAGCATGATAAGAGAAGGGGGCAAAAGCATCCTCGTTCAGAAGTTCTGAACATTGCACCCCCGTAGAAGTTTGCCCAAAGAGCTCCACAACCTTCGAGAAACAAGGCCAACGGCTGGAGGCCGCCAGGGAAACCGGTTGGCAAGGGCCAGACCCTTTTCTGCTGTATTCATGGTGAAAACCGAAGTCACGCAACTGATGCGTGCAAAGCTATACTTGCCCTGAGAGGAGAATATCTAGAGAGAACTTCGGGTCAAGGTACTATTGACCGAGTTCCAGCTGAAGTGCGTCCGGAGCCTGTCCAGGCTGTGGCACGGATAGAAAACTTCGAAGCTGCAAGATGCCCTCTGGTGGTCAATATTATGCCACCTCCGAAACAAGAAGAGGGGCAAGACCGAGGAAAAAGAGTAGTCCTCCCTATCTCCGGAGGAGGTACTCTCGGAAGCATGTCAAAAAGGCAGAGAAGAGAGTATGTCAGAGAAGTGGGGCACATTGGAACTTCATCGTCTGCAGCTGCTATGCCAGAATGGTCCCATGTGCCAATATCTTTTTCTGTAGAAGATGCAGCTGGCTTTAAATTTCCACATGCAGACCCACTTGTCATTACTGCCGACATTGTAGGAACTGAGGTTCGAAGAGTGCTAATTGACGGAGGGAGTTCGGCAGACATTATTTTTGTTCGAGCCTTCGATCAATTATGCATCTCCAGAAAGCACCTTCTTCAAGCGGCTCGTCCTTTGCAAGGCTTCGCAGGACCTCCGATTGATGCACTCGGCCAAATTGGCCTGGAAGTTACCTTCAGAGAAGGGTTGTTAGCCAGGACAGAGGAAGTAATCTTCGACGTCGTGGATGCTCCATATGCTTACAACGTCATCTTCGGAAGAGGCATGTTAAATCAGTTCGGAGCTGTGGCACACCACAATTACTTGTGCATGAAGATGCCCACACAAGCGGGAGTGCTCACTATCTTCGGAGATCAAGCTACCGCCCGAAGAGTGGAGTATGGTCACGACCCCCCTCTTGATCCAAGACAAGTGAATAGTGTGCAAGATAATCAAGAAAATTTTTCTGCTCCTAGCGAATCTTCGAAGAAATCCTTCCCAAGACCAAGTCCTGATGGAGAGATTGCAACGAAGGTTATTGTTAAAAATAGTAAAGAATATTCATTTCAATTTGGTAAAGATTTACCTCCAAAATTTGCTACCTCCTTAGAAAAAGTAGTTGAAGAGAATTTAGATGTCTTTGCTTGGTCTGACGAAGACATCACCGGAGTCAGTCGGGATATTATTGAGCATAGTTTACTCGTAAACCCGAAGGCCTAGCCTGTTCGGCAAGGACTCCGAAAAATGTCTGCAGAAAGAGTTGTTCTTGCAAAAGACGAAGTTGAAAAATTGCTGAAGGCTGGGATTATCAGAGAAGTGGCTCACACAGAATGGTTAGCCAACCCAGTTTTCGTCAAGAATAAATCCTCCGGGAAGTGGCGCATGTGCATTGATTTCACGTCCTTGAATAAAGCATGCCCCCGTGACCCCTACCCCATGCCCCGAATTGATCAATTGGTCGACTCCACTGCAGGTTCGGAGTTATTAAGTTTCCTTGATGCATACTCCGGTTATCATCAAATATGGTTGAAACGCGAAGATGAAATCAAGACAAGCTTCGTAACCCCCTCAGGAGTCTTCTGTTATGTAAGAATGCCCTTTGGCTTAAGAAATGTCGGGGCTACTTTTTCGAGGTTAGTTGCTAAGGCTCTGGGTCATCAATTAGGTCGCAATGTAGAGGCCTATATGGATGATATTGTAATAAAGAGTGCTTTAAAGCACCAGCATAGCCTAGACTTAGCAGAAACATTTAATAGCCTTCGGGCATGTGGGATTCGTCTTAACCCCGAGAAATGTATCTTCGGAGCTAAGGCTGGGAAGTTGTTAGGGTATTTAGTTTCAAGCAGAGGGATTGAAGCTAGCCCTACTCAGATAACTGCGCTACAGAAGATGGCTCCTCCAGAAAATTTAAAGCAAGTGCAAAAGCTGACTGGTCGTCTGGCAGCACTTAGCGGATTTTTGGCAAGGTCTGCGGAGAGAAGTTTGCCCATCTTTAAAGCATTGAAAGGGTCCGAAGATTTTGCATGGACACTAGAGTGTCAGAAAAGCTTCGAAGATATTAAAGAGTGTCTCAGTAATCTTGCTACACTCACGGTGCCTACTGCGGACGAAACCCTACTCCTGTACCTTGCAGCTACAGGCTCTGCTATCAGCGCAGTCCTTGTCAGAGAAATGGATTTCAATGGGAAGTTGGTACAAAATCCAGTTTATTTTATGTCCGAAGCATTATCAGGAGCGAATACAAGGTATTTCGAGCTCGAAAAGTTCACTTATGCTCTGATAATGGCTTCGAGGAAATTGAGACATTATTTTTTAGCTCATAATATAATTGTACCAACTTCGTATCCTTTGGGAGATATGCTCCAAAGTAAAGATTCCACTGGAAGAATTGGAAAGTGGGCAGTTGAACTAGCACCCTTCGGCATATCCTTTCTGGCAAGGACAGCAATCAAATCGCAAGTCTTAGCAGATTTTGTAGCAGAATGGACTCCCCCTGCAACGTGGGTTCCGGAGAAGTCAAGTGAAGGAATTTGGACTGTTTTTCTGATGGGGCTTTTCAAGCATCCAGAGCAGGTGTTGGAGCAGTTTTAATTTCGCCTTCAGGGTAAAGAGCAATGTACTCCGCAAGACTCAACTTTAAGTCTACCAATAATATAGTGGAGTATGAAGGGATTTTACTAGGACTCCGAAAAGCACGTGCTCTAGGGGCTACAAGAGTTGTTATAAAGACAGATTCTCAAATAGTAGCAGGGCACGTAGATAAAAGTTTTCAAGTTCGGCATCCACAGCTTGCAAAGTACTTAGAAGAAATCCGTAAGATCGAAGCACAATTTAAGGGTATTTCAATTCGGAGTATACCAAGATCAGAAAATGTGCAAGTGGACATCTTAGCAAAAGCTGCAGCCGGAGCTATGGATATACCAGAAGAAGCTTTCTATGAGGAGCTCAGTACACCTTCAGTGCCACAAATTCCCTCTGCAGAGATTCTTTGCATTCCAAGTACAGATTGGAGAAATTCGATCATGGAACTTTTGCAAGGAGGAGAAAATTTGTCTGAAGAGCCACAATTTTCAAGATTGAAATTCAGAGCCAGGAATTGTCAAATAATCAACGGTATTTTATACAAGGCCGGAGTATGTTCCCATTTACTCCGATGTATATCCCAAACCGAAGGCCAAGATATTCTTCGAGATATTCATGAAGGGCTCTGTGGTAGCCATCTAGCCCCTCGAGCTTTGGCAAGAAAAACACTTCGCCAGGGGCTTTATTGGCCAACGATAGTAGCAGATGCGGAGAACTTAGTCCGCACATGCCAAGGATGTCAGTGGATGGGTCGACGGAGTCATCGCCCACCAACAACTCTTCAAGTTATTGCTCCAGTATGGCCCATGGCCAGATGGGGTATGGATTTGATTGGTCCCTTTCCAGTAGCTAAGGGAAATTTAAAGTTCGCAGTGGTAGCTATTGAATATTTTTCTAAGTGGGTAGAAGCAGAGCCCTTATCAGCTATCACTTCGAACAATGTACAAAAATTCTTTTGGAAAAGTATCATTTGCCGGTTCGGAGTGCCTAGACAACTCACAGTTGATAATGGAACACAGTTCGATGCAGAACCTTTCAGAAAGTTCTGCGAAGATCTAGGCATCCAGTTATGTTTTGCTGCAGTGAGGCATTCTCACTCTAATGGAGCTGATGAGGATATCACTTCACATGATACACACATGGAGCCTCCACCTACAATTCAATTACAAGAACCAATCACACGCGCCCGTGCCCGTCGCTTGAACCATGAGGTTAATTCTTTCCTTAGCAACTATGTTAATATTTGTTTGGACGGGATGCTACTGAATACTAGTGAAATTTTGTTGCTTAGGAACATGGGAGATGGAATAGAAGAGTTGGAGTTGAAGACGGAGTCGCACGGATGACTTGAAGTCAAGAATTTGCCGGTTCGGACTACATCGACCACCATGCACCAAAATGGGCATAACTTCCTCATACGAAGTCCGATTGGCGCGTTCTTGGACTTTTTGGAAAGCTGAGGAGAAGACGGATCGTTTGCTGTTGGTTCCACTTCATTTGGAGTCTCGAGCCGTCCTGTGTGTTTAAAACAGTCCTGCGTGACAGAACTGGGCCGTGTTGGCCATAATCTGAGTCTGTACGTTTTCTAGCCCACAGCCCAAGTCTGTTCACCTTCCACAGGCTCAGTACCCAATTGATCTTTAGTACGACATACCACCCATAGACCGATGACCAGACTAAAAGGGTAAATCAGATACTAGAAGACATGCTCAGAGCCTGGCCATAGATTTTGGCAGAATGTGGGATAAGAGCTTGCCCTATGCAGAGTTTTCATACAACAACAGCTATCAAGTCAATTTGAAGATGTCCCCTTTCAAGGAATTGTATGGACGAAAGTATCGGACGCTGCTACTATGGGATCAAGCTGGTGAATCTCAGTTGTTTGGTACAGAAATTCTATGAGAGGCCGAAGCTAAAGTCAAGATCATCAAAGACCGATTGAAAATAGCATAGTCCCACCAAAAGAGCTATGTTGACAACCGACGCAGAGATTTAGCATTCGAGGAAGGTGATTATGTCTATATTCGAGTCACTCCCGTTCGAGGCACTCAGAGGTTCAACATGAAGGGAAAGTTAGCTCCCCGTTATGTTGGTCCTTTTCCGATCCTCCGTCGGCAAGGAGAATTTGCATACAAGTTGGAGCTACCACCCTCCTTAGTCGGAGTACATGATGTGTTTCACGTCTCCCAATTTAAGAAGTGTCTACAAGTACCCACCGAATGAGCGGACATTCAGTAGCTCAACATTCAAGGAGACCTGACCTATATCGAAAAGCCCATCTATATCCTAGAGGTACAGGAAAGAGTAACCAAGAATCACGTAGTCCGCTTCTGCAAGGTCCAGTGGAGTAACCACCCCGTCGAAGAAGCCACCTGGTAAAAAGAAGATGACCTGAAAACCCAATACCCCGAGCTATTCTAGGAACTTTTCGAATCTGGGGACGAGATTCTCTCTAAGGAGGTAGGTGATGAGGACATCACTTCACATGATACACACATGGAGCCTCCACTTACAATTCAATTACAAGGACCAATCACACGCGCCCGTGCCCGTCGCTTGAACCATGAGGTTAATTCTTTCCTTAGCAACTATGTTAATATTTGTTTGGACGGGATGCTACTGAATACTAGTGATATTTTGTTGCTTAGGAACATGGGAGATGGAATAGAAGAGTTGGAGTTGAAGACGGAGTCGCACGGATGACTTGAAGTCAAGAATTCGCCGGTTCGGACTACATCGACCACCATGCACCAAAATGGGCATAACTTCCTCATACGAAGTCCGATTGGCGCGTTCTTGGACTTTTTGGAAATCTGAGGAGAAGTCGGATCGTTTGCTGTTGGTTCCACCTCATTTGGAGTCTCGAGCCGTCCTGTGTGTTTAAAACAGTCCTGCGTGACAGAACTGGGCCGTGTTGGCCATAATCTGAGTCTGTACGTCTTCTAGCCCACAGCCCAAGTCTGTTCACCTTCCATAGGCTGCCCACGCCCTATAAATTCACTCTAGCCGCCTTTAGGATTAGGTTTTGCTTTGTTTGCATCTACACTTGTGTGTTTAGATCCCGCCTCTTGCACCGGACCGATTGGCTGCTGCATTGGCGTTTGTGAAACCTCACCTTATCATCGTTTGTCTGTGATTTGGCATTCGACTTGTATCCTTCCTGTTCTTGCTTGTGTTCTTGGGTTCGCTTGCAAGAATTAGCCTTCGTGGCGAGGTCAATCGCGTTCCGCGTGGTTGATAACCAACGGAGACAGTGGTGTAACGATTGCAAGGTTTTGATCCGCTGGACCGGAGCCTTGGATCGCCAACGTCGAGATTCCCCACCAACCCAAGTTATCCCTACCTAACGGAAGATCGGGACCAATCCCCCATCAGTTGGTATTAGAGCTCAGATTTCCCGTTAGGTAATCTCGATCTGCTTTTGTTTTACCTAGAGTCCAGAAAACCGCACCAAAAAAAAATTCCCCACCGAGAACCCCTTTGTGCCTTGCAATTTTAATTTCAGTTTTAACTTTGTTGAGTTCGTGTTCTTGGTCGAGTCTTGTTGCTGGTTTAGTCATCCCTCTGTGTCGTTTGAGTAGTAGTTGTTCTTGTGCCTCAAAAAAATTCCCCACCCGAAACCCCCCCCACAACCCTATTTCATTTTCCACATCGCGTCTTTGTGACCCCCCTTCAGTAAAACAGGCATAACTTTTCGCTCGTTTGGCAGAAAAATCTGAAATTTTTTGAGCGTGTTCCTGACCCAATTTGGGTGGGTACCCTAACACGCATCGCCTGTTAGCCCTCACCAAAATTGCCAAAAAAATCAGGAAGTTAAAGAAAAAAATTGGTCAAAGTTTTTGCTCGCTGGTCAGCGAACTTGTTGAATTTTTGTGAGCCACATCCCACCTCAGTTGTAGGTGCCAATTTTTGTGGTTGCATATATGGTCATCCTTGTTCAAAAAAAAATAGAGTGAAAAAAAAAAGAAGAGAGAAAAAAATCAAAAAAAGAGAAGAAGCGGTAGTAACAGAATTACCGGCGGCAGTAACAAATTCTGCTTGTCCGATCTCTTGTCCGAACTCTTGTCCGGTCAGCGGTAGTAACAGAATTATCAGCGGTAGTAAAAAATTCTGCTTGTCCGATCTCTTGTCCGAACTCTTGTCCGGTCAGCGGTAGTAACAGAATTATCAGCGGCAGTAACAGATTTTGCTTGTCCGATCCCTTGTCCGGTCCCTTGTCCGATCTGCAGAGAGTTGAATTTGGCCTATTTTTGCTTCCATTTAAGTTTTGGGCACATAGTTTCCCTCTATTGCTTGAATTTTCACATTGGGAGCACTAGGGCCAGCAACTTTGACGAGTACTAGGGAATACTTATTGAACTTGGTTTAACTGTTATTATTATCGCTAATCCTTGCTACTCACTTTGCCTTCCAAGCTACACCTTTCTCTTGGTCAGGACAGGTTCATTTTCTTGCAATTGCACACCACCCTCCACTTGGTTCATCACCTGTAGGCCGGTGACCTCACTACGGCGTGGTAAGAACACTTGCAAGCGTGGGTAAGGTGCTCGACGGATTGCTTCCATCCCACACCCACCACCCCACCTAGCTGTTTTCCATCAGGATTATTCTTTGTTGTTCTGTCTTTCATTAACATGGTAGATAACAGCGGTACCCCTCCATCTGATTTTAATGACTGTGTCTCACGACGTGCTCTACTAGAGTCTCGGCGGCAGACCCAACATTCCATCGAACGTCTCGCGCGTACTATGGCTGACCTAGTGGACCGAATGACTGCCTTGGAAACACGCTTGCCTGCTGCACGAGCCAACGAAGACCATATTGAAGAGGAAGACGACCTATCCTATGCCGGGAACAATGGCATTGACCCTGACGAGGCTGCACGTCATCCCCTTCAGTTCAATCATCAAGGTATGGGCGGCCACCGCAACCGCCATCCACGAGGTAACAATGACAACCGCAGGAACGATGATCCTTACTCCAAGGTAAAATTTTCAGTACCTCCTTTTGCTGGCACCTATGATCCAGATGCATATTTAGATTGGGAGATGTCAGTCAAACAAAAATTTAATGCTCACATGGTTCCTGCTATCCACCGCGTGCGTTTAGCTACTAGTGACTTCACTGGATATGCTCTTCTTTGGTGGACTGAAATAGTTCAGGTTGGCAATGAACCACAAAATTGGGATACGTTAAAACGGCAAATGCGTGGTAGATGGGTCCCTCCTTCATATAAACGTGATTTGAGAAAAAAATTGCAGCGCCTAAACCAAGGAAATAAATCGGTAAAGGAGTATTATCAGGAGTTGCAAATAGGTTGCATGCGTGCTGAAATTGAGGAGGACAATGAGGATAAAATGGCCCGTTTTTATGGTAGTTTAAGACGTGAAATTTAGGATATCATTGATTATAAAGAATACAATACTATCACTCGTCTTTTCCACCTTGCTATGCTTGCAGAGAAAGAATTGCAGGGTCGCCAACAACCACAACGCAGCATGAGGACCAACATTGGTGGTGCTACTTCACGCTCAAGTGGGCAGCAGCAATGACCACCACCACCTTCTCAACCGATGGCTACATCAGCACCTTCTACATCTACAGCCCAGGCTGAGGGCTCCAAGGCTGCAGCATCCAAGGCGCCAGCCAAGCCCACCTCCTCGGCGGCCTCTACCGCACGTTCTGCAGCGATCCAGTGTCACAGATGCAAAGGACTTGGCCACGTTATGAAGGATTGCCCTAGTCAGCGGGCTTATATTGCTACGGAAGACGGTGGCTACGTAAGTGCTAGTGATGTTGAAGATGAATATGCACTTGCTGCTAACATTGCAGGAGATGACGATACATTCGACGATGACGCTGTTTTTGCGCCAGATGCCTCTGCCGACCTTGAAGCACTTATTGTACAACGCGTCTTGAGCACTCACATGGATCAGGACGATCGGGCACAACGGAATAATCTGTTTCAGACCTTCTTCGTCGTCAATGACTGTCGTGTACGTGTCATCATCGACAGCAGTAGTTGCAACAATTTGGTGAGCCACGACATGGTAACGAAGCTTCAACTTCCCACACGTGCGCATCCACACCCTTACCATGTGCAATGGTTCAACAATAGCGGTAAGGTCAAGGTAACACAAACTGCTCACATCGAATTTTCCATTGGTACATACTTCAGAGTTGCTGATTTTGATGTAGTACCAATGCAAGCATGTTCTCTGTTACTTGGTAGACCTTGGGAGTATGATACTGATGCTACACACCATGGTAGGAGCAATAAGTACACATTTATGTATAAAGGAAAGAAAGTTACATTGCTTCCTATGACTCCTGCTGAAATTGTGAAATTTGAACAAGAAAAACATGCTAGGGACGCCCAAAAGAGCAAACAACCTTCTGAAAATCAGCAAGTAGCCAAAACGCTTTCGAGGCAACAGAAAGATAAACTTGCTTCTCATTCTTCATCACAAGTTATTAATCTGAAAGGACGTGTCATGCTTGCAAGTAAAACTGACCTTGCTGAAATTTGTGATGATACTCCCATGATATATGGCTTGATTTGCACGAACGTGCTGTTTTCACTTGCGAACATTCCTAGCTCTGTTCCTGTTGTAGTCACTGACCTTTTGCAGGAGTTTAACGATGTTTTTCCTGCTGAGATACCACCCGGGCTGCCACCGATACGCGGCATCGAGCACCAAATTGATTTGGTCCCGGGAGCGTCTCTTCCTAATCGTGCAGCGTACCGTACCAATCCAGAGGAGACAAAAGAAATTGAGCGCCAAGTACAAGACCTTCTTGATCGTGGGTACGTCCATGAAAGCCTTAGTCCTTGTGCAGTACCCGTTCTTTTGGTACCTAAGAAAGATGGTAGTTGGCGCATGTGTGTTGATTGTCGTGCTATTAATAATATCACCATTCGATATCGACACCCTATTCCTAGATTGGATGACATGCTTGATGAGCTTAGTGGTGCCATTATCTTTACTAAGATCGATCTCCGTAGTGGCTACCACCAAATTCGCATGAAACTAGGTGATGAATGGAAAACTGCTTTTAAAACAAAGTTTGGATTATATGAGTGGCTTGTCATGCCTTTTGGACTTACGAATGCACCTAGTACCTTCATGCGCTTGATGAATGAAGTCCTACGGCACTTTATAGGACGCTTTGTGGTTGTATACTTTGATGATATCTTGGTTTATAGCAAGTCTCTCACTGAACATGTTGAACACTTACGTGCTGTTTTTTCTGTCCTCCGTGAGGCTAGAATGTTTGGTAACCTTGAGAAGTGCACGTTTTGCACGGATCGAGTTGTGTTTCTTGGATATGTTGTCACTTCACAGGGTATTGAGGTTGACGCGGCAGAGGTAGAAGCAATCAACAGCTGGCCGCATCCCCAAACTATCACACAGGTACGTAGTTTTCTTGGTCTTGCAGGTTTCTACCGGCGTTTTGTGAAAGATTTCAGCACCATAGCCGGTCCTTTGCATGAGTTGACCAAGAAGGGAGTTACTTTTACTTGGGAGCCAGCACATGAACAAGCTTTTGCCACACTCAAAGATCGTCTTACACATGCACCTCTACTTCAGCTACCCGACTTCAGTAAGCCTTTTGAGTTAGAATGTGATGCTAGTGGGTTTGGATTAGGAGGTGTGCTGCTACAAGGAGGTAAACCCGTGGCCTATTTTAGTGAAAAATTACATGGTCCACAGTTGAATTATTCTACCTATGATAAGGAATTATATGCCTTAGTGCGTGTGCTTGAAACTTGGCAACATTACCTTTTGCCTAAGGAGTTTATTATTCATTCGGATCATGAAGCATTGAAGCATATACGTAGTCAAGCAAATCTGAATAAACGACATGCTAAATGGGTAGAATTTATTGAGACTTTTCCATATATCATTAAGCATAAGAAAGGGAAAGATAATGTGATTGGATGATTTATCTAGACGTTATACTTTGCTTTCTCAACTTGATTATAAGATCTTTGGCTTAGAAACATTGAAGGACATGTATTCTACTGATTTGGACTTCAAAGATGCTTTTGCAAATTGTACAGATGACCGTGCTTGGAACAAATATGTGCTGAATAATGGATATCTTTTTCGTGCTAACAAGTTATGTGTGCCGGCTAGCTCTCTTCGCTTGTTGTTATTGCAGGAAGCACATGGTGGTGGTTTGATGGGTCATTTTGGATCAAAGAAAATCGAAGATGTGCTGTCCACACACTTCTATTGGCCTAGGATGAGACGCGATGTTGAGCGCTATGTGGCACGATGCACTACTTGCAATAAAGCTAAGTCCCGTCTAAACCCACATGGTCTTTATATGCCTCTGCCCGTTCCTAGTGTACCTTGGGAGGATATTTCTATGGATTTTGTGTTAGGATTACCTAGAACTAGGAGGGGGAGAGATGGTATTTTTGTGGTGGTAGATCGTTTCTCTAAAATGGCGCATTTTATACCTTGTCACAAGAGCGACGACGCTACAAATGTTGCTGATTTGTTTTTCAGAGAGGTCGTACGCTTGCATGGAGTTCCCAATACCATCGTTTCAGATCGTGATGCTAAATTTTTAAGTCATTTTTGGAAGACGTTGTGGCATAAGTTGGGGACGAAGCTGCTGTTTTCTACTACTTGTCACCCCCAAACGGATGGACAAACGGAGGTCGTCAACCGTACATTGTCCACCATGCTGAGGGCTGTCTTGAAGACCAACTTGAAGCTTTGGGAAGAGTGTCTACCTCATATTGAGTTTGCATATAATAGGTCAGTACACTCCACTACTAAGGTGAGTCCGTTTCAAGTGGTCTATGGTTTTAATCCGCGTGCTCCTATTGATTTGCTACCATTGCCACCATCTGAAAAATTGAATTTTGATGCTACTACACGTGCTGAATTATTGCTGAAGATGCATGAAACTACTAAAGCAAACATAGAGAAAATGAATGAGAAATATCGTGCTTATGGTAGTAAGGGTAGAAAAGAGATAACATTTGAACCGGGTGATCTTGTTTGGTTGCACTTGCGCAAGGATCGTTTTCCTGATTTGAGAAAGTCTAAATTGATGCCCCGTGCTGATGGTCCTTTCCGTGTGCTTGAGAAGATAAATGATAATGCATATAAACTTGAGTTGCCTGCAGCTTTTGGGGTTAGTCCCACATTTAACATTTCAGATTTAAAGCCCTATTTGGGAGATGACGATAACCTTGAGTCGAGGACGACTCCAATTCAAGAAGAGGAGGATGATGAGGACATCACTTCACATGATACACACATGGAGCCTCCACCAACAATTCAATTACAAGGACCAATCACACGCGCCCGTGCCCGTCGCTTGAACCATTAGGTTAATTCTTTCCTTAGCAACTATGTTAATATTTGTTTGGACGGGATGCTACTGAATACTAGTGATATTTTGTTGCTTAGGAACATGGGAGATGGAATAGAAGAGTTGGAGTTGAAGACGGAGTCGCACGGATGACTTGAAGTCAAAAATTCGCCGGTTCGGACTACATCGACCACCATGCACCAAAATGGGCATAACTTCCTCATACGAAGTCCGATTGGCGCGTTCTTAGACTTTTTGGAAAGCTGAGGAGAAGACGGATCGTTTTCTGTTGGTTCCACCTCATTTGGAGTCTCGAGCCGTCCTGTGTGTTTAAAACAGTCCTGCGTGACAGAACTGGGCCGTGTTGGCCATAATCTGAGTCCGTACGTCTTCTAGCCCACAGCCCAAGTCTGTTCACCTTCCACAGGCTGCCCACGCCCTATATATTCACTCCAGCCGCCTTTAGGATTAGGTTTTGCTTTGTTTGCATCTACACTTGTGTGTTTAGATCCCGCCTCTTGCACCGGACCGATTGGCTGCTGCATTGGCATTTGTGAAACCTCACCTTATCATCGTTTGTCTGTGATTTGGCATTCGACTTTTATCCTTCCTGTTCTTGCTTGTGTTCTTGGGTTCGCTTGCAGGAATTAGCCTTCGTGGCGAGGTCAATCGCGTTCTGCGTGGTTGATAACCAACGGAGACAGTGGTGTAACGATTCCAAGGTTTTGATCCGCCGGACCGGAGCCTTGGATCGCCAACGTCGAGATTCTCCACCATCCAAAGTTATCCCTACCTAACGGAAGATCGGGACCAATCCCCCATCAGGAGCTGTAGAAAGAGCCAATGGAAATATTTTGTCAGGGCTAAATCGAAGGATAGTAGGATTAGCAAAAGGACTGTGGACCGAAGAACTTCCGAAGATTTTATGGTCCATTCGGACTACGCAAACAAGGTCCACATGTTTCACTCCATTCAGGTTGCTATTCGGGGATGAAGCTATGACTCCAACGGAGCTCAAAGGAGGATCACTTCGCAGCACCGAAGCGGACATTGAAGGAGAAAGACAAGCTTCGCTGGATTTAACAGAGGAGACAAGACTTCGAGCTGTGGCTAATTTATCAAAGTATCATCAGCAGATGAAGGCTTGGTTCGACTCGAAGGTTAAGATCAATGAACTTAGACTGGGTCATCTCGTTTTACGAAGCATCTTAGCGCCAGGAAAATTAGGAAATAAATGGGAAGGTCCATACTTAATTGTTCGTTCAGGACGTCCTAGCTCTTTTAAATTAGCTAATTTGGAAGGTGAAGAGTTAGCGCATACTTGGCATGCGGAGCACCTAAAGCGATACTTCGCATAGGGGCTCCTTGTAATCATTTGTAATCACTTTTCGAATCAATAAAGCATATGGTTCAGATAGTGCCTTCCCCTCATAAACTTCTAGCTTCCGAGTGGACGCACTGGAACCGTGGAGTTGACCGAGAGGGAAGTGTCATTAATTTGAATCATATTTTCCGAGGTGGTGGGCTGACATAATCCAGAGTCCAAGCCACCGGCTTGAAGACATCCGTAAAAGAGCCCGAAAACTACAAAATGCGGAGTCCAAGCCACCGGTTGGAAAACAACCGTAAAAAGAGTCCAAAGAGACCAAATAATGCGGAGCCCAAGCCACCGGCTTGTAGGTATCCGTAAAAAGAGTCCAAAGAGACTACTGCGAACTCCAAACCACTGGTTTGACAGAATTCGCAAAAAAGAGTCGAAGGAGGCCAAAACAAAACAGAGTTTGAGCCATGAGCTTCGAATGTCTGTTAAGAAAGTCCAAAGTGACAAATTATCTAAGACACTAAAGTGTCCGGAAAGTTATCTCAAGTGATTTCTTTCAAAAATAGAAGGTACTAAGTTGCCATTCTTTAGATTACAAATAGTCGAAGACATTTTATAAGATTTTAAAAGATCTTTAAATTACTGAGGGGCTCCGAACCCCCGAAATTGTACTCCTAAGTTTTTCTTTGTGCCTAACCATCTTTGAACACGGTTCGAAGTTGCTTACGCCCAAAGAGGGGCTAATAAATAGGGAGACAATTTTAAATCGATATTTATTATTCGAGCAAATATGTTTACATCATGAAAAATTGGTATCTATACCAAGAAGGAATCGAAGACCTCTTCGATCTCTAGAGCTAGGGTTGGAACCACTAGTTCCAGTGCCGGGAGTTCTAACAACTTTGCGTTTAACTCTTATACCTCCCTTCGAAGCTCTAAAGTCTTTTTGTTCTTGTTGAAGCTCGGCCCAAGTTCGAAGCCTTTCGGGACTTCTTTCCCAGCTTCCAAGTTCTTCAGGCTTTTTACCTTGAACCTCATCTTCGTCTTCGGACCATATAATGTCTTCGGAAGACGAAGTTTCCAAGTTAACTTCTTTTTCTTCCTCTTTAATACAAGATAGTATATCTTTACTTATTTCGGATGTAATTGCTCCGGAACTATCTCGAGGAACTAGAAATCGAGGACGCTTGTGAAGTATTAAGATATCGAAGGTAGCCCATAATAAGCGAAGTTCGTCGTTAACATCTAACACTTCGACATCTTCCATATGAGGCAAAGCCTAAAAACATGATAAACAAATCTTCATTCATAAATGTACATAAGCGTAATGCTTTACATAGTTGAAGATCCTAAGGTAATTCTAAACCTGCGGGTTTGGAGGAGGCTGACTGCTCGAAGCTTGGGACCGAGGCTGCTTCTGGCATTGTCCTTCGTCAATCCAGGCCTTGATCGCAGAGCGACCTTCGGCTCTCCATGAAGTTTGAAAGGCTTGCCAAGCAGCGGCCACACCTTCGGAGGGAGTAAGAAGCTGGTCGTCATCAAAGGTAATAGGACCCTCTCCTGCGCTCGGAGTTATCGATCGACCCAGATCTTCATAGTAACGAAGTAGGCCAACAGCAGCCACTTGTCCGGAGATTTCTCCGTAACGAATGCCTGCTGTCTTGATTTGCTTCGCTAGTCCTTGAATCCTTTTCAGCCGGCGCAGTAGGGAGATGTTGTCATCCGAAGGAAGCATCCCAGTAGTACCGAAGTACTCCAGAACGCTTAGCAACTGGTCCATGACCTCCGCAGCTACCTTCTCAGACTTCAGCTTATCTTCAATTAACGCATCCTTCATCGAAGTTAGCTCTTCTATTACTCCAGAGAGCCTAGCCGCTTCCGTAGTTAAAGAATTCTTATGATTCAGTAGCTGGCTAGCTTCTTCCGGTGGGTCTGACCCTGGAGAAGGTGCCCTTCGATCCTAGGTTCAAAGCCTCGAAGTTGCACAAGTATTCCGGTGGGTCTGACCCTGGAGAATTTGCTCGCTCGTATGCTCTGGCGATAGAAGCCAGTGGAGGGGTGCGTAACACTATGGCGAAGTGTTTACCCCTCGCTCTCGAAGGTGTAGCTCTCCGATGGTTCTGGTCTCTAAAGCCAGGATCGATCAAGTCCTGGGAGCAGTTGAAGAGGAAGTTTGTAAGAAAATTCCAAGGTGCATTTGTGGCCCCAATGTCGATGGGGAGTTTATTTCAGGTGAAGCAGCAAGCAGGGGAGACGCTTCGGGAATATTTCACACGCTTCGCTCACACCAAATCGTAGATCAAGGGCTTGTCTACCTCTTCGGTAGTCGATGCCGCACGTGAAGGGGTGTTGAACCCAGATCTCCTCAGCAATCTTCATTGGAAACCGATGTCATCCGTGGCACAGCCGATGGCATACTTCGAACAGTATGCCAAGGTGGAGGAAGGTTGCCTCCGAAGAACTGCAGCACCTGCACCAGCCCTTCGACAAGTGAAGATGGAACCTGAAGTCCCAACCTCTCCGCAAACCCCTCATGACAATCGTTTCAACGATCATAGGCGGGGAAAGAAGCAGTTCCGCTCAGAGGTGTTGAACATTGCACCTTCTGCACCGAAGGCACCTGCCAACTTTCAACAGGTGCAAGGCTTCAAGGTTGGAGCTCCAAAGCCCCAAGAAAGAATAGCTGGCAGGCGCCAGAGCTTTTTCTACAGTGTGCATGGTGAGAATAGAAGCAATGACACGAAGGATTGTAAGGCGGTATTAACCCTTCGGGGTGAGTACCTTGGATGAAGTACAGGGTGAGCTACTTCGAATCGAGCCCCTCTAGCGGCACGTTCGGAGCCCGTGCAAACCGTGGCCCGAGCCGGCATCCCCGAAGCACCCATGCAGCTACCGGTGGCCAATATTATGCCACCACCGAAGCAGGAAGATCCCCAAGATCACGGCAAGTGAGTGGTCTTGCCCATCTCCGGAGGGGGACCCTCGGAAACATGTCAAAAAGGCAGCGGCGAGAATATGTCCATGAAGTAGGGCACATAGGGACCTCAAATTCCGTGGAGGGAATGCCTGAGTGGTCTCATGTACCTATTTCCTTTACTGCCAATGATGCTGTGGGGGTGAAGTTCCCCCATACAGACCCCTTGGTCATTTTAGCAGATATAACTGGGGTTGAAGTTCGAAGGATCCTGGTGGATGGAGGGAGCTCCGCAGATATACTTTTTGTCCAGGCCTTCGACCAGATGTGCATTCCTCGGAGGCATTTACTTCCGGCGGCCCGCCCACTCCGAGGCTTCGTAGGTCCGCCTCTCGATGTCCTTGGCCAGATAGGCCTCGAGGTTGCCTTCGGAGAGGGGCCCTTGGCCAGGGTGGAAGAAGTGATCTTCGACGTCATCGACGCCCCATATGCCTAAAATGTGATTTTCAGGCGGGGATGTTGAACCAGTTTGGGGCTATAGCACATCACAACTACTTATGTCTCAAGATGCTCATGCAAGGTGGAGTTCTGACTATCTCAGGACACCAAGCTGTAGCCCGAAGAACGGAGTATGGCCACGGTCAGCCATTGGACCCTCAGCAAGTGCACAGTGTGTCGGATCACACGGAGGGGGTTCCGGAGTTTTCAAACTCCTCGAAAGGCCTTTCCCTCAAGCCAAGCCCGGAAGGTGATGTCGTCACGAAGATAATTCTGAAGGATGGCAAAAAATACCCAATACAGTTCAGCAAGGGGCTATCTCCGGAGATAGCTGCTTCGTTGGAGGAAGTAGTCAAGCAAAATTTGGACATCTTTGCCTGGACTGACGAAGACATCACCAGGGTTGACCGGAGTATCATCGAGCATAGCTTACTTTTCAACCCGAAGGCTAGGCCAGTACGCCAGGGGCTCCGTAAGTTATTTGCAGAGAGGGCAGACCTCGCCAAGGTAGAAGTGGAAAAATTGCTAAGGGCTGGCATCATCAGGGAAGTAGCCCACACGGAGTGGCTAGCTAACCCTGTTTTTGTCAGGAAAAAGGGCTCCGGTAAATGGTGCATGTGCATTGATTTTACATCATTAAATAAAGCATGCCCACGAGACCCCTACCCTATGCCCCGAATAGACCAGCTGGTGGATTCTACGGCTGGCTCCGAATTACTGAGCTTCTTGAATGCTTACTCCGGTTATCATTAAGTCTGGCTAAAGCGCGAAGACGAAGCCAAGACGAGTTTTATAACCCCATCCAGAGTATATTGTTATGTAATAATGCCTTTTGGCTTGCGGAATGCCGGAGCCACATTCTCACGCTTGATAGCTAAGGCTCTAGGTGGTCAAATAGGCCGAAATGACGAAGCCTGTATGGAAGATATTGTAATAAAGAGTGATGCAAAGCACTATCATAGCCTAGACTTAGCGGAAACATTTGAGAGCCTCCGAGCATGTGGAGTTTGCCTCAACCCTAAAAAATGTATATTCGAGGCGCAAGCAGGAAAACTGCTAGGGTACTTAGTTTCGAGTATGGGAATCGAAGCTAGACCGATGCAGATAAGGGTATTGCAAAGAATGGCTCCACCAAAAAATTTGAAGCGGGTCCAGAAGCTAGCAGGACGGCTCGCAGCTCTCAGCAGATTCTTGGCCAGATCAGTCGAATGAAGCCTTCCAATTTTTAAAGCTCTAAAGGGGTCCGAAAGTTTCAACTGGACGCCGGAGTGCCAGAAGAGCTTCGATGATATTAAAGAATACCTCGGAAGCCTGTCAACACTTATTGTGCCCCTCCCGGAAGAGACTCTCCTTCTTTATCTTGCAGCAACGGGCTCCGCAGTAAGTGCAGTATTCGTCAGAGAAGTTGAGCTTAAAGGAAAGCTGGTGCAAAACCCAGTTTACTTCGTCTCAGAAGCCTTGTCCGGAGCAAAGACAAGATACTCCGAGCTCGAAAAATTTTCTTATGCTTTAGTAATGGCCTCACGGAAGCTAAGGCATTACTTTCTAGCACATAACCTAATCGTTTCTACCTCGTATCCCCTTGGTGATATGCTTCGGAGCAAAGATTCTACGGGTAGGATCGGAAAATGGGCTGTCAAGCTAGCCCCCTTTGGAATTTCCTTCATGGCGAGAACAGCTATCAAATCCCAGATCATAGCTGACTTCGTGGTAGAGTGGACTCCATCTGCAGTTTAGGCTCCGAAAGAACCCTCCGAAGGTCTATGGACAATTTTTCTGACGGAGCCTATCAGGCATCTGGTGCCAGAGCTGGAGCTGTAATAATATCGTCATCAGGGCAAAAGGCCATGTATTCTACGAGGCTCAACTTTAAGACCACCAATAATATCACAGAGTATGAAGGAATCCTGCTAGGCCTCCGAAAGGCAATGTCATTTGGAGCAACAAGGATTATAATTAAAACAGATTCCCAAGTCATCGCAGGGCATGTTGACAAAAGCTTTCAAGCAAGGAACCCACATCTAGCAAAGTATCTGGAAGAAATCCGCAAGACAGAGGCAATGTTCAAAAGATTTTCTATTCGAAGTATCCCTCGAGCAGATAATCAACTTGCAGACATTCTAGTGAAGGCTGCAGCCGGAGCATTGGACCTCCTGGAGGGTGCTTTCTATGAAGAAATAGTCAAGCCTACAGTAAATCAATTACCCTCCGCAAAAGTCCTTTGTATCCCAGCTACAGATTGGCGGGCTCCGATAATGGATGTCTTGCAAAGCAGCACAGTCTTGCCAGAGGGTCCGGATTTCCGAAGGTTGCAAGCAAGGGCTCGAAATTATAAGCTTGTCAATGGGATATTATACAAAGTCGGAGTTTGCTCTCCCTTACTCTGGTGCATCTCACAACCCGAAGGCCAAGATATACTTTGGGACATTCACGAAGGTTTATGTGGAAGCCACCTGGCCCCCCGTGCTCTAGCAGGAAAGACACTTCAGCAGGGGCTCTACTGGCCAACAATTGTAGGAGATGTGGAGGATTGGTTCGAACCTGTCAAGGATGCAAGTGGATGGGTAGACGAAGCCACCGTCCACCAGTACCACTTCAAGTTATTGCCCCCGTATGGCCAATGGCACGATGGGGAATGGATCTCATCGGCCCTTTTCCAATGGCAAAAGGCAGCTTGAAGTTCTCAGTGGTAGCAATTGAGTATTTTTCTAAATGGGTCGAAGCTGAACCCCTAACTGCTATCACTTCAAGAAATGTGCAAAAATTCTTCTGGCAAAATATCATATCCAGGTTCGGAGTGCCAAGGGAGCTAACTGTGGATAATGGAACCCAGTTTGAAGCTAAAACCTTTAAAGAATTTTGTGAAGAACTGGGCATCAAGTTATGCTTTGCAGCAGTTCGCCATCCACAATCCAATGAAGCCGTCGAGCGAGCCAATGGGAATATTATCTCCGGTCTGAATCGAAGGATTGTCGGGTTGGCCAAGGGGTTGTGGACCGAAGAACTCCCTAAGATTCTATGGTCCATTCGGACCACTCAAGCCAGGTCCACAGTGTTCACCCCATTCAGGCTGCTATTCGGAGATGAGGCCATGACTCCTACGGAGCTCAAGGGTGGATCCCTTCGTGTAGTAGAACTAGGAGATGAAGACGAGAGAAGCACTTCGCTAGACTTGTCAGAAGAAACAAGGCTTCGCACTGTTGCCAATCTGATGAAGTACCAAGACCAAACAAAAACATGGTATGACCCGAAGATAAAGCTGAACGAGCTTAAGCCAGGTCATTTAGTATTGCGAAGTGTAATAGCTCCGGGGAAACTAGGAAATAAATGGGAAGGACCATATATTATCCTACGCTCAGGACGCCCCGGCTCGTTTAAATTAGCTAATTTAGAAGGGGAAGAGTTGAAGCATGCATGGCATGCGGAGCACCTTAAACGTTATTACGCTTAGGGGCTCCTTGTAATCAATTGTAAAAGTACTTTTCTGAATAAAGATGAAGGTTCAAATTTTTTTTGCTCTTCGAATATCCCTTACTCCTAGTGGACGCATCAGGAGAACGGAGATGCTTGCGGAGTCAAGCATCTTTCAAAAGAACCCATACAACAGCCTTTGAACCAGTGGTCCAAGAATTCCATTGGCAGCCTACGGATTTCAGGCTCCGGCTTGTTAGGATCCATAGAAGAGTCTAAGGACTTTAAAAGAACAGATTTCCAGCCTCTGGGTTCAAAGCATCTGTAAAAGAGCCGAAGGTGGCCAGCCTACGGATTCTAGGCTCCAGCTTGTTAGGATCCGTAGAAGAGTCTAAGGACTTTAAAAGAACAGATTTCCAGCCTCCGGATTCGAAGCATATATAAAAGAGCCAAAGGTGGCCAGCCTACGGATTCCAGGCTCTGGCTTGTTAGGATCCGTTGAAGAGTCTAAGGACTTTAAAAGAATAGATTTCCAGCCTCCGGGTTCGAAGCATCTGTAAAAGAGCCGAAGGTGGCCAGCCTATGGATTCCAGGCTCCGGCTTGTTAGGATCCATAGAAGAGTCTAAGGACTTTAAAAGAACAGATTTCTGGCCTCTAGGTTCGAAGCATCTGTAAAAGAGCGAAAGGTGGCCAGCCTACGGATTCTAGGCTCCAGCTTGTTAGGATCCGTAGAAGAGTCTAAGGACTTTAAAAGAATAGATTTCCGGCCTTCGGGTTTGAAGCATCTGTAAAAGAGCCGAAGGTGGCTAGCCTATGGATTCTAGGCTCCGGCTTGTTAGGATCCGTAGAAGAGTCTAAGGACTTTAAAAGAACAGATTTTCGGCCTCTGGGTTCGAAGCATCTATAAAAGAGTCGAAGGTGACCAAGTAATAAGATTTCAAGGCTCTGGCCAATGAAGCACTTTTAAAGTCCTAAGCGACTGCTATAGGAGTTTACAAGTACAACTTAGCTCCGAAACTTATAAATATCATAATACGAACGTATAGTTCGAAGAACTCGACGAAAAAGTAAAGTATGATTACCAAGTGTTATGCGAAGCATCAAATTGTTATACAAATCATTGTGTCCGACGGACCCTATCGCAATGCGTACGGTCCCCCACCCACAAGGAGGGGCAGGGGAGTAAGGAACAACAAAAGATGCTTTCGAAGCAATTCATATTAATTGGATAATCATATTTTTACATTAAGAGAAGTTTTGGTCTAAGCCTAGATAAAAACGGATACCCCTCCGACCTCTAGAGCTACTTCTAAGACCACTTCGACCTTCGGAGCTCGAAGCCTTCGGGACTATCTTCTTAGTCCGACTGCTTCTCTTCTTCGAAGCTCGCAGTTTTTTCTGCTCCTCTTGAAGTTCAGCCCATGTAAGAAGCCTTTCGGAGCTAGCCTCTGTAGGATCTTCGGCCTAGTATTCTGAGTCAGACCAGTCTACGTACTCAGAGGCTGTTATCACTTTGGTGTCTCCGGGGCCATCTTGTGGCTTCGGTTGACAGATAGCTTCGTGGGTGGCAGCAAACACCTCCGATCGTCCTTCACATCCTTCAGCCCGAAGAGCCCACTCGAAGATCGCCAGCCTTGCGATGGCATTGGGGGATAGTTGAGGCAAGGTAATGTGAAAAATTTCCAATACCTCTCATAAAAAGCTGATGGCAGGGAGCCCAAGACCAGCTTCGAAGACTACTACTTCTCCGCTTTGTGGCCTTAGGGTCGACTCTGTTCTGGGGACCCGAGTCCTCATTCTAGGGCCCAGCTTCCCGGCTACTGCCTCCTCGATGGATTCCGCGGTGCTTGTAGACTGGTCGATGAGGAAGCTTTGAGGGATCTTCTTCTTGGGCCAAAAATCTCCTGGAGCCCCTGCCATGGCCGCTGCCGCCGAAGCCGCCCAAGCTTGCCTCTGTGCCAAAGTACTTGCTGCCGTGGGCATGGTGTTGCTGGTCCTTGCCATGGCTCGATCGCTCAGGAAGTTGGGAGATTTGGAGATTGAAGAAAGTAAACTTGGAAGTCAGGCACGGTAAAAGTTTTCGGCGGATTTCAATCCCCCTTTTATAGCCTTCCGCTAGATGTTGCGCTTCAGTCACATTCACACTGTAGGTTCGACTTCTGTCGATGGCGGGTGGGACCAGGAAGTGAAAAGATGTGAACCCACGGTAAAATTTCAAACTTTACCTTTTCGGGAGCATAACGGCTACTTGAAGGGTAACGGCTCAAAATTAACGTCTCTTCACGACGTTTTACCTCCGCAACGGTTCCTTTTCCTGTGAAGTGTTCACACAGCAATCCTAGTTCGAAGCTCTCATCGGGGATGCCTCGATGTCAAATCTCCTTCGGATAGCTGTAATACCTTCATATTTCTCTAAGTCCCTGAATATGAAAATATTCCTTGCGTATATTGCTTTCCTACTATACATGTTAAAATCAGAGAAGCGTATTCGAGGGGCTACTGTTGGGGGAAAATACTTCATACTTAGGACTTTAGAGATTGATAGAAAAATATAACTTATCAGCATCGAAGCTTGTGCTTATGTCCGAAGGTGGTGAAGTTTGTAAGGTGAAGGGTGCTTCGGCTTAGAATTCGAAGGCACTCTCTGAAGGCTCCGAATCTAAGGTGGATAATAGCCAGACTGATAAGGCGTTTGCCTTATCTATCTTCTTCGAATAGATTTTACTATTTTAGCCCTATTCGGGGTACTGAATAGTTTCCAATATGTCGGTTGTAATTGAGGGTGTTGGATCAGAAACGGCGACCAGAGGGGGGTGAATGGGAGCTTTTAAAATTTCAGGCTAAAAAGTAGCCTTCGGTTTTAATTCAGTCTACTGCAGAACAGGCTTCGAACACAACCTTCGAAGTTCTGGTTCGGAGGTATTTGATGGCTCCGAACACAGGCTTCGCAAGGAGTAAAAGTCCGAAGTCAAGCAGGCTTCGCTCCACACACAACTCCGAAAACCAACTCTGCTAAGTCAGTGCAGGCTCCGCACACAGGGTGCTTCGAGCAGGCTTCGCACTTCACCCTTCGCAAGAGTGGACTACCCTCTGAGGACTTCGACCAAATACTTAGCAACAACAACTGGTGCTGGGCTTCGTACTACGAAGGTCTAAACGCACACTATGCGGACTTCGCTAAGGGCTTCGACACGAGAAGCAAAACGGGCTTCGATCAGGGCTTCGCTAGTAAGCAGCGAGGTCAAGCCTCCTGTTACACAGAGTGAACGCACACTTAAAAGCACACTTCGCACAAAACACACTTCGCCTGGACAGGCTTAGGTGCACTACTACTAGCGAGGTATGCACAGAAGCTCAAGCAGAAAGTCAACACAGAAGCAGGGCTTCGCTGCTTGAACAAGGAACACGATAAATGAACTCACAGGATGAATACAAAGTGTGGTGGCTAGTACAGGAGCTCAACAGTGAATGCTCGAAGTGTTAAATGTTACCTACCCAGCCCCCATATTTATAGCCACTATTCACCCAAGTGAATTGACTACTTTACCTCTAGGGTTTACACTAGTTTTGTCTCTACAGAACAGAGGGGTACAAAAGGTAGTCAACTTTATTTGGAGGCTTCTCTGTCAGCTTTGCAGAGGGGACAGCGTCAGCTTTTTGTAGAGCAGACAATGTCAGCCTTTGCAGTCTTTGACCTTTCTACAGCCCCCCTTCGCACGCGAGGGGTGCGGTAGCTTCGGTGAGAAGCCTTGAGCCTGATGGCCTTCGCTTCACCGAAGTCAGCCTCCGATACAGTGACGGTTTTGAGCCGAAGCCGTCAAAGCCCTTGGGCCTTCGCACCAACACCTTCAGAGTGGACCTCCACGGCTTCGCAGCTCCTCCCAGCTCGAACTCCGTCAGTCCGTGTACCGAAGCCATGCATGGCCGAAGTACACCAAGACAACCACACTCCGAAGCCCCACCTTCGGAGTACCACCCTTTGAAGTCCCTCCTTCGTCCAAGGCCTCCGCATGAAGCATTCCATGAGCACTTCGTCGCAGTGTCTCTCCCCGAGCACACTCCTCGACGAGCCTCACCCGGACCATGCCTTCGATGCACCTCGACTTCTGAGACCTTTGTCGGGTACCTTCGAGTGTCTCCCTCCGGAGCACACTTCGAACACCTTGCCTCTGCTGAGGACTTGATCCACCATACTCCGAAGTCACTCCTTCCGGAGTACCCTTCGAAGTGCCTCGCCTCCGACGACTTCGTCTCGGAGTACCTTCACCCAGAGCCACGCTCCGTACTTACTGCCTTCTCCTGGTGCACCTCGGCCCGAGGTTCGACCTAGACCCCTTCGCAGCCTTCGTGACGGAGCTCCCTGCTCCACTGGCATTAAGCCTCCCGCTTGACCTAGGTTCACCTGCTACGAACCGTCTGTCGCCTCCGCAGTCCCCTGCACACTTCAGACAAGCATACAAGTGTATCCAGTACTCCGGAGACCTCTCCGGGTTAGCAACCTTCAGCACACTCCGGTGTACCACCCAAAGTACCGAGACCTTTGGTACAACCCAGTCATCGTGTACTGTCGGACCCCTCCGACAGGCACACTCCACTGCAACAGCTGCAGCAACTAAAACCACCGAACCCTTTGGTGAAACAGCCTCCGAACACCTTCGGAGGTCCAACCTCTGAACCCCTTCGGAGGTACCCCTTCGAACTAGAGATTAAACTCTGTCAATCACTCATCACAGACTCCGAAACCAACCCTTGGTTTCTCAATCTCCCCCTTGATGAGTGCATTGACAACCAAATTCAAGTTCAAGAAAATTTAAAGAATTTCAGTACACAAGTGACCATAAAAACTCAGAAACGAGACAAATCATGTCACTTGACAAAAGAATTTTCCTCCCCCTTTTCAATAGAGTAAAAGCCCCTTCGGCAAATCTCCCCTTTTTCAAGATAAAAACTCCCCCTAAGTTAAGTCATCCCCTTGCTGTGGAGAACCCAAAAATTTCTCCCCCTTTGGCAATGCAAGCATCAAGGAGCATTCAAAAGATGCAAAGCTTCGAAATGAGCAGAATTGCAAAGACATATAGAGCAAAAATATGCCAACATTAATACCAATTTTTTTCATGTGCTCAGCTCAATTTAACATTCTCTAAAAAACATGATGACAGCTTGTGATTTTATCATTTGGAAATAAAGGCCTCACCACTCAATCAAGGTAACTAGACAAGTAATAGCAAGGACTGTGCAAAGCTAGTCAATTTCTACTCTAGACAAGTCCAGTTCAAGTGGAGCATTAAAAGCAAACTTGATGATCAATGAATTTTGTTGTTCTTTTCTTAATTTCAGGGGTTATTTGTTTGTCCACCTTATATTGTCCAATTAGGTCAAGCCTAGGCATGAAAGCCATCAGAAGCTTAAGGCAATGATTTTGGCAGACACTACACTATTCCAGTTCAGACCAATGTACAATGGTAAGCAGTCTAGAATAGAGTAGTGCGACAAACAAACCCACCTAGATCTTTTAACTTGAAGCATGTAAATCATGGATTTTTGAATTTTGATTAAATGAATAATTGGTTTAGCATTTTATGAATATCCATGAATATGTAGAGCAATTGTTCAAGTTGCACAAATTAGCATCCAGAGAAAAGGTGTCTTGCTATCAAGCAGATAAAAGATAGCTAAAACAGTCCTACCTATACATGCTAGATACAAGATTGAGCAGTGAGCATGATTTGAGTTTGGAAAGAAAGCATTATGCACATTAATGTTTCAGATAAATTAAAAGGAGCTGAGTTGTCATGATTTCATGAATTTTAATCAGGCATATAAGTGCAAGAGATGTAAATGCAATTTCACACATGATGAGCATATGCACGATAATTAAAAACAGCTCCCCCTCACAAAATGCCGTAAGGGTGACAAATACCAAGTTCCCCACGCAAGTAGGCAAATCGAGAAGCATCGAGAGGTTTTGTGAAAATATCGGCTAGCTGGTGTTGGGTATCAACATATTGAAGTTCAATATCACCCTTCTCATTGTGATCTCTGAGAAAATGATATCGCACATCAATGTGTTTGGTTCTAGAATGCTGAACCGGGTTGTTTGCAATACAAATGGCACTAGTGTTATCACAGAAAAGTGGAACACTCTTATAATCTAACACGAAATCCCACAAAGTGGAAACCATCCACAAAATCTGAGAGCAACAGCTAGCTGCAGTAACATATTCGGCCTCAGCCGTCGATTGTGCAACACTAGACTGTTTGCGGGAAGACCAGCAAACCAGTGATGTACCCAGAAAATGACAAGTACCAGAGGTACTCTTCCTATCAATCCTACACCCAGCAAAATCCGCATCGGAATAACCTCGAAGACATAAAGAGGAAGACGCAGAATACCATATGCCGAACTCAAGGGTATGTTTGAGATACCTTAGAATGCGTTTTACCGCTTGGCGGTGCGAAGCTCGTGGTGAAGCCTGAAAACGAGCGCATAGACACACTGCAAAGTGTATGTCCGGCCTCGTAGCAGTCAAGTAGAGGAGGGAGCCGATCATGCTTTGGAACTCCTTCTGATCTACGGCTTCTCCATCTTCGTTATGATCCAATGCTACAGATGTAACCATTGGAGTGGCGAGGGGCTTCGCATCGGCCATGTCAAACTTCTTGAGCAGATCCTTGGTGTATTTCGTCTGGTGGACGAAAGTACCTTGTTTGCTTTGCTTGATTTGCAAACCAAGGAAAAAGGTGAGTTCACCCATCATGGGCATTTCAAATTCCCTGCTCATGGCATCTGCAAACTCGGCAACCAAAGCATGAGAAGAGCCACCAAAGATGATATCATCCACATAAATCCGAACTAGGAGGAAATCTTTGCCATGCTTGAGAGTAAACAGGGTTTTATCCACAGAGCCCATCAAATACCCCCGCTCAAGCAGAAAAGACTTAAGTCTGTCATACCAAGCCCGAGGGGCCTGCTTGAGTCCATAAAGAGCCTTATGAAGTTTAAGGACTTTATGTGGGTATTTGGGGTTTTCAAAACCAGGGGTTGTTTTACATAAACATCTTCACCTATGAAACCATTAAGAAAAGAACTTTTGACATCCATTTGATAGAGTTTGAATCCCCGGGATGTCGCAAAGGCAAGCAAAATTCTAATGGCCTCAAGGCGAGCAACAGGTGCAAAAGTTTCAGTAAAATCAATCCCATTTAGTTGAGAATAACCCTGAGCTACGAGTCTAGCCTTGTTTCTAACTATAGTCCCATCCTCCCCTTGTTTTTTTTTTGAAAATCCATTTTGTTCCAATAAAATGAACATTTGGTGGAGGATCAACTACAGACCAGACTTGGTTTCTCTCAAAATTTTCAAGTTCCTCATGCATGGCATTGATCCAACTAGAATCAGAAAGTGCATGGCTAACATCTAAGCGCTCGAAAGAAGCAACAAAAGCTGAATCAATGAAATAAGCATGAGAACGTGTTACCCTTTGATCAAGCTCACCAATGATCTGCTCGGGAGGGTGCATCCTTTGAACATGATGTGGAGCCTCACGGCGGGATGCGGTCTCCCCCTCAACTTGTGCGTTGGAGTGGTCCAAGATGACCGATGTCGAGGTGGTTGCTTCGGGACCTTGTGCCGAAGTGGTCGAAGCGGGGTTAGCTTCGGGGGTTGATGTCGAGGGTAGTAGGGGTTCATCCTCGAAATCTCCGGGATCTTCTTCTTCGAAGATGGTCTGTTCCATGTCGTGTTCATTTGCCTGTTCAAATGCAGAACTAACAGAGGGGGTTGATTCATCAAAAGTCACATCACATGACGCGATGACAGTGTTAGTTTCCAAATTATAAACACGATACGAATGACCATGTGTAGTGTAACCCAAAAAGATCCCGTCAGAAGAACGCGACTCAAATTTATCCAAGTTACCACGTTTTAGGATAAAGCAACGACAGCCAAAAACTCGAAGATGAGTAACCTTGGGCTGTCTCCCAAAACGTAGCTCATAAGATGTCAAGTTTAAAATTGAGCACAAGAATATTCGGTTTGAGATGTAACATGCAGTGTTCATTGCCTCAGCCCAGAATTTCCTAGGAGTCCTGTGCTCATCGAGCATCGTCCTAGCCATCTCAACCAAAGTGTGGTTCTTCCTCTCAACAACACCGTTCTGTTGAGGAACCCGCAGAGCAGAGAATTGATGTTCTGTGCCATGCTCCATGCAAAAGTCAACAAAGAGACTGTTCTTGAACTCAGTGCCATTATCACTTCGAATGAATTTTAGTGCACCAGGGAGTTCAGTGAAAAGTCTCAAAGCCAAGCTCCGAAAGTGTGAAAACACTTCATCCTTACTGGCAAGAAAGAAGACCCAAGAGTAGCGAGAGAAATCGTCGACAATGACTAATACATACCACTTGCCGCCTAAAGAACTAACCCGAGAAGGACCTATAGTGTCCATGTGGAGAAGTTCTCCGGGTTGTTCAGTCATCACTGTGGTGACTGGTGAATGTGAAGCGGCAATCATTTTTCCATGTCGACAAGGAGCGCAAACTAAATTCTTCTCAAACTTGAGCTTGGGCAATCCTCGGATCAGACCTAGGGCACTCAGACGAGCGAGCAACTCAAAGCTCATATGCCCTAGTCTCCTATGCCACTTCCAAAGCTCAGAAGTTGAATGTGCAACAAGACAATGAGAAGAACCAGATGACTCTGAAAAATCAGCTCAAAACTCTCCCAATTCTAAAGATCTTACAGACCACAACACCATCAGAATTGAGTACTTGCGAAGTATCGCGATGGAATCGCACTTCGAAGCTCTCATCAAGCAACTGAGATACAGACAGCAAATTGTATCCCAGGTTTTCAACCAAAGCAACATCTTTGAGAGTGAAGTTCGAGTTAATTCTTACCACACCTTTACCTTTCACTCTACTCCTTCGATTGTTGCCGAAGGTGATATGTTCCCTTTGCTTGGTTGTGGTGAGGCTGGAGAACCATGCTGCGTCTCCGGTCATATGGCGCGAACAACCGGAGTCCATGATCCACGTGCCCTCCAAGCCTTGATCTGTCGCCTATACATGATAAGAATATCTCGATCGCTCAGTGCTGGGGTGAGTGAAAAAATGACGAGGCATCCAGCACTGAGTGACACGAGTAGTAGGCACAGTAAAAGTAGACGGTCTACGCACATGATAATCTGAATGATGCAAAGTGCGAGGTCTACCTACATGTTGTGAATGAACAACATGTCGAGGTCTCCTACTCTGACGAGGTACAAAGCTACTCGCCCGGGGTCTACCACCATATGGAACATGGTGAACACCTCGAGGAGCAAAACCTCTCCGAGAAGCACGAGGAGCCTCAAAAGCAGGACGATAGTAAAACTCAGACTCATGCATACCTAAAGATGGGTAATGCATGTCCTGGTAACTCATCGCCTGAGAGCGTCGCTCATCCTTGATGCGACGAAAATAGAACCCAACCAAATGACCCGCCCGCTGACAATAGGAACAATGATAAACTCTCCTAGGGGCACTCTCATGGGTCTTAGGAGCAACTCTCACAGGCTCCTTGGGCTTCTGTTGAGTGGTTTTCTTTGGAGGGATTTTCTTGGCAGGAGGAGTGGTTTTCTTTTGAGCTCGGGTAGGTTCCTTGGCTGATGGAGTGTCTAACAGCGCTCTCTCTTTCTCTAGGGTAGTGGGAGAGGTAAAAACAGTTTTGTTTCCACTATCTGAAGGAATCCTCTCAAAACCCAAACCTAGAGCTAACCCTGCTCTGTCAGCACACATCTTGGTCTTGGCCAAGAGCAAATCCATCCTACCCTTACCCTCAGTGCATTTATTAACCACGGAAATAAGGTATTCATTTTTAGACATGAGGTTCTCAGCTCGCTCTCTAACAGTGCCTAGCTTGTCCTTAAGGGTAATGCACGTGTCACAAACAAGGTGCACATCCTTAGAACTACCGGCCCTCTCCAATCTAGCCTCTAAATCATGAACATGTTTATCTCGTAAATTAATGCTTTCGCGTAATAAAGAACAGTTCATGCAATCAATTATATCATGAGGACTAGAATCAACCACCAAAAGCTGCTTCTGTGCAGTCTCAAGCTCAGATAGAGTTTGAGCATGTACAGAACGCAACTGAGCAAGCTCACCCATGACTACCGTACAAGATTCACATTCAGCATCATTAACTTTAGACTTAAGCATGGCATACTCAGTAGAAACATATTCTAGCCTAAGTCTAAGGTCTTTTCTTTCTCTAGCGGCTTGCACAAGTAATCTATCCTGACCAAGAACTACTTCATTCAGTTCATCTAATTTCATTAATAGCTAGTTAGATGATAGTGTTACCTCAGATGAGTCAAGCTCATCGCCGCTGTGATCGTTGTCGGCCATGAAGCAAAGGCCGGTGAAGTCTCGTCCCTTCTTGTCCTTCTTGTCCTCCTTCCTTGGGGACTCCTCCTCCTCAGAGCTCGACTCCTCAGTTGAGGAAGTGTCGATGTCACTGAGAGCAGCAACAAAAGCTCTGGAAGCGGCTTTGGCTACTCTCTTAGCCACCTTGCCGCGCTTGCCTTTCACAAAAGGCTTCCTCTCCTTCTTGTGGTATTTAGGGCGCTCACTCTCATCTCTCTTTGTGAGCTTAGGGCAGTTGGCCTTGATATGAGAAGTGTCGCAACATTCAAAGCATTCACTAAAACCACTTCTCCTCTGATCCCGTCTCTCATGATGAAAACGGGTGAACCTTCTGGCAATGAGAGAAAGCTCATCATCATCCAAAGTGTCCACCTGCTCCTTTGTGACGGAGACTAGGGAGGACAAAGCAAAACCATCTGCAAGAACACAAGTACCAGATGTGCTTGGTTCTACAGTGGTGCCACGGCTAGTGCTAGAAACCAATGCCAATGGTTGTGGCAAAGAGCTTCTGTGCACCGCAAGAGATGCCTTGGCAATCTCTGTGGACTTCAGCTTGCTGAAGAGCTCATCACAGGTCAATGTGTCATAACCTGTGGACTCCTCAATGCTGGATATCTTCACTTCCCATATGCTACGGTCAAGAGCATAGAGAAGCTTGATAGCCCTGTCATGATCATTGTAAGCAAGCGTCCCGTTGGACCGCAAGTTACTCACTATCGCATCAAAGCGAGAAAACATGGCATCTATAGATTCACCAGGTGCCTGCACAAACAGCTGATACTGTTGATTGTATGTGCTTTGGTGCCTGGCCTTGATCTGTGTAGAGCCTTCATGAAAAATAGTGAGAGTGGTCCAAATTTCCCTAGCAGTCCTAAGGTGCTGCACCCTATCAAACTCACTCCGGCTCAAACCAATGAACAGTATATTCCTAGCCTTGGAGTTGGCATTATACTGATCTTTCTCTGTTTGAGAGGTGCGAGTCTCAGGGATGGAGTATTGTGAGTCCACAATCTCACAAATTGCATTTCCTTGGCTTAACAAGTAAGCCTCCATGCGCACCTTCCAGTATGCAAAATCAGTCCCATCGAACAGAGGAATTTTACTAGCTCTGTCCATGTCGCCAATAGATCACAAAACCGGTTAAGGTTAACTGGTGATCTTAACCCGCTCTGATACCAATTGTTGGACTGGAAACGGCGACCAGAGGGAGGGTGAATGGGAGCTTTTAAAATTTCAGGCTACAAAGTAGCCTTCGGTTTTAATTCAGTCTACTGCGGAACAGGCTTCGAACACAACCTTCAAAGTTCTGGTTCGGAGGTATTTGATGGCTCCGAACACAGGCTTCGCAAGGAGTAAAAGTCCGAAGTCAAGCAGGCTTCGCTCCACACACAACTCCGAAAAACAACTCTGCTAAGTCAGTGCAGGCTCCGCACACAGGGTGCTTCGAGCAGGCTTCGCACTTCACCCTTCGCAAGAGTGGACTACCCTCTGAGGACTTCGACCAAATACTTAGCAACAACAACTGGTGTTGGGCTTCGTACTACGAAGGTCTAAACGCACACTATGCGGACTTCGCTAAGGGCTTCAACACGAGAAGCAAAACGGGCTTCGCTAGTAAGCAGCGAGGTCAAGCCTCCTGTTACACAGAGCGAACGCACACTGAAAAGCACACTTCGCACAAAACACACTTCGCCTGGACAGGCTTCGGTGCACTACTACTAGCGAGGTATGCACACAAGCTCAAGCAGAAACTCAACACAGAAGCAGGGCTTCACTGCTTGAACAAGGAACACAATAAATGAACTCACAGGATGAATACAAAGTGTGGTGGCTAGTACAGGAGCTCAACAGTGAATGCTCAAAGTGTTAAATGTTACCTACCCAGCCCCCATATTTATAGCCACTATTCACCCAAGTGAATTGACTACTTTACCCCTAGGGTTTACACCAGTTTTGTCTCTACAGAACAGAGGGGTACAAAAGGTAGTCAACTTTATTTGGAGGCTTCTCTGCTAGCTTTGCAGAGGGGACAGCGTCAGCTTTTTGCAGAGCAGACAATGTCAGCCTTTGCAGTCTTTGACCTTTCTGGAGCCCCCCTTCGCACGCGAGGGGTGCGGTAGCTTCGGTGAGAAGCCTTGAGCCTGATGGCCTTCGCTTCACCGAAGTCAGCCTCCGATACAGTGATGGTTTTGAGCCGAAGCCGTCAAAGCCCTTGGGCCTTCGCACCAACACCTTCGGAGTGGACCACCATGGCTTAGCAGCTCCTCCCAGCTCGAACTCCGTCAGTCCGTGTACCGAAGCCATGCATGGCCGAAGTACCACAAGACAACCACACTCCGAAGCCCCACCTTCAGAGTACCACCCTTCAAAGTCCCTCCTTCGTCCAAGGCCTCCGCATGAAGCATTCCATGAGCACTTCGTCGCAGTGTCTCTCCCCAAGCACACTCCTCGACGAGCCTCACCCGGACCATGCCTTCGATGCACCTCGACTTCTGAGACCTTCGTCGGGTACCTTCGAGTGTCTCCCTCCGGAGCACACTTCGAACACCTTGCCTCTGCTGAGGACTTGATCCACCATACTCCGAAGTCACTCCTTCCGGAGTACCCTTCGAAGTGCCTCGCCTCCGACGACTTCGTCTCGGAGTACCTTCACCCAGAGCCACGCTCCGTACTTACTGCCTTCTCCTGGTGCACCTCGGCCCGAGGTCCGACCTAGACCCCTTCGCAGCCTTCGTGACGGAGCTCCCTGCTCCACTGGCATTAAGCCTCCCGCTTGACCCAGGTTCACCTGCTACGAACCGTCCGTCGCCTCCGCAGTCCCCTGCACACCTCAGACAAGCATACAAGTGTATCCAGTACTCCGGAGACCTCTCCGGGTTAGCAACCTTCAGCACACTCCGGTGTACCACCCAAAGTACCGAGACCTTTGGTACAATCCAGTCATCGTGTACTGTCGGACCCCTCCGACAGGCACACTCCACTGCAACAGCTGCAGCAACTAAAACCACCGAACCCTTTGGTGAAACAGCCTCCAAACACCTTCGGAGGTCCAACCTCTGAACCCCTTCGGAGGTACCCCTTCGAACTAGAGATTAAACTCTGTCAATCACTCATCACAGACTCCAAAACCAACCCTTGGTTTCTCAGAGGGGTAAATAGGTCTTATCCTTAGACTTTTTGCCTATAAATACCCTCCTTCTTACCATGTAATAGGCATCGAATAATCAGCTATTCAATACACAATTTCGGACTACTTAAGCTATTATCCAATTCGGAGGCTTGAGATAGTTCTCAACACAAATTCACTGTTTGTTAGTTCTTAATCTTAGAGAACATGTTAGCGTAATCTTTTACGGCAACAATAGGTTGAATCAACTAAAGGGAAGGCAGTGATTGTTGGAGAACCACGAACACGCACACTCATACCTAAAAATCCTAAAGTGGGAGTGTGGAAGAAGAATGTTAGCACATCTCCTTCGGCTAGGGCTCGCAAGAAGCCGAAGGTGACTTATAAAATGTTGTTGAACAAACACCGAATAAAAGCCAAGGAAACAGGCCCCCACACCAAAAGGCTAAGTTAGCCGAAGGGGCCAAGGCATTCGGAGGGTGGCTTCGGACCACAGTGGTCAAGCCCTCCATAGGGTGGCTTCGGACCACAGTGGCCAAGCCCTCCGCATGGTGACTTCAGGCCATAGTGGCCTAACACTCCCTATGGCGGCTTCGGACCTCAATGCTCGAACCCCCCACAAAGTGGCTTCGGACCCCAGTGGTCAAGCCCCATGCAGAGCGAGTTTGGCCCCCAATGGCCAAACCCTGCATCACTCTAGACGAGCCCTTCGGCAGGAGGCTTTGGCCCATACTCGTCGAACGTGCCCCTGGTCTGGCAAGACTTTTCGTTGATATGGTCTGAGACACCGTCGACTTTACCAAACCCTCCTATGGGTAACGGGTTCGGCTCACAGTGGGAGAAGCCACTGGAACCATCGATGCTTCCACCATACAACTAGGCAGGGACCCTATGGGCTCCGTACGTATCACAACCGGAGTACACTCCGCAACATAACACTATTCCCTGTTTTCCTTCGGAATATTATGACTGTCAGGGACAAGCAGACATAGCGGAGGGAGGCATCGTCCACAGGTTGTCCGTGGTACCTCTGAATCGACTCATGCAGAACGAAGTCAAAGAAGAAGGACGCAGAGAGGCAAAGGACAGGGAGTCCGAAGCTATCACAGTCAGAATAGGGTCTCAGGAAGTCCCAATCCCAAAGGCCCCTTCGCCGAAGCCTAGCAAAGGTATGTCTCCTACTCTGGCTGAAGCCTGTGCCGGAGCCTGGTCCAATCGTCCGAACGAGGCTAGTCCAATTACTGGGGTCCACAGCAATGGCCTCCCCGAATACGGAATGTGTGAGACCGAGCTAGACAGTACCCCTTCAGCCAAAATTAACAGGAACCAGACAGTGGCACTTGGCACCAGGCCACAGCCATCTTGGGCACCTCCATGTATGTCCAAATTACAGAAAAGGCATCTACAACACCTACGGGCACAGGACATGCACGAGAAGAAAGCCGAGGACGAGCGAGACGTTATCTTTTAAGAAATCCGCCCTCAGCCAGCCACAAGACAGGTATGGAAGGTTAAGCCGATTGAGATGACCAATCTGCCTCCTAGTCTGAGCGACAACAAAGATGACATGCTCGACGACGACTATTTGCCCGTCTCCGAGGGGCCCGCGCCCTAGGCAATGGACATCAATGTCGTCATGCTACCCGCCGAGTTCGCCCTACCATAGGACGAGGCCGAGGTTGCTCAGTTGAACCCCGGCCCGCACAATGCTATCTTTGAGAAACCCGAGGACTCGGCCCACCATCTAAAGCACCTCTACGTCAGGGGTCACATTGACGGAAATCCGATCTCCTGGATGCTTATTGACGGTGGCGCCACTATTAACCTAATGCCTTACTCACTATTGAAGAAACTTGGAAGGAACGAGGATGACCTGAAGAAAACCAACTTGATGCTCAATGGCTTCAATGGTGAGAGTTCCAAGGCCAAAGGTGTGCTCTCCATGGAGTTGATAGTAGGCAACAAGACATTGCCAACAGCGTTCTTCATCATCGACGTGTAAGGTAACTACATTGTGTTGCTTGGGCGCGACTGGATTCACGCAAATTGCTGCATTCCTTCTACTTTGCACCAGTGCCTAATTCGGTGGGACGGCGATGAAGTAGAAGTCATACCCGCAGACACTTCGGCCCAAGTGGCATTAGTCGATGTGTCCATTGACACCGTTCACAACAAAGTAGAGTGTCTATCAGGTAGGGATCTTTCGGATTACGACTTTTTTAGCGTGTCTGGAGGACGTTTTGTACTATTGTCTGGAGGATGAGTATCCAATGCCGATAGCCGACATGCTAATCAAAGATGCTTCAGGACACAAGGTACTGAGTTTTCTTGATGGCAATGCTAGTTATAATCAAATCTTTATGGCCAAAGAGGACGTCTACAAGACAGCCTTTCGATGCCCTGGTTTTGTCGGTTTATTCGAGTGGGTCGTTATGAATTTTGGTTAAAAGAATGCTGGTGCTACATATCAATGTGCTATGAACTTGATCTTTCATGACTTGCTAGGAGTTATGTTAGAAGTTTACATTGATGACGTTGTAGTCAAATCGGACGCTATGGGAAACCATCTAGCCAATTTGAGAGTTGCTTTTGATAGAATGCGACAGCATGGCTTAAAAATGAACCCACTCAAATGCGCTTTCGACGTGTTGGTAGGCAAGTTCTTAGGCTTTATGATTCATGAAAGAGGCATAGAGATTGATCCTAAGAGGCTTGAAAATATTAGAAATTCTGCAGCACCGGCATGCAAGAAAGATGTGTAGAAATTGCTAGGCAAGATGAATTATTTGCATCGCTTTATATCTAACTTGTCTAGAAAGATTGATGCCTTTGTCCCCATACTCTGTCTAAAGAATGAAGCCGAGTTCACTTGGGGGGCAAGTTAGCAACGCGCCTTTGAAAAGATCAAGGAATGTTTATCATCACCACCCGTGAGGAAAGCACCCAAAGTCGGGATTCTGTTTTTGCTGTACATCGCTGCCGAAGAAAGTGTGATCGGGGTCGTGCTAACCCAGGAGGTGGAGGGGAAGGAGTACATCATCACATTTTTGAGCCGCCGCCTGCTAAACGCCGAAACTAGGTACACGTTTGTGGAGCGTTTGTGTTTATCACTTTACTACGCATGTACCAAATTGCGCCATTATCTTCTCCCTACTACATGTGTTGTCATCTGCCAAACCGATGTTATAAAACACATGTTGCAAAAGCTGATTCTAAGCGGAAGAATCGGGAAGTGGGCTTATGCTTTGATTGAGTATGATTTGGCCTATGAACCCCTAAGAGCTATGAAGGGCCAAATTGTCGCTAACTTTATAGTTGATCACCACATAGATGTCAATTGGAGTGACAATGTTGCTCTAATTGAAGTAGTACAATGGAAACTTTATTTTGATGGTTCAGCTTGCAAAAGTGGCCAACGTATTGGAGTGGTTCTCATATCACCTAGTGGAATGCATTTTGAAACTTCGGCTCACTTAGAATTTCCCTCTACTAATAACCAAGCTGAATATGAAGCTTTATTGCTAGGGCTTGAATTGTTGGAATCCATGGGTGTTAAACATGTTCATGTGCATGGTGATTCCCTATTAGTAGTGCAACAAGTAGCTAAGAGCGCTCAATGTTTTAATGGTTTGCTAAACAGCTACTTGGATAAATGCCTAGACATAATTGCTACTTTTGATAACTTCAAAATTTCTCACGTGTCAAGGGAGTCCAATTCCATTGCAAATGATTTGGCTCGGCAAGCATCTGGCTACCAGGTCAGGAGAGGTAAATTTTCTGTACAGGAAAAGCCGATGCTTGGTCTCACCACTGAAGCCAGGAGCTTCGGGCAGGCACGAGGGTTGCCGAACCCTCTAGGTCAGACCCCTCCGAACACCAAAAACTGTTGCACACCGAAGCCTCGGGGTTGGAGCACTCCACCCACCGAAGGGTATGGCGTGCTGGAGCCCATGCGCTGAAGTCCCCTGAACAGTGAGAGTTTCCAAGAACCCGAACCCTCCGGTAGGAGGCTTCGGCCTGGCCAACTCCGCGCAGGAAGGGCTCGAGGGGCACTCTGAAACAATTAGCCTAAACATTACTCTAGTAAATGAGCTAGAACCCTTTGGATGCCCATAAGGGTGATTGGAGAACTCCAATCGTCCGGTATTTAAGAGACCCTAGTCAAAGGGTTGATCGAAAAGTTCGACAACAAGCATTTAAATTTGTGTTGCTAGATGATACACTATATCGCCGAACTATTTATGGAGTACTGGTAAAATGTTTAGACAATGAACGGTCCCAAGTATCTACAGGAGAAGTCCATGAAGGGCTTTGCGGCACTCATCAGTTAGCCCAGAAGATGAGTTAGATGCTCAAAAGAGTAGGTTTCTACTCGCCGACTATGACGGAGGATTGTTTTAAGTATTATAGAGGGTGTGAGGCATGTCAAAAGTTTGGCAACATTCAGTTAGCTCCCACTTCATTGCTTAACCCTATTATCAAACTATGGTCATTCCGAGGTTGGGGTTTAGACTTCATCGGCTAGATTTACCCTCCTTCGTCAAAAGGGCATCGGTTCGTGTTGATGGCAACAGACTACTTCACCAAATGGACCGAAGTCGTGCCTCTCAAGAATATGACTCACAACGAGGTACATGACTTTATCTTGAAGCACATCATACATAGATTCGGCATTCCTCAAACTCTCACTAGAGATCAAGGTAGTTCATTTGTTTCTAAAGAAGTGAGTGACTTTCCATATTTTATGGTATTAAGCTGATAAACTCTTCACCATACTATGCTCAGACCAATGGTCAGGCCGAGTCTAGTAACAAAATTGTGATAAAGCTTATTAAGAAGAAAATTGAAGAGTTCCCTAAGAGGTGGCATGAAGTGCTTTCCGAGGCACTATGGGCTTGTAGAATTGGAAGCACGGTGCTACCAAAGTTAGTCCATATGAGTTGGTGTATGTACAAGAAGTTGTTCTACCTATAGAAGTAGATCTTGGCTATTTGAGAGTTCTAAAGCAAGATGGCTTATCGGTCGACGAGTATGATGCTCTTTCGAAGGACAATCTAGAAGAAGTGACCGATAAGAGGTTGAGGGCTTTAGAAGCTATAGAAATAGACAAGAAGAGAGTAGCTAAAGCCTACAATAAGAAGGTTAAACCAAAATCGTTTCAAGTAGGTGACTTGGTTTGGAAGACAATTTTCCCTTAGGCACTAAGAGCCCTAAATTTGGTAAATGGTCACCTAGTTAGGAAGGTCCTTTCAAAATAGCCGAAATCGCTCCTGGCAATGCTTATGTGTTAGAGTCTATGCAAGGAGAGCGGTTTCGGAGAGCTTTGAATGGCAGGTACTTGAAAAGGTATTTTCCAAGTGTGTGGCAAACAACTTGAAAAGTGTCGAAAGGCCGATATGAAAGGTATCGTCCTTAGCCCGTTATGCTTTTAGTTCACTTAGTTCACTAAAAGGCAGGGGGCATGTGTTGATAGAAAAAAATGGCATTAGTGGTTAAGATTATCAAAATACCAATTTTGGTAATTTGGGTCAAAAATACACATGTCCTGGGCTGGGCCGAAGCCCTACAGGGCTGAAGGCCCACAAAGCTATGGGCTTCGGAAGCTTCCAGTGAGCCTGCATCCTTCGGCCCGAAGGCCTTTGGAGGCCCACCGCACCGAAGCTTTGGCCCGAGGAGCAGGCTTTGGCGGGCCTGGCTGAAGGCCCACTTCGGGCAGAGATGGAGATTGAGTCTGATTTTGGCTAAGTATTTATCTCTACGCGTGATTCAGCCGAGTCATAACTGATTAGGCTTAGAGATTAGAAGTCTAGCCCCTATAAATATAGGGGTGAGGCCGGTTCAGAACCCCCCAACACAAATCAACACAAAGCCCTAGCTTTGAACCGTACCTTTATTTTACCTTTACTTTCTGCAATCTTGGTGGGTTTGCTTGGAAGCCCTCCGACGGCCACTTCGGAATAGTAGTAATCCTTATTACTTCACTTGTGAAGTATCCATTAATCTACATAATAGATTTCTATCACCTTGTTACTTCGCCTGTGAAGTATCCGCTAATCTGCGTAATAGATTGCTATCTTCGCCCCTAGTGCAGCACTTAGCAGAATTCGGTCCTCAGAATGAATTGGTACTTCGAATCTACTCTGTTGCAGGTTTCCACGTTTGGAGCTACTTCACCGGAGGTGCCCGAGGTTGAGAGATTGGTTTTGCAGGTTGCTAGAACACCCCTCGGCGAGAGTACTACTTCGATCGCTCGTGCCGGACCATCACGCTGTTGTCGGTTAGACCGACTCCCGCACGCTAACACGCTTCGAAACAGACTTTGTCACGACAGGCTTCGCCACACCCGTACCCCACGTCAGACAAAGTCACTCCCGTGCCTTGCATCTAAGTTATTTTACTATATCAGAGACTTCGTGTTGAACCCCGTTGTTCAGAGGTGATTGCCGCGTCTAGATCGGTTTGGAGTTTATCTTCAGCCAGATCAGTCCGAGCACCGAAGGTACTCTTCGGCGGGACACTTCGCACCAGACACCGAAGGTACCCTTCGGCAATATCTTCGCACTGCATACTTCAACTCAGACAGGCTTCGCTCGGCTTGTTGATTTGTTCTATTTAATATATTTCATTTGGCTAATTGGATTATTTTTGTGTGATCTGATTACCTGGCGACTCCACCCCCTTACCACGGTTAAGGATAGTCAGAACGCGATGTCAGTGTTGTGTTACGCTTAGCGATCGATACACCAACCCGACTACAACCCGACTACACTTTTGGATCATCGAACTGACATAAGTGCGGGGGCACGTTTTCGTGTCAACAACCCGACTACAACCATACGAGACGTTTGGGTTGCGCCTTAGCGATCAATACACCAACTCCAAGGGTTGTTGATCTAGCTGGTGATCAACAGTATTCCTACAAGTAATCGAATAAAGATCAAGAACAAGATAAAGGAGCAACTAGTATTTCTGGATATGAAAGACGCACGATGGATAGTTGGGGTTCTAAAACGTGAAACCGGTGATCTAACCGATCACGGATTTACAAGGACAAGTAGCATTGGCTAAACTTTTATCTAATCAAAACCCGAATTACAATTGAAGTCTCTAGGGTTATTTATATCCCTAGGGACGTTCCCAAAATTTGGAAACTTATTACATATGGAAAGGACTAATTATTTCCTAAACAGATTGACTAGAAAAATGGAAATCCTGTGCTTAATTGGTTCGACCTGAAAAAGGAACACACATTGTTTTGATGATTGTGAACTCCTCAGATGGAATCTGTGGGTTTATCTGCATCCGTTGGAAAGAGGACATATCTATATTTCCAAAAAGTCCAAGATAATCCAAATCAGATCTTTCATCTAAAAGTTATGCATGTTTGAATTTGGTGTTGTTCCTATAGTCCGAGTCTGAATCCCACTCGAGTAGAACTTTATCTCCACATTCTATTGGCACAAAAATAACATCTAAAATTGTATATTATATTTGGATTGACTTGACTTGGTCCCCAATCAACTTTCATGATGTTTCTTGTCCTTGATTTGCTCACAACGCGTCTCTTAATCGATGTAATAATTTCTATAATTGAAAACAACTCATGGTGCAGTGACCTTTTCTCAAATATGTAAAATGTAAATTTAATATAGAAAGCATGCACCTTTGTTTTTATTTTGTTTATATCCCGGCCGGTGATGTCCTCATCATTCTCTCCTTCTTGGCTGCAAACCGTCCTCAGATTGTTCTTGGGTTCATGATTAATGCAACTCCTAGCAAAAGAACCATTATTGTGTAGTATCTCTTTAAACATGTGGGGAATTGGAGAAAACCAATTCACCAAATCCTTTGTTTGAACAAATGACATTGAATATGTACTTTTAGATATTGGAGTAGGAATTGTGGCATTGCTAAGTAGCCCACATGGCTCTCCTTCTTGAAAACAAACATGTGTATTTAAATCAAAACAAGAGACTCTCAAGATAATAGGATTAGTTAAAACACCTTGCTCGAGATTATTTTCAGACTTTACATATAGTTTCAAATCTGAACATATGTAAACTCTATGCACAAAGTATACTTCTTGATTATTATATTTGCCAACTACGTGAAAACTCATTTGAACAGGACATGGCAAGTCAGTTCTAGTGAGTAATTTCTCATTTAAAGCACTAAGTTCACAAAGATCATCAAATTCAATATAACCCCAAGTATTTATAGAAGATAACAATTTATGTTCTTCCTTTTCACTAGCAATGTGAACAACATGTATCAAATCACTTAAAAGTTCGACAACAAAATCAACATGTTCATTTACTAGTTGTGGGATGGATATAAGTGAAGTGTTGCACAACTCTTCTTTATTACAAGGATTGTCAAGCAAATCATCTAGTAACAAAGGAATTTCAGTAAAAGATTCTACTAACGGTTACTCTATAAGTTTTGTGTTTTACCTTACAAAACTTTTTCCCGATGATGTAAGTGCATTTTTATTCTCCTTTTCCTGTTCAAGGTTAGTAGTACTAGCAGGCACACCAAATGGTGTTTTCTCTAAATGAATAGCAATATGAATTTCAGCTCGACATGCAAGTTCAAACAATTGAGAGAGAATTATATGTTTCATGAAGAAGCATTTCCTGAATTTCCTTGTTAAGCCCACATAAAAACCTTTGTTCTATAGCTTCTTCACATTCATCTATAGCACATTGTAATAAACAAGCATGCATATCATGATAGTATGAGGCAACGCTTCTGCTATCTTGTTTTAAACATTTTAGTTTCTTTAATAGAATATCGGCATAATATGGAGGAACAAAAGCATCTCTCAAATATTGTTTTAAGTCTTTCCAAGATTGAGGTATTTTATCATGTCTACAAAGATGTTTCCAATGATATGCAACATCTTTAACTAACACTTTAGAGACAACCATAACCTTTTCTCTTTCAGACAAGTTATACTTTTTAAATTCATTATCTACAGCTAGCTCCCATTGAATATATGCATGAGGATCATAATTTCCTTCAAAATAAGGTATTGTACATTTGAACCTAGCTAGAATTTCATCACATACCTCATATTTATCGTGTTGATCCCTCATGTGTCAATGAATATGTTGATATTAAGCTTCACTATATCCTATCTCCTTGTGTATCCCTGCCATGATTAGTAGTAGACAAGAAACATACAAATAATATGTACGCTCCTATTAACTACAAGATTGTGAAGGCAAAGTCGCACTCACTCAATCCTGTATCAAGCTCTTATAAGTTCTTACCAATGAAAGCATGAATATGTTGTACACCGACTTAACCACAAACACCATGGAGATTAGATGTATCGATGCCTTGGCAAACATTGGTTGTACAAGCTGTAGTCAAATCTGTGGAGCTCTAGGTAGGCTGAAATATGTAGCAAGGAAAACTAGAACCACATTAGCATAAGAAAATTAAGTAATTGTTCCAACGGCATAATTTATTTCAGACAAGAGCCAAAGTGCAAGATAAGGTAGTAAAGATGATCATTGATGGAGGAAGCTGCCATAATCTTGCTAGTCGTGAGATGGTTGACAAGCTTGATCTGAAACTTCTGCGACATCCTCATCCATATCATGTCCAATGGCTTAATGATTCCGGTGACATCAAGATTGGATACAAAGTAAAAGTTCCCTTCAAAATTGGTGAATATGTTGACATGGTAGAGTGTGATGTGGCACCCATGTCCGTATGTCACATACTACTCGGGAGGCCATGGCAATATGATCGATATACTCAGCATTGCGGGAGAACAAATCAGTACACTCTAGATTTGAAGGGGAGGAAGTTTGTACTCAAACCTATGACACCACAACAAATTCTTGCTGAGCATTAGCAAAAGAGCTCTAGTATGAGAGATGAGAATGGAAAGGAAGAGAAAAAGAATTCGAGTGCCTTCCACAAATCAGAGAGTGAGAGCCACCAGCCCAATATGAGAAAAAAATTGAGAGATCAAAAGAAAGAAGAAGAAAAAAATTTAGTCATGTTAGCCACAAAATCTGAGATGAGAGAAGTAAGGAACAACCCAGATCAAGTACTCTTTGTACTTGTGTGCAAAGACATTTTAGTGTCAGCTAACGATAACACCTCTTTTTCTAGTATGGTGTCTCATCTTTTGCAGGAATATGAGGACGTTTTTCCAAAGGAAACCCCGAATGGATTACCTCTTGTATGTGGGATTGAACATCAGATCGATCTTATTCCGGGGGCTGCTCTTCCAAATCGACCACCATACCGCACCAATCCTGAAGAAACAAAGGAGATACAAAGGCAAGTACAAGAACTTCTCGATAAAGGTTATGTTCGTGAAAGCTTAAGTCCTTGTGCTGTTCCTGTTATTTTAGTACCAAAAAAAGATGGTTCTTGGAGGATGTGCGTTGATTGTAGAGCCATAAATAACACCACTATTCGCTATCGCCATCCTATTCCTCGATTAGAAGACATGCTTGATGAATTAAGTGGTTCCATAATATTCACTAAAATTGATTTGAAAAGTGGGTACCATCAAATAAGAATGAAAGCTGGAGATGAATGGAAAACTGCTTTTAAAACAAAATTTGGGCTGTACGAATGGCTAGTTATGCCTTTTGGTTTGACTAATGCTCCAAGTACTTTTATGAGATTGATGAACCATGTTTTGAGAGCCTTCATTGGAAAATTTGTGGTTGTTTATTTTGATGATATCTTAATTTACAGCAAGTCTTTTGAAACGGACATGAATCATATTCGACAAGTCCTAGATGAGCTCCGAAAGGAGAAATTATTTGCTAACCTTGAGAAGTGCGGTTTTTGCGCAGACCATGTTGTGTTCCTTGGCTTTGTTGTTTCAGGAAAAGGAATTGAAGTGGATGAAATCAAGGTGAAAGCCATCAAGGATTGGCCAACTCCAACGAATGTAAGTCAAATAAGAAGCTTTCATGGTCTAGCTGGATTTTATAGGAGATTTGTTAAAGATTTTAGTACCATTGCTACTCCCTTAAATGAATTAACAAAGAAAGGTGTTGAATTTAAATGGGGAAGTTCACAAGAAAATGCTTTTCAAGAATTAAAGAAATGCTTAACTGAAGCACCATTGCTTGTTCTTCTTGATTTCACTAAAACTTTTGAAGTAGAATGTGATGCCAGTGGAATTGGCATAGGAGGGGTTTTAATGCAGCAAGGCAAACCTGTAGCATATTTTAGTGAAAAGTTGGGAGGTGCTCAATTGAATTATTCTGTATATGATAAAGAATTGTATGCTTTGGTGCGTGTACTTGAAACATGGCAGCATTATTTATGGCCAAAAGAGTTTGTTATCCATTCCGATCATGAAGCTTTAAAGTATTTGAAAGGCCAAGCAAAACTAAACCGACGCCATGTCAAATGGGTTGAGTTCATCGAGACATTTCCATATATTGTTAAGTATAAGAAAGGTAAGGACAATGTGGTTGCTGATGCTTTGTCTAGAAAAATCATGTTGCTAAACCAACTTGAGGTGAAGATTATAGGTCTTGAAAGTTTGAAAGACATGTATAATGATGACCCTGAATTTTCAGAACCATACACTCATTGTAAAGATGGAAAAGGTTGGGAAAAGTATCATATACATGATGGATTTTTGTTTAGGGCTAACAAGCTTTGTGTTCCAAATTCTTCGGTTAGATTGCTTTTATTGCAGGAGTCCCATGGAGGAGGATTGACAGGTCATTTTGGACAAAAGAAAACCTATGAGCTGCTAGGTGATCACTTCTATTGGCCCAAGATGAGGAGAGACGTCATCCGGTTCGTGGAGCGCTGCATCACTTGTCACAAAGCTAAGTCTAAATTGAACCCTCATGGTTATTACACTCCTCTACCTGCTCCTAAAATTCTTTGGGAAGACATAAGTATGGATTTTTTTCTGGGACTGCCTAGAACTCAAAGAGGAAAAGATTCTGTTTTTGTTGTGGTTGATAGATTTTCAAAGATGGCTCATTTTATCCCTTGTAACAAGAGCGACGATGCTTCACATGTTGCTAATTTATTTTTCAGGGAAATTGTGAGGTTACATGGGGTGCCTAAGACCATTGTATCTGATCGTGATGTCAAGTTTGTGAGCTACTTCTGGAAAACATTGTGGTCCAAGCTGGGGACCAAGCTTCTATTCTCGACCACTTGTCATCCTCAAACCGACGGACAAACTGAGGTGGTGAATCGAACCCTGTCGATGTTGCTACGAACCATGGTGAAAAATAACCTGAAAGATTGGGAGGACTGCTTGCCTCATGTGGAGTTTGCTTATAACAGGGCAGTACATTCTACCACTAACTTGTGTCCTTTTGAAATTGTTTATGGGTTCAAACCCATTGCTCCGATAGATTTGTTACCTTTGCCATTACAGGAGAGAACCAATATGGAAGCCTCCAAGCGAGCTGCATATGTCAAGAAGATACATGAGAAAACAAAAGAAGCAATCGAGCTAAAGGCGACACGTAAGGCTGCAAGTATGAACAAGCATAGAAAGAACGTGTCGTTTGAACCAGGCGATTTGGTGTGGATTCACTTGCGTAAAGATCGCTTTCCTGATAAGCGCAAGTCCAAGCTGATGCCACGAGGGGATGGTCCATTTCATGTTCTTGCCAAGATCAACGATAATGCATACAAGATTGACCTTCCACCAAGCTATGGCGTAAGCAACTCCTTCAATGTTGCTGACCTATCAGCATTCACAAGTGAAGACATTTTAGAGTCGAGGATGACTCCTTTTCAAGAGGGGGAGGATGATATGACCACGCCGACCACTCCAACCTCTACACTGACCACTTCGACCACAACGACTCCAATACATGTTTTTGATGGACCAATTACACGCAATCGAGCTAAGAAGCTTCAACAAGAGGTGCACGCGCTACTTTGTGAAATTCATTTTACTATTAATGAGAGTTATATACTACCTAAGTCGTGTACATTGCTAATGCTCAGGTTTACCAAGAAGGATGACAAGAACTCACAAGGAAATGGACACATAGAAGAATCATGCTCGAACCAAGCCAGTCCTGCAGGATCGTCTCAAAGAAATAATCATAACTTTTTATTTCCAAAATCTATGAAGGCAAATGAGCACTTTTTGGAAAACTCTTGAAGTCTAGTTTCCAATGAATCTAACCCCGACTAGTTTGAAGTTTGCATGAAGGCGTCCGACCAGTTTTAGTGCTTGCTGGTCCGAAGGTCAACAGTCTGCATGAAGTCAATGTTCTCATATTAAAACTGTATCATTCTACCGAGTTCCATGGTGCATATTATACATGGTGTGAAACCTTATCAAGTCACCTTTCCAAGGAATCCAACCGTTCATGAATTGAAGCTTCCAAGGAGGAGTTATTGCTGAAATACCGAAGACCGCTCAGAAGACCAACAGCCACGCGGAAACTCTCCAGAAGCTGATTCGTTTTCACATAGTTCGCCTAGTCTTTTCTTTTCATGTTCGCACCTATCTTCAAGGTCTACTCCTTGTATAAATACCCCCTAGCACCATTGTAATGGGCACCTTTGATGATTCAATACAGAACCCCTTGTTTAGCTGCGTGCTAACAAACTCAGAGAGAGATCTCTACCTTCCTTTGCTCTTGTGATTTCCTTCGTGGGATTACAGAAGCGGCGGCTTCATCCGCTCCCAATTGGTGCTCCTACTCCCTTCAAGGTCCTCCTTGATTGATTGTAGGCTGTGTTGGTTGGTTCTTTGAGAGTGTGGTTGGGCGAATCCTCGATTCAGGTTGCCGGTTAAAGACGGTGGTTGGCTTCGAGTTTTATTTGCCAGGTTGCACTAGTTATCGCTGCTTGCAGCAAGTTATCCGGCTAGTCTATAGCTAGTTATCTGAAGATCGATCCTACGTCGTGAAGATCGGGACCCCGTGACGCATCACCAAGGGTTATTGATCTAACTGGTGATCAACCTTGTTCCTACAAGCAATCGAAGAACGAGCAAGAACAAGATAAAGGAGCAACTAGTATTGCTGGATATGAAAAACGCACGATGAATAGTTGGGGTTCTGAAATGTGAAACCGGTGATCTAACCGATCGTGGGTTTACACGGACAAGTAGCATTGGCTAAACTTTTATCTAATCAAAACCCGAATTACAACTTAAGTTTCTAGTGTTATTTATATCCCTGGGGATGTTCCCAAAATTTGGAAACTTATTATATATGGAAAGGACTAATTATTTCCTAAACAGATTGACTAGAAAAATGGAAATCCCGTGCTTAATTAGTTCGGCCTGAAAAAGTAACATGCATTGTTTTGATGATTGCGAACTCCTCGGATGGAATTTGTAGGTTTATGTGCATCCGTTGGAAAGAGGACATATCTAGATTTCCAAAAAAGTCCAAGATCATCCAAATCGGAGCTTCTATGTAAAAGTTATGCATGTTTGAATTTGGTGCTATTACTGCAGTCCGAGTCCGAATCCCACATGAGTAGAATTTTATCTCCCCTTTCTATTGTCACAAAAAATAATGTCTAAAAATTGTATATTATATTTGGATTGACTTGACTTAGTCCCCAATCAATTTTTATGATGTTCCATGCCCTTGATTTGCTCACAATGCATCTCTTAATCCATGTAATAATTTCTGTAATTGAAAACAACAACTCATGGTGCAGCAACCTTTTCTCAAATATGTAAAATGTAAATTGAATATAGAAAGCAAGCACCTTTGTTTTTATTATGTTTATATCCCGGCCGGTGATGTCCTTATCAGGAAACTCTGTCCATGTCGCCAACAAATCACAAAATTGGTTAAGGTCAATTGGTGATCTTAACCTGCTCTGATACCAATTGTTGGAACTAAAAAACAACTAGAGGGGGTGAATGGAAGCTTTAAAATTCTTCTTCTGAAAAACAGGCTTCGAAAACAACCTTCGGAGTGTCTAGTTCGGAGGCATTGATTACACTCTGAACACAGGCTACGCCAGGGCAAAATTTCGAAGTTCAGAAGACTTCGCTCACACCTGGACACCCAAAATGCTTGAAGCAGGGCTTCACAAGAGTAGGCTCCGCACACAGAGGTTCTTGAAGTCAGACTCCGCATAATAGCACTTCGCTTCAAAACAAATCCCCTCAAGGGACTTTGTTCTGATGCTCCATACTAGCAACTGGTACTAGGCTTCGCAAATGGAACAGACACCTAACGAGACTTAGGAAAAATGGCACTATGAAAATCACAAGCTTCACACTCTTGAGACTTGACAGTACTTCTCTTGAGACACTTGAGGATATACCTCTAGTTCTCACAAAGCAAACATACTCTGAAAAGTCACTCAACACAGCCTCCGCACACAAGATAACAGGTGCCTCTTCGTTAGCAAGAACTCAGAGTAAACACTCTGGTTTACACAGAACAAAGTGCACTGCAAAAACTTAAACACACACCAAGCGAAGAACACAAATACAAGTTCATGCAATCAATGAATCAGAAATAGAATATAAAGTTCATTGCAAGAACAAGGAACACAAAAGGCTCACAAATCTGAGTACAAGTTTGTGGCGGCTGGCTCTGGGATACAATAAGTGCAGAAGGTTCTAAACCTAGCCAAAGTGCTAAAAGTATTGCCCTAAACCTTAGCCTGCCTCTCCTTTTATAGGAAAACTCAGACATACGAAATGACTACAGTACCCCTAGGGTTTACAAGTTTTCTGCCACAGGCAGTCACGTGGGTACAATAGGTAGTCTACTTTATTGGAAGCTCCTTTTGTGTTAGCTTTGTAGATTGAAATCTTCGGAGCCCCCTTCGCACTGTGAAGTGCCTAAGTGACTTCGTTAGTAGGCTTCGAACCCGAAGGTGCTTTGCTACTTTTGAAGTCTGTCTCGATATAGAGTGACGGTTTTGAGCTGAAGCCATCAAAACCCTTGGCGCATTTGTGCCACCACCTCCGGAGTGGACAACCATAGCTTCACATCTTCACTTAGCTCGAGTGCCACTCATCCATATACCGGAGCCATGCATGGCCAAAACCAATCAAGACATCCTGACTTCGAAGCCCCACCTTCGAAGTACCTCCCTCTTGGGGGGTTTCGGTCACTACCTTTCGAAATCCCTCCTTCATCTAAGGTTTCCATATGAATCATCTCCATAAGCACTACTTCATAGTGTCTCTACCTAGAGCACACTCCCGAAGGGCCTTCTCCGAACCATGTCTTCGATGCACCTCGACTTCTGAGACCTTCGTCAGGTGTCCTTCCAAGTGCTTCCATCTAAAGCACACTTGTCAGCCTTGCCTCACTCTTGAGGACTTGACCGCCATCAAAGTACCTCCTTCCGGAGCACCCCTTCAAAGTGCCTATCCTCCGAGAACTTTTCCTTGAGGTATCTTCACACGGACTCCCCCTCTGCACTTCCTGCCTTCGATTAGCGCACCTTCAACCCGAGGATCAACCTCGACTTCACACAGCCTCCGTGACCCTCCGGCACCAAGCTCCTCGCTTGCCCGGTATCAACCTACCCGCTTTACTTAAGTCACCTGCGGTGATGACCGTCCCATTGCCTCTGAAGTCACCTGCACACCATCGACAAGCAACCAAGTGTTTCCGATATTGCAAAGGCATCTCCCGGTAAAACACCCTCCGGTGCACACTCCGGTGCATTACCAAAGTACTAAACCCTACGGTACAACCTCTGAAATGTATTCTACCGAACCCCTTCGACAAACATACTACGTTGCATACTTGTGCAACCAGCATCTATTGAACCCCTTCGGTAAAGGCCTCCGAACCCTTTTGAAGAGGACCCCTTCGTCTAGAAGAGCACTTGTCAATCACTCATCACAGACTAAAACCAAGGCATATCTCACTTGGTTTCTCATCTTGATTATAAATGTTGTTCATTGTTTCAAGTACTTGTATTTTAAGTTTCACCTGTTTAAATTTAAATTCTAGAAACACACTTAATAAAATAAAAATAGTAAACTTACCTAGAGAAATACCAAATTTTTATCATATCATCTACTTATGATATCATAACACCATGAAAAGTCTCGTATTTTAGACTTTATTTGTTTTTTAAGAATTAAAAAATAATTGAGCACCACATTACCGATCAAGTGTCGCAACCTATACTTTTTAAACAATTTCTTTGAATATAGTGGACATGAACTAAATGGATTAAAAAACATGAATACGAATTTCTATAATTTTTGGTGCATTATTTTAAGTACTTGTAGTTCAAATTTCACATATTTCAATTTAAATCCTAGAGACACAATTAATGAGTTAAAAATAGCAAATGGATCTAGAAAAATTCAAAAAAAATATATGTAATGAGATATTTATATTTTGATTATAAAAAAGTTTTAAGTTCAAACAAATATTTAAACATGGATTTACTTTTAACCGTAACCTATTTCTTCTTAAAACCCTAATTTCTTTGAAGAGAATCTTGAGTTTCTTAACATTCCATTGATAACTTTCTTGAAACATTTTCAAATTTTATCATAGTATCTATGTATAATATAATAACACCATGAAAAGTCTTATGTTTTTAGACTTTATTTGATTTTTTAAAATTAAAAAATCATTAAGCTCTACATTACCGATCGAGTGTCGTAACATAGATTTGTCAAAATTTCTTTTAGGCACCTATAGTTCAAAATTCACATATTTCAACTTAAATCCTATAAACACAATCAATGTGTTAAAATAGCAATTGGATCTAGAAAAATACAAAAAATCTATATGGAATGATATATGTTGTATTTTGATTATAAAAAAGATTAATCATCGATATACTTTCAACCGTAACCTATTCCTTCTCAAACCCCTAATTCGTTTGAAGAGAATCTCAAGTTTCTTATCATCCCGTGTGAAAAATTTATTAAAACATTTTAAAAATTTTATTATAGTATCTACGTATAATATTATAACGACAAGTCTTGTGTTTTTCAGACTTTTTTTGATTTTTTAAATTAAAAAATCCTTAACATCCATATTACCGATCGAGTATAGTAACATAGATTTTTAAAAAATTTATTTAAATTTAGTAGATAAGAACTAAAAATGGACTCAAAAACATGAATATTTATTTTCTACAATTTTTGGTGCATTATTTTAGATACTCATAGTACAAATTTCACAAATTTCAATTTAAATCCTAGAATCGCAATTAATGAGTTAAAAATAGAAAATAGATCTAGAAAAATACAAAAAGTTTAAATAGAATAAGTTATATTATATATTGAGTGTAGAAAAATTTTCAAGCTTAAACAAAGCTACAAATATCTTACTATCTTGTATTGCTAGAAAACCCTCACTAACATAAGTATTTCATAATTATATAAAAAATAAATAAAACATACATATTAATATTTACTAACTTAAGTATTTCATAATTAAATAAAATAATAAATAAACCATACATATTAATATATTAATGTCATGTCATTTTGTGTCTATAAAAGTTTAATCCGTGTGAAATTCTAAAAAGAATATAGATGTATTTATTTTCATATCTACAAATTCGTATATCCGTTTCCATATCCATATTCGTAAATTTTTTTTGGATATTTCTGAATATCGTCTGTATTTAATTCGGATACAAATACATATAATTTGAATATTTTGCCATCCCTACGCCTCTCATATCTTCTCCGGTACTTTCAGTTTCGTATTTTTTTTTCAGGTTTTCAGTTTGTTTGTTTTTCAGGTTTTCGCTTCAGTTTTTAGGAAATATAAACAAACATCGGTTTAGAATAACTAAAATCGAAATAGTTCATTTGTTTTTTCAGTGTTAAATAAAATATATTATGACCTCTTTAAAATATTATTTACTAAGTTAGATAAAATTAAAATTGTACTATAATTCAAAATATTACATTATCAAGAAAACTGATTGTTTAGTTTTTCATATGAAAAACTTAACTACAAACAGAATTTACTTAGAATAAAAACCAAACGACAAACAGAATTGTTTGTTTTTTCTGCTTTATTCCTGTCCACCTTGAAAGGAACTGGACAAGGTGGGCAGTGGTGGGCCCGACGAGGCCTTCTTCATGATGGGCTTCCTTAGGTCTGTTTTGATGGGCCTCAATTCCCTGTCCATTCACGTACATGGGCCAGAGCTTTGTGATCAGTAAGTGGTATTTCAACGTAAACACTAGCTGCCATAGTTCTTGTCCTCATTCCACAAAACATCAAAACCATTTGATTTCCCAGAAAAAATCCAATCTGAGTTGCATTCGTTCTGAGAAATTTGCCAGTCCTTCTGAGAAATTTTCTAGTTGCCACATTACACCAAAAAATAATTCTCCCCACTTTCTTTACTTTTGATGTGAAGGTTAGTTGCAAAGTACATTTGAAACAGAATTCAGAAGGCTGAAAATTGACTTTCAGATGGATGTGCTGCAATGCTTCTTAGCTCTCCACAATTGCCTTCATCTGCCACCAATACCCTGCATATAGTAATGAAGGCACTAGTAGTAAGATAAGTGATGCATCCAGAGAAGCAAAAAAGATTAGTGGCTACATTTTGGCCCTTATAGAATTTGGTTAGTTGGTTGAAATAGTTGAAAATTTTAGAGGGTAGCCACAGAAAAAGTGTCTAGTCCTTATTTTGTACACCATGCATTGTGTTTTGATATGTTCTTTTAAGATTTAGATCAGATTCATGTATAGGAACCACAATTATATTCAATTATGTTTAATATAATTAAGGGTGGTCCTTTCATGGACATCTTAACCTTTAGAAAAAGAGAAAGCGAAGAGCATCCCATGGTTTACAAATAAAGCTTTCTGACTTTTGTTTGCTGGTAGGAGGAAGGTCCATTCCATTCTGATGCTGCACATCTCAGAATGAATGTATGTATCTACGCACGTACGTATGTATATATATAAAAGATGATTCATACCTCTATTAAGTCATGCTTAATCACAGTTCAAAATTATACAGTAAAATAAATACTACCTACAATAACTATATATGAGTAGAAGAATTTACTTTTCTATAAGAAGAAAGAATCAACTCAGGTTGATGGATAGGAATTAATTGCATGGTGCTTACTCTCGAGGGCGAGAAGCCCAAAGTGAGCTTAGGGCACGGAGGCGGTTATAGTACTCGCCAATGGCCAAAAAACATCGAGCTGCCTGCCTTACTGTCAGAATCCTGTGCATCTGATGGATAGTCTGTTGCCTCAAGTTATCAGCCTGGAATTCGATGTGACACGTTAGTTTTCGTAAATGTTCTGGTAAAACCATTCCTTGAAGGTAACTATTAAGAGTTGACAGTAACACACTTGTTTTAAGCAACATGTTATGCCATGGTTTGGATCCAAATAAACACTACCGAGAGAATAGCCGAATGACGACGGTTATTAGGAATGAGAAGTAGACTTAAATTGAGGAAAGAATCATTAGAATGAAAGATTAAACTAATTCTTTCTTCGTTAACTGATTGATTTTGGTTAAACATCGCCCTATTTATAAAATCTACCAGACCTTATCTATTTAACTAACTATAATTTAATCTACTATTTAAAAAAAAATAACTAATCTAATCCTAACTGCTACGGTACATACGTGGTACTGTTCACGTGGCCGGGCTTGGATTGGCAGCCCTGGCCATGATACTACACCACTCCTTTTAAGCAGCTTATCCTAGAGTTGCAAAATAACTTGACGCTTAATAAGACTAAAACCATTTAAATCTTGACTCTATACAATGTTGAAATGAAAAAGACAACACTTGACTCTATACAATGGTGAAATGAAAAAGACAACACGTCTTAAAACTTGCATTGGAGCAATGGGTACATCTGTATGCCCAAAATTTTTCCGAAAAAATATAATATGTATGTGCATATTTATTCTTCTATTGGACCAAAACCAATTCAACAGCCCAGCCCATTTCCTAACCTCTCTCCTCCCCATTCCGACTATCCTAGCACTCTCGCACAGTCCAGCATTCCTAGCCACCGCCATGCACAGGCTGCTCGATCTGTGCTGCTCGACCCGCCAGGCCGCCACCTCGCCGCCCCCTTCCACCATCCTCCGTCGGTCACTCCCTTTCTGCCTCAGTGTCGCCCGTATCCGCCCCCCTCTGGCCCTTCCGCCGCCCCTGCAACGCCCTCATGCCGGCGACGCTGCCACCGGCCGCCCCCTCTGGCTTAGCCCCCTGCCTCTAGCCCCTTCCGTGGCCGGTCGTTCCCTCTTCCTTGTTTGGTGAAGCAACAACCAAGAGGTGAAGAACAGGGAACAATTTAGAGCGAAGGCCTAGTGATTTACTATAACCAGGCATTGAGGCATGCAAAACAAGTTTTTGCGAGCAGGGTGAGTTAAGTTGCAATATGTAATATGTAAGCATATAGGGCATATAGGGCTTTTGTAGTTGTAATTGTCATATCGCTTATGTATTGATATTATTTTATAATTATGATTGCTTATCTAGATTGACAAGTAAGATATTCTTTTATAATTATGATTGCTTATCTAGATTGACAAGATTGTGTATATTTTCGCTATATTATTTTTGTAATTGTAATTGTCTATCTAAATTGAGTATATTTTCGTTATATTACTTGTGTAATTGTGATTGCTTAGTTTTTGCTATATTATGTATGTGTTTTATAGTATGTTTAATTTTGCACCCCATTGTAAAAATCTTAGGTCCACCACTACTATCCCGATGCTCTCAGAAAGAACATGTCTTAGCTAAAACAAATTTCATGTGCGAGTTGAAGACTTGCCTACAAATGGTCTTGTTTAGCTTAGATCCATTCTTTGTATTGCCGCAAAGGCCACCGTTGTTGTTGGATTGAAACAACACTCTCTTTTCCTTGGAAAGCTATCACGCCAATGCCACTTGGAGTTGATGCGTCGCTTAGGTCACAAGGAAGATGGATGACGATGTGGCATGACGACCACGAATGGTGGCGACTAGGTTTTTGTAGTAACTGGTGTTGTCATCACTATGTTCATCATTGCATTTTGGCACGCCTTTTCTTCACCTTTTTTGTTTGTCACTTTGCTCTTTCATTGCATGCTCCCTCTTATCATCCTCCCGTGTAGTGTTGTGGAGGTCATCATCGAGTGAAGGGGTCAGCAACAGTGGGGTTCGTGCCTCGATATTGTCGGTGCGAGGCATGCAGGAGGCCATGATCTCGCCTAATCCACATGCTAGGCGGTTGAGGGCAACGGTGCAGGCTTCTTGTTATGGAATGATCTTTCCCAATATTGCTTCAAGAACATCTAGTTTCTCAAGTTTCTGCATAATGTCTACCAACTACGCAACAATCCCATCATCGTTGGCGCTGGTCGACATGTCCAAAGGTGCGAGAGGATGCTCTGAGACCAAATTGTCATGGATTAAATCCATGACGTGATAAACACCACCGAGAGGATAACCGAGTAGGGATGGTTGCTAAAGATGAGGGATAGACTTAGGTCGAGAAGAATATTGGGACAGGCGATTAGACTAATTCTTTCTTCATTGATTGATCGATTTCTGATAAACACAACCCTATTTATAGAGCCTACAAGACTTTATCTTTCTAAATAACTCTAATCTAATATATTATTTTAAAGGAATAACTAATCTAATCCTAAATGCCACAGTACCTAATGGTACTGTTCACATGGCTAGGCTTGGGTTGGCAGCCCTGGCCCACACCCCATGACATATTATGAAGGGGGAGACTGCTGCAAACTCTAATTAACAGGGTAAATATATACCGGAATCTACTACATAGGTGGAAACCGTGGAGGCCATTGTATAAAAGTTTTCAAACAGTATTTTTGGCACAGCTGCTGGCAACACTGTTAAGGTTTAGTCTGCCTCAGCCCGCAGTTGTGGCCAGACTAGGGGCAGAATTGCTCGTTTACAAAGCTGATTCAAACAGGGAAATAGTGTTGTAGTCCCTATCTATGCACTAACAGTGATCAGGATTGAATAGTAGCGGAGAAGATTGGAGATCTTTACCTGTATGACAAAGCCTTCAAGATTGGATAACTGGCCGAGTGCAATGGCCATGTGACCCATGAAACTCCCTATGTTGGGGTCATCCATGAGGGACCCTCCAGCCACGGTTTCTGCTAGTGACTGGTGCAGCTGTTCCAGGCCCTGAGAGAGAGCTTCCTCTGCCTGCTGTGATGATTGTTGAAGGCTACAGATGCTAACCATTTGTTGTTCAGTCAGAGGGTCAAGCTGGGGTACCACTGTCTGCATCAACATGAAGAGTAAGTATGTAATGGAATTAGAAAGTCGTGTATGTGTAATAGAACGATGAGGTCAGTTTTAGCTTGGTTCCATATACCTGTGGAGTTGATTGACAGATTTTTTTCATACTAAACTGTGAATGAATTCCATGTTTATGTCAGGTGCATTTTATGACTAAATCTACAGACTGCAATATGACGTTTTGTTCAGAAATGAGGTCGTCATCATCCATACCTTGAGCAGCTCAGACGGCCGGAATCCGCTCATCCAGAGGAAGCATCGCTCGGCGGGGGTTACCCACATCCCGGAGATGAGGTGGAACACGTCGGACTTGGCCGCAACGCTCTTAAGGCTGAAGAGCTCGTCGTAGTGGGTCAGTGTGTCGTCGACGATGACTCTGAGGTCACTGTCTGGCAAGTGCGCGTGCAGACCTCCGTGCAGTTCAGCCATGCGCCGGCTGTCGTCGTCCAGCCACCGCGCGTACTCAACGTTGAACATAGCAGCGCCTGGAAATAAATCAGTCAAAAAGCTCAGTTTACTGTTTACGTGAACCATACCTTCCCATTTGCAAATACCAACTACTACTGTTCATAGATACTTATATCCAAGATATTCACCTGAGCCGGTGTTTTCACCTGGAGCTCCTCCAAGCAGTAGTAGGCCCTAAACAAAGCTCACAAATTAAGATGTCACTGTATAACTAACCTAACACGGTCAGTTTGTCAAATGTAAAAATAAGGATGTGTATTAAAAAAAAGTTACCTGGGAACGAGCTCTGTGGATATCCTGTTCCATCTGAGCAAGCTTCAGCTTGCTGCTCTCAAGCTGATGGATATAAGCCTGTGTGATCCATAAGCAATACTGTTAACAATTTACTGCTGATACGACTACGTCAGATTCCAGGTAACTCTCACTACAAATTTACCTTCTTTCGCAGCCGGCTTTTACGTGCTGCCTCTCGGTTCTGAGCGAGTCTTCTCATCGTCTGGTTATACCAAGAGAAAAAATATAAACAAATTCTCGAACTCAGACACTGCATCGAAATGGTCATTAGCTTGCACTGCATGGCTCTGTGCATCCGCTTGGCATGCATGCACATAGCACACGTCAGCACACTCTAAGCTAGCATATCAAATTAATCAGAAGAAGATAAGAGACCTTTGGATCAAGCGCCTTGCCAGTTTTGTCGCTATGGGTGGAACTGTTAGGTGCCATTTTCTGCGTGCCAAGTGGACATGAACATGTCAGATATGGAAATTACTACACCTGTGTGCAGTTAGACGCACAAGGAGAGAGATGCAAGAACAATGCAATGCAAATTTGTCTATGGTAGTATGCGTAAGAAATATAATATTATTTATATTTATAAAAATACGCTACATTAAGCATAATAATATATAAAACAGTCGTGTACACTGGGTGGAACCGTGGAAGCCACCCAGTCACCCACTCTAACAACAGACAAAAACTGGTTCTGTTTTTTTATATGGTGCTGTCGAGGCCTAATTTGCAAAGCTCTCTTTCGGTTGTGCGAATTTAAATACTCCATGTGATTAATTATTCATCCAATATATTGGCAGTTCATCAATTGACCCGAATACAACCTAAAGCACTACTAATCCAAAGTATCATTTGTATTATCGATTGGTGCATTTCTATCAGGGCACAAGGTTATCAACCGAGAGATAATATTGTAAGAATGCTAAGTTGTCGCCTATTGAAGCACCAATGGCAGCAGCCAGCACATGAGCTAGCTTTTACTAATCTAACATATCCTCAAATCCCCTAAACTTATCCATTCCCACGAGAAATGATCAAACTAGAGAGACTGGTTCTTGTAGAAGATATTGTCCTACCTCGGTCAAATAAATATTTGCAAATTGCAACGTCACAATATAAAATTCAATTGCAAAGATGACTTTTTTAAAGAATTGCAAATATGATTGTTCATATGTATATTCTCCATCTACTATATAGCGTCTAATTGTAGAAAACACTGGTCCCATGGAAGAAGCATCAGGGAACTTTCTATAGGACCAAATGATTCATCAAATGTGTTGGGATTGGCGATCTTGGGGGTAGCGAGATCTTAAATGCACCTGCACATTGGTTCGTCTACCTACATGAGCATCTTGGAAGTTGTGGGCTAGCTAGTGACATGACGCCAGACTAGGGAACAATACCATAGCAATTGCATGATCAGGTACAGATAAGTGGATAACGGAACCGAAGTCCCCCAATGCATGAAGCAAGCTGCAAGAAACTGCGACGACAAGGGAAGCAACTGTTATATACGATCATAGCAATGCACACCTTGGGTTGCTGCTGCTGTCGAATTTGATCGAACTGGCCTGCCATGTCTCCTACTAGCCCTTGTTGGTCTGATGAGGCATTTTGGTTGCGGTTGTTCTTGCTGCTGCTCTCCGAGTCTGTTGTGTCTGCTGTCACATTTGAACCCTCCTACATGCCAAAGCAATAGCGAAAGCTCAGACCACAGCTTTAAAACGTGTAGCTTTATGCATGAATATTTGTCCTTGCTACTAGCTGGGTATACTGAGAAAGAAATACTGCTACCAATAGCAGTAAGATGGTAGATACATACCTTATGTGTGTGAAGAGACCTCATAGGCCAGGATGGGAAGATGTCCAGTGTAGGAGGAGGCCTAGCTGTAGCTGTGGCAGTGGCAGTAGTGGAGAAAGCTGCAAGAAGATATCATAGGGGAGAAGGAGATCAAGTAATACATCGCAATACCAGATGTGAAAAGATGCATTGGGATCACAAGGGAAGTGGGGCCCTTGTTGCAGTGGAAGTTAGTCAAATTTACTCTCTTTGAGCTGTGCTTGCAGCCAGGGAGCCAGAAAGTTGGTAGGCTGTGATACTTGTACTACCATGGAAATCGACATGTTGAGCTCTAGAGTCTATAGAGGGGGTCACAACTCACAAGGCAGTAACATACTCACACTACAGTAAACAAAACTGCCACTTCTGCAGTTTTGCTGCTATCGCATGGTTACTTTTGACTGCAATGCCCTAATCTCTCTGGAAAGTGTCGCACAAGGATGTGTTTTTGGTCATGGTCAGAGAGAGAGACTAGAGAAAGGTACGTACGCGTGGTGTGTCCATGATGAACAGTGGAGGTGGTGGTCGCAGTTTGTTGAGTCCTCCTGAGTGTGGCAACCTGTTGCATCAGAGCCTCCTCTAGTTCTCCGAAATAGGTAGCACCTCCTTGCTCACTGTGAGTCATGCAAAAGGGCAATGGATACATATTAGCATTAGATCAACAACTTGTGGGATATTGGGCAAAATGATCTAAAGAAAGATTCTTGTGTACGCAAGAACAATAGAGCAAATAGCCAACGCATGAAGAACAGACGAACATTAAAGACCCAAAAACGCCAACAATACGGCACAATAAGCAAACAAAATTGGATCGAGAAACTACATATAAATGATTTGCAACCCAAAACTTGAAAAAGAAAGTGCATGGTCCAGATCAAGTTTATTGGTGCACGGTGCACCTGCATAATTGAATCACCAAAAGAGAAAAGAGAAACAAACAGAGAGAGAAAGGGAGAGAGAGAGAGTACAAGAAGTTTGCAGAAGGCATGGAGTTGGCCATGGCGCCATGGAAGCCATAGCCAAGAACATGGGGACTCTGCCTTGAATGTCCTGAACTACTACTAGCCTCTCCCATCCTGGATTTACAGCCACCCGTTTGATCCCAGTATCTCCAGACGAACAAAAAGCTCAAGTTCGTCTCCCTCTGCGTCTAGCAATCTCGCTTCTGCGCTCAAAGCACCCACAAGGAAGGAAAAACATCACACACCGCTCGTTCGCTACTACATAACTCAGCAAACACATCTGAACAAAGATAAACGAAGAAGATAAGAGTAAGAAAAACATACCAAGACTCTGGTATCCCTTCTATGACAAGCAAGAGCCCACATGAGACCGGAGTGAGAGTGCAAGCATGTCTGACCGTTTCTGTACTCAGTTGCTCTTGCTCGGCCGGCAGCTACTTGATGACGGTGTGATAGCTTCACCTTCTTGGGCGTACGAATCCCACAGTTAGAAAGATATTGCCCTTCCTATGCTGTTTTGTTCTTCTTTCCCTAGCCTTGGTCAGACAGAGAGAGAGAGAGAGAGAGAGAGTCTAGGGTCTTGTCTACACTCGAAGGCTTTTGTCATGAAGCCACAGGAATCCCTGACTGCCCTCTTATCACATTGGAACTGACTGCTCTCTCTCATTGGCCCGAGCAAATCTTATTTCTTTATTTCATGCTCACATATGGGGGTAGGTATTATCAGCTTTCAGAACAGGACCGAAAAAAATGCAATTTCACACTGGTAAGCTACTAAGCTAGTCGACTTACGGCTGTTCACAGAAAGGAAAGCTATTCTTTGAGCAACTTTATGTTCTCTATACTCAATAGTTCAAGGCCATCTTTACCATCTATATTTTGACCACGAAAATGATCTAATTCATGATTGGTATTTCTTTGATTCAAGATCACTGACCTAGCTTATTGTTAGATGATCTATATGAAATTTATTATAAAATTTATCTTATCAGATAGCAGAGAGATTAGAAGCTAGTGCACAATTCTTTTCAGTAGATCCTATCTTGATCTACGCACATCTCCCTGCCCATGATGTCCATTATAATATGTTACCTACATACCTTATGCTAGAAATGCAAGCTTATGAAAAACTAGTGCATATTTAATCTTTTGCTCAGTAAATATAGAATAGTAACTTTGAAGATCAAATAAGTGAAGGAACTGTATCTTCGAGTACAATTAATTTGAAAAAAAAAATATTCCCTGTCTATGAAGCAAGAAAATAGCGAGGGAATCAAATGGACAGGTAAACGCAATCTCTAATTGTCGTTCTAATTTGCTTGACAATGTCCCCTGATAATGTGTCAACATCCATGCTTTTGTCAAACCACACCTAAACCCACACCTCGCCAATAATAACCATTTCCACGACAGAGAGCTCACTTATTAAATTCGTCATGAGTCCGTTCTTAAGCTAGTCTAATCAATCAATGGGCTTGGATTGGTTTGCTAGCTAGCATAAGTTCGACTTGTTATTGATGTGTTGATTGAGACTCCATAATTTGTATATGTTTTAACATCTCCTTGCACAGAAATTAGACAGCAACTGAAAGCAACACTGCATGCATACCTTTGTTTTATATATACTAACTTTACCAATAATCCTAAAGTTACACCTGAGCTACTGGCGATACAATTCGACTGATGCACTGTAGTTGCAGTATATTATGTACAGTGGTGAAAATTATGCATGGCTTACCATTTTTAATCAACTGAAAGAGAACTTCACTATTGCATGATTCCACGTCAGATGTTTACAAAAAGAAGCAGACTATGCATGATCTTCGATCCCTTCAAAGTTATATCACTGCACCCATTCCTTTTTTTCACCAACAAATCATAGATCATATTTTAAGGGTGAAGAGCAGCTAGTTGGTATTAGAACAGATGTCCCTTTCGTTTTACATTTGGAAAATGAAAGTACTTTATGCTGCGCCTATCAATCAAGCGTTGTTTTTTCTGCCCTCACCCACTAGTTTCCTGCCAATGATTGGACCAAAAATATGCGTAATACATTACAAAAGAGAATTTATATGATTGGATTAGGTGGTGTGGATGAACCTAGCTGCTACTAGCAGATGACTTTTTTATACATTTTCGCATAATCACATATCACAGTATTCAAACAGTATGTTTAGATGCGCGCATGCTTAAAAATTGGCACAGTAGTTGAAACCTCACCATGCATGATTTGAAGTGGTTCGTTTAGCTTGTATCAAGTGCAGAATCATGTGAGGCTGCTTAATTAAACTACCAGTACTACGCCTGCTACATAAGAAAAAGATTAAACTAGTAATTGCCATGATTAGTACATGCTCTTATTAAGAAACATGACAGCAGCTGTAAATTAACTATCCAGGTTGTGTGTCCTGCACGCATGACATTAGGATTAGGGCATGCCTTGTGCTGGAAACTTCCAAACAAAACGGCATAAACTCCTAATCCGGTTTCAGTGCAGCACAATTTTCTTCAGATTTCCTAACCAGGTCACTTCCCATGCATGATTTGAGCAGTGTAAGTAAACAACAGAGCGCGCGAGGCGGCTTTACTTGAGATAAGCGCAGAATTTCGCATTTCACAATCACAAAAAATGTAATTATGATCGCAAACTGGGCGATCGGATCAGCACAAACGAAAAGGGCGAGTATTTTTTTACGAGAGAGCTCACTTGTGCAATGCTGTGGTGGAGGTGGTATTACCGGCGGCCGGCCGCCCCCGCCCCCACCCCGCCGCGCCTTCCAGGATTCTCTCCCACCGTCTCGTGGTGCGGCACGCTAGCTTCCCCGCCCGACTCCCCTGCCGCCGCGCATCTCCAGAGGATGTCGGTCGGTGGTTGGGTGCTCCGTCCTAAGGCGGTGCTCCGTCCTCACCTACCGTTGCGGCACCCGCCCGACGGCCGGTGCCCGGACTCCCGGAGCGAATCGAGTAGCCAGCCAATCAATCCCCTGATGCGGCCGGATTAATTTATCTTGGACCCATTTAAGGCCCATAATAGATAGTAGATTCGTTTATTGATGGGCCATAAGGCTATTCACAATGGGGGTTTCATGAAATGTTTTATGGTATTAATTACCATATCACATCAATTTTTTTGATGACATGACATTAAATTAATGAAGAAAGAGAATGAAGTAGTGTCATCATCATGACATGGCGCGAAAGCCTGGAAGGCCTTCTAGGCGCCTTGGAGGGCTGACGACCCATCGGTGGTGAAGGCTTGGGCAGCGAGGTCCATCGTAGGAAGCAACCACGAGGGCAGACTCCTTCGAAGCCTGCTTCCGTTGTTCCTCCTTCAGACCTAAAGGTGTAGTTTCCCTTAGGGCCTTTCCTGTAAAGTTAGCCTTGTAAAAAGATCTATAAGTTTATAAATGAGAACATCTTTTGAAAATTTCTCAGGGTTCGGTTGGTGCTTTGAACCCCAATGTTGAGGTACTTGAAGCGACGGATGCCCTTCGTCATCAGTGGGCTATTTTAGAAGCCCTTAGGCCTAATAGACATACTCGTTTTACTATACCTTGTGATAGCCACGAAAATATTATCCTTGATGTTTTAAATGAGGTGCTTGCTTTCATAAAATAGGAAGAGAAGGAGGCAGAGGTTTCGTCTTCATCATTTGAGTTTGTGGATTGGTCTGACATGGACTAGGATCCTGAAGCGGTGGAGTCGGGAGACCATGCACTTTGAACTTTGGCGCAACTCTAGGAGGAATAGAGGTATTGGAGGGCTTCGAAGAAGGCAAGACGACCCCAACCTAAGGCTAGGGACAAAGCCTTCGCAGCCCCTAGGGCTCCGAGAGCATTGGGGCCCAGAGAGGGTTCTCGGAGTCGAGCGAGCTTATAGGAGCGGAAGGGTTTCCAGTTTCTTTTTGGGCTAGATACTGATTTTTCATAGAGTCTTAGTTGCTGCCTGAATTTTGGTCGTGTTGTAATTGCAATGATAACTTGAATAAAATTTATGGATTGGATCGCCCTTTTCATTTTGTGCTTAGAATGTATTATCACCCTTCGCCCCTCTTTGCGGGCGGGCGGCGATTTTTCACTCATGGGGTGTCGGCCTCGCGTAATAATTATTATTATGATTCAAAGCGTATGTTATTAGCAAGTATGCCCCGAGCCGACGATTTAGGTTTTGTGTTTGAGGATACGGGTGGTTTGGGATGCTCTGGACCAATGGCCCAGAGCCTGTGCTGAGGATACTTCGGGTCGGTAGCTCGGAATCCGCATTGGAGATGCTTCGAGCCAGTGGCCTGAAATTCGTCTTAAGGATGCTTCAAGTCGGTAGCTCAGAATCCGTATTGGGAATGCTTCGAGCCGGTGGCTCGGAATATGTAGTGTGGATGCTTCGAGACGATGGCTCAGAATCCTTATTGTGGATGCTTCGAGCCAGTGGCTCAGAATCCGTATTGTGGATACTTCGGGTCAGTGGCTTAGAATCCGTAGTTTGGATGCTTCGAGCCGGTGGCTCAGAATCCATATTGTGTATGCTTCAGGCCGGTGGCTCGGAATCTGTAGTGTGGATGCTCCGAGCTGGTGGCTCAGAATCCGTATTGTGGATGCTTCAAGCTGATGGCTCAGATTCCTTGTAATGTTTTTAAAATGTTGTACTCAAATTGAAAAATGATCCATGTTTAAAACATCTTTAGACAGCCTATTTGAATGTCATGCAGCCCTGGCAAATGATTTTCTAGCTAACATCAAAGCATTGCCTATGGTGAGCATAGTATAATAGTAATGATCAATGCCGAGGAATGTAAATAATCAAGCAAATCAGGCAGGTCCAGTGAAATCCAACTGATCAGAAGGGGCAATGTAGTCATGTAGAGAATAGTACTACATGGATCAAAAGACAACTACATCCCTCTTAAATAGGAGGATATCCATCTCCATGCATGGCAGACACAAGCAAACAAGCAAACTAGTCCTTGAATCCTGGAAGATGGTATTGACATAAATGAGGAGCAGTGTAGGAGATGGAGGCACCTCCCTCTTTAATTCATGCTAGGGAAGATGGGGGAAATAAAGAAGAAGGAGCCATCAATAGTTGAGTTTGCCCATTCTGAAAAAGCAAAGCTTTTTTGGAATTTGACATGTGAGGGCCTTATGATTCCCACCTTGTCTAGGAGCTCTGGTGGATGTGCTGCTCCTGGGACCCCTTTGCCTTGCGTGCAGAAGAGCAAGGAGGAAGAAACAAGATGTGAAATCATTCATCAGAACTTTTTGCCACCTATACTTGACTTTTGGACATGTCACTTGCAATCAAGAATGACATGGAGCAGCACCGCTGGGTGACGCGCGGCAGCGGAGGGTGATGCGGGGCGGCTACGACATCAGCGTTGGGCAGGGTGAGGGCCGGAGGCTTTGGTGTGGCAGCCAACACATGCTAGTGTTCGGATCTGCTCTCAGCACAGCCACGAAGGCTACCTCGAATCTAGCCCGGCGGTGGCGCACATGGTGGGCTAGGGCCGGTGAGGCACCGATAGCCACGAGCAGTATGAGGCGGTGGAGAATGACTAGGTGGGGGAGGCGGTGGGGGCTAGGGCTATAGGGTAGGTTGGGGGAGGCGACGAGCGGGCTAGAGATGGCTGGATGAGTAGGGATGGGCGAATTGGGTACCAGGCACTCGGGGGCTGGGTGCCCCGAGCGGCCTAGCACTTTTGCCAAAACCTCCCCATATTTTTTAAATTTTAGAGTGCGCTCCTATTTCACTAATTTTCTCTTCTTCGCATATAAAATATTAGGAAACATGTGTTGCTACGCAAAAAAGCAACTCACTAGAGAGTACGGTGTCGGGCCTTCACGCAATTGGCGACGAATAGGAGGTCGTTTACGCAAAAATGCCGGTTCTGCCCGGGGTGACGTGGTGGCTCGCGGGAGAGGCCACGCTAGCCAAAACACTAGTCTTGCAATGAATTTCTGGAGAACTGAAGGGTTTTTCACAAAATCATGACGTGGCTCACTGAGGGGAGAGAAAACTCAAGCTCCTTTTAATGATCTAAAAATGGTTGATGTGTACCCTACTAAGGATGCCGTGCAAGATGTCGTGAAAGTATGGTCGTTGTCATTGCGACGGTCATTTCACGTTACAAAGTCAAACACTACAACCTATGATGTAGTGTGCCAGAATCAGGACTGTCCATAGAGAGTTCATGCACACAAACCTAAGTGGGGAATTCATTGGGTCTGCTTAATTGTGGTCCAACATAAATGTTTAGTTGATACAATTGTGACTAGGCATAGGAATTTAAGTGCAAGTAATATTGCCGGTGTTATGTACTCAGAGATCATTGAGAATCTGAGCTATGAGCCTTGGGCCTTAATACTTACAATAGAGAGAAGATTTTAGTATACCATCAACTATGCAAAGGTATGGAGGGCTAAATAGAAAGCATTGGAGATGAGGTTTGGTACATTTGAGGACTCGTACCATAACTTCCCTTTCTATTTGGATACGGTGTAGAGGAGCAACCTTGGCACATACTACACCTATCAGGAGAAGGATGTAACATTCCCAGAAGGTGCAAAGATTCTTCATCGAGTATTCTTTGCACTCGGTGCTTGCATTCAGGCGTTCTAGTATTGTCGTCCTATCCTTTGTGTTGACGGGACATTTCTGACTGAGAAGTATAGGGGTTAGATTCTAACAGCAATTGGTGCCGACGACAACAACCAGGTTGTCCCAATTGCCTTTGCTTTCGTGGAAAGTGAGAACTACAAAAGTTGGTTGTGGTTCTTACGACAGGAGCACATTGAAGTAGTTCAAGACATACCCAATGTTTGTGTATTTCATGACCAACATGTTGGGTTTATAAAGGCAGTCGAATATATCAAGAATGATCCAGATGAGCCTTATCCTTGGACGGACATACAGTCTCGGTGGTGTATGCGCCATTTAGGTGCAAATTTCTATCGTTACTTCGGCAAAGACAAAGAATTGACTAATCTGTTCAATAGACTTTGTGCCCAAAACCAAGAGAGAAAGTTTAAGACATTGCGGACTAAACTTGATGAGTTGACTGGCAAAGACAAGCTTGAGAAGGCCTCATAACCAGAGCCAGACCCACTATGTGCACTACCCACGGATGATCAGAAGATGATACGCCGATGGAGGAGGACAAAAGTTCGTTGCTTCTATGATTGGATTAAATTTGAGGATAAAGAGAAGTGGTCCCTACTACATGACACTCACGGCGTGAGGTTTGGCATCATGACAACCAACCTTGCAGAGGTTTATAATTGGGTGATGAGGGGAATGTGATGTTTTCCTTTGGTTGGTATTGTGGAGTGCATAATACGTGGAACCACTCGGTATTTCGTCGACCATCATACTGCTACGTCAGTCGTTCATAGGGATGAGCGTCTTCTATATTGCAGAAAGATTGAAGAGTACCTAATCGAGAAAAGTAAGAAGGCAACGCAACATCGCGCCATTAAAACAAGTTCCTGACAACTTCGATTCGAGGTAACATGTCGGGACAAAGGGAGGCGAGGGACAAACAAGGATATTATTATTCATGAGTGCACAATTACGAATACTTGTTGGTGCAGCTGCAACAAACCATCGTTGTACCATAGGCCATGCAGTCATGTAATGGCGACATGTGCTACATTTGATATGCATGCTGGAGCATACTTTTCTGCCTATTTCAGCAAAGAGAATGTCCTTCTGTTGGACCGGAAATGGCGACCAGGGGGGTGAATGGGAGCTTTTACAATTTCTTACTAAAAATAGCCTTCAGTGTTAACCCTGTCTTCTGCGGAACAGGCTTCGAACACACCCTTCGAAGTTCTGGTTCGGAGGTATTTCACAGCTCCGAAACTAGACTTCGCATGGAGCAAAAGTTCAAAGTCAATAAGACTTCGCTCCACCCACAACTCCGAAAACTCAACTCTGCTAAGTCAGTGCAGGCTTCGCACACTGGGTGCCTTCGAGCAGACTTCGCACTTCACCCTTCGCAAGAGATGACTTCCCTCTGAGGACTTCGACCAAATACGCAGCGCTAGCAACTGGTACTAGGCTTCGTACTTCAAAGGTCTAAACTTCACAGTGCACAATGAGCTAAGGACTTCGCCAAGAGAAGAAAACAGGCTTCGATTTAAGCCAGACACAGTGCTTCGCTAGTATCAGAGAGGGATAGCCTCTGATTACACAGAGTGAATAGACACTGAAAAGTACACTTCACACGCACATAACACTCTCACACTTCTCCAAAAACACTCCAGTGCAATAAACTCAACACAGGAAGAAGTGAGGCACAAAGAGATCAAAGCATGCAGTCTAAAGTAGGCGTACAAGTTCAAACAATAAATGAAAAGAGAATCAAAGTTTCATTGCTTGAACAGGGAACACAAAATGAACTCACAGGATGAATACACGAGTGTGGCGGCTAGCATAGGAGCTCAAAAATGGCTGCTCAAAGTGTTACTGTTGCCTAGCTAGCCTCCACTATTTATAGGCACTATTCAGCCCTGTGAATAGACTACTTTACCCCTAGGGTTTACACTGGTTTTGTCTCATTAGAACAAGGGGGTACAGCTGATAGTCTACTTTATTTGGAGGCTTATTTTGTCAGCTTCGTAGAGGAGACAACATCAGCTTTTGCAGAGCAGACACGGTCAGCCTTTGTAGTCTTGGAGTCTTCTGAAGCCCCCCTTTGCACGCGAGGGGTGCGGTAGCTTTGATGAGAAGCCTTGAGCCTGACGGCCTTCGCTTCACCGAAGTCAGCCTTCGATACAGTGACGATTTTGAGCTAAAGCCGTCAAAGCCCTTGAGCCTTCGCACCATCACCTCCGGAGTGGACCACCACAGCTTCGTAGCTACTCCCAGCTCGAACTCCGTCAGTCCATGTATCGAAGCCATGCATGGCCGAAGTACCTCAAGACAGCCACACTTCGAAGCCCCACCTTTGGAGTACCACCCATCGAAGTTCCTCCTTCGTCCAAGGCCTCCGCATGAAGCATTCCATGAGCACTTCGTCTCAGTGTCTCTCCCCGAGCACACTCCTCGACGAACCTCTCCCGGACCATGCCTTCGATGCACCTCAACTTCTGAGACCTTCGTCGGGTATACCTTCGAGTGCCTCCCTCTAGAGCACACTTCGAAAGCCTTGCCTCATTGCTGAGGACTTCGTCCACCATACTCCGAAGTCACTCCATTCGGAGTACACTTTGAAGTGCCTCGCCTCCGAGGACTTCGTCTTGGAGTACCTTTAGCCGGAGCCACACTCCGCACTCTCTGCCTTCTCCTGGCACACCTTGACCCGAGGACTGACCTCGACCACTCGCAGCCTTCATGACCGAGCTCCCCGCTGGCCCGACATGAAGCCTCCCGCTTGACCCAGGTTCACCTGCTGTGAACCGTCCGTCGCCTCCGAAGTCACCTACGCACCACAGACAAACAAACAAGTGTATCCAGTACCCTGGAGACCTCTCCGGGTAAACAACCTCCAGTACACACTCCGGTGTACTGCCCAAAGTACCAAAACCTTCGGTACGACCAAGTCATCGTGTACTGTCGGACCCCTCCGACAGTCACACTCCGCTGCAACAGCTGCAGCAAATAGACCCACCGAACCCTTCAGTGAAATAACCTCCGAACCCCTTTGGAGGGACCCCTTCGAATCAGAGGATAAAATGTGTCAATCACTCATCATAGACTCCGAAACCAACCCTTGGTTTCTCAATCTCCCCCTTGATGAGTGCATTGATAATCAAATTCAAGTTCAAGAAAATTTGAAAAATTTCAGCACACAAGTGACCATAAAAACTCATAAACGAGCCAAAACATGTCACTTGACAAAAGAATTTTCCTCCCTCTTTTTCAAAAGAGTAAAGAGCCCCTTCGGCAAATCTTTCCCTTTGCAAGATAAAAACTCCCCCTGAGTTATTTCCCTTTTACCGCGGAGAACTCAAAAATTCCTCCTTCTTTGGCAATGCAAGCATCAAGGAGCATTCAAAAGGTGCAAAGCTTCAAAATGGGTAGAATTGCAAAGACATATAAAGAAAAAATATGCCAACTTTAATACCAATTCACATGTTCTCAGCTCAATATAATATTGTCTAAAAACATGATGACAGCATGTGATTTTATCATGTTGAAATAAAAGCATCACCACTTAATCAAGGTAACTAGACAAGTAAACATAGGGACTGCGCAAAGCTAGTCAATTTCTACTACAGACAGACAAGTCCAGTTCAAGTGAAGCATTGAAAGCAAACTTGATGGACAATGAATTTGTTGTTCTTTTCATAATGCCAGGGGTTATTTGTTCGTCTACCTTATACTTTCCAATCAAGCCAAGCCTAGACAAGAAAGCCATCATAAGCTTAAGGTAGTGATTTTGGCATACACTAAATTATCCCAGTTCATACCAAAGTGCAATGGTAAGCAGTCTAGAATAGAGTAGTGCGACAAACAAACCCACCTGGATCTTTTTACTTTTAGCAGTTAACTCATGGATTTTTGGATTTTTGATAGGTGAACAAATTGTTAAGCAATTGAAGAATATCCATGAATAGGCAATATAATTTTTCAAGTTGCAAAGTTTAGCATCCAGAGAAAAGGAGTCTTGTTATCAAGCAGATAAAAGATAGCTAAAGCAGTCCTGCCTAAACATGCTAGATTCAAGACTAAGCAGTGAGCAAGATTTGATTTTGGAAAGAAAAATCATGCACAAAATATTTCAGACATATTAAATAGAGATGAGCTGACATGATTTCACGAATTAAAATCAGGCATATAAGTGCAAAAGATGTAAATGCAATTTCACACACAATGAGCATATGCAAGACAATCAAAATCTGCCCCCTCACAAAATGCCATAAAGGTGACAAACACCAAGTTCACCACGCAAGTAGGCAAAATGAGAAGCATTGAGGAATTTTGTGAAAATATCGGCTAGCTGGTGTTGGGTATCAACATATTGAAGTTCAATATCACCCTTCTCATTATGATCTCTGAGAAAATGATATCGCACATCAATGTGTTTGGTTCTAGAATGATGAACCGGGTTGTTTGCAATACAAATAGCACTAGTGTTATCACAGAAAAGTGGAATACTCTTATAATCTAATCCAAAATCCCGCAAAGTGGAAACCATCCACAAAATCCGAGAGCAACAACTAGATTGTGCCTCAGCCGTCGATTGTGCAACACTCGATTGTTTACGGGAAGACTAGCAAACTAGTGAAGTACCCAGAAAATGACAAGTACCGGAGGTACTTTTCCTATCAATCCTACACCCAGCAAAGTCCGCATCAGAATAACCTCAAAGACACAAAGAGGAAGACACAGAATACCAAATGCCAAATTCAAGGGTATGTTTGAGATACCTGAGAATGCGCTTTACCGCTTGGCGGTGCGAAGCTCATGGCAAAGCCTAAAAATGAGCGCATAGACACACCGCGAAGTGTATGCCTGACCTTATAGCAGTCAAGTACAGGAGGGAGCCGATCATGCTTCAGAACTCCTTCTGATCTACGACTTCTCCATCCTCATCAGGATCCAATGCCATCGAAGTAGCCATTGGAGTAGCGAGGGGCTTCGCATCAGCCATGTCGAACTTCTTGAGCAGGTCTTTGCTGTACTTTGTCTGGTGGACAAATGTACCTTGTTTGCTTTGCTTGATTTGCAAACCAAGGAAAAATGTGAGTTCACCCATCATGGACATCTCGAACTCCCTACTCATGGCATCTGCAAACTCAGCAACCAAAGCATGATAAGAGCCACCAAAGATGATATCATCCACATAAATCTGAACTAGGAGAAAATCTTTGCCATGCTTGAGAGTGAATAGGGTTTTATCAACAAATCCCATCAAATACCCCCGCTCAAGTAGAAAAGACTTAAGTCTATCATACCATGCCCAAGGGGTCTGCTTGAGTCCATAAAGAGCCTTATGAAGTTTAAGGACTTTATGTGGGTATTTGGGGTTTTCAAAGTCGGGGGTTTGTTTTACATAAACATCTTCGCCTATGAAGCCATTAAGAAAAGCACTTTTAACATTTTTTGGAGCTGATTTTTCTGAGTCATCTGGTTCTTCTCATTGTCTTGTTGCACATTCTACTTCTGAGCTTTGGAAGTGGCATAGAAGACTAGGGTATATGAGCTTTGAGTTGCTCGCTCGTCTGAGTGCCCTAGGTCTGATCCGAGGATTTCCCAAGCTCAAGTTTGAGAAGAATTTAGTTTGCGCTCCATGTCGACATGGAAAAATGATTGCCGCTTCGCACTCGCCAGTCACCACAGTGATGACTAAACAACCCGGAGAACTTCTCCACATGGACACTATAGGTCCATCTCGGGTTAGTTCTTTAGGCGGCAAGTGGTATGTGCTAGTCATTATTGACGATTTCTCTCATTACTCTTGGGTCTTCTTTCTTGCCAGCAAGGATGAAATGTTTCCACACTTTCGGAGCTTGGCTTTGAGACTTTTCACTGAACTCTCTGGTGCATTGAAATTCATTCGAAGTGATAATGGCGCTGAGTTCAAGAATAGTCTCTTTGTTGACTTTTGCATGGAGCATGGCATAGAACATCAATTCTCTGCTCCATGGGTTCCTCAACAGAACGGTGTTGTTGAGAGAAAGAACCGCGCTTTGGTTGAGATGGCTAGGACGATGCTCGATGAGCACATGACTCCTAGAAAATTCTGGGCTGAGGCCATGAACACTGCATGTTACATCTCAAACTGAATCTTCTTGCGCTCAATTTTGAACTTGACATCTTATGAGCTGCGTTTTGGGAGACAACCCAAAGTTACTCATCTTCGAGTTTTTGGTTGTCGTTGCTTTATCCTAAAACATGGAAATTTGGATAAATTTGAGTCGCGCTGTTCTGATGGGATCTTTCTTGGTTACACTACTCATGGTCATTCTTATCGTGTTTATAATTTGGAAACTAACACTGTCGTCGAGTCATGTGATGTGACATTTGATGAATCAACCCCCTCTGTTAGTTCCTCTTTTGAACAGGCAAATGAACACGACATGGAGCAGACCATCTTTGAAGATGAAGATCCTAGAGATTTCGAGGATAAACCTTCTCTACCCTCGACATTGACCCCCAAAGTCGACCCCGCTTCGACCACTTTGGCACAAGGTCCCGAAGCAATTACCTCGACATCGGTCATCTTGGACCATTCCAACGCACAAGTTGAGGGAGAGACTGCATCCCGCCATGAGGCTCCACATCACGTTCAAAGGATGCATCCTCTCGAGCAGATCATTGGTGAGCTTGATCAAAGGATAACACGTTCTCATGCTCATTTCATTGATTCTGCTTTTGTTGCTTCTTTTGAGCCCTTAGATGTTAGTCATGCACTTTTTGATTCTAGTTGGATTAATGCCATGCATGAAGAACTTAAAATTTTTGAGAGAAACCAAATCTAGACTTTAGTTGATCGTCCTCCAAATGTTCATTTCATTGGAACAAAATGGATTTTCAAAAACAAACAAGGGGAGGATGGGACTGTAGTTAGAAACAAGGCTAGACTTGTAGCTCAGGGTTATTCTCAATTAGAAGGGATTGATTTTACTGAAACGTTTGCACATGTTGCTCGTCTTGAGGCCATTAGGATTTTACTTGCATTTGCGGCATCTCGTGGTTTCACACTCTCCCGACTCTAAAGATTTTACAAATCACAATGCCATCAGAATTGAGTACTTGCGAAGTATCACGATGGAATCGCACTTCGAAGCCCTCATCAAGCAATTGAGATACAGAAAGCAAATTGTATCCCAAGTTTTCAACCAAAGCAACATCTTTGAGAGTGAAATTCGAGTTAATTCTTACCACATCTTTACCTTTCACTCTACTCCTTCGATTGTTGCCGAAGGTGATATGTTCCTTTTGCTTGGTTGTGGTGAGGCTGGAGAACCATGCTGCATCTCCGGTCATATGGTGCGAACAACTAGAGTCCATGATCCACATGCCCTCCAAGCCTCGATCTAGCACCTACACATGATAAGACAATCTCGATCGCTCAGTGATGGGGTGAGTGAAAACATGACGAGGCATCCAGCACTGAGTGATATGAGTAGTAGGCATAGTAAAAATAGATTGTCTATGCACATGATAATCAGAATGATGCAAGGTGCGAGGTCTACCTACATGTTGTGACCTAAGAGCATGACGAGGTCTCCTAACCTGTCGAGGTACAAAGCTACTCATATTGGGTCTACCACCATATGGACCATGGTGAACACCTCGAGGAGCAAAACCTCTCCAGAAAGTACTAGGAGCCTCGAAAACAGGACGTGAGTAAAACTCAGACTCATGCATACCTCAAGAGGGGTAATGCATGTCCTGGAAACTCATCGCCTGAAAGCGTCGCTCATCCTTGATGCGACAAAAACAGAACCCAACCAGATGACCCACCTGCTGACAATAGGAACAATGAAACACTCTCCTAGGGGCACTCATATGGGTCATAGGAGCAATCCTTACATGCTCATTGGGCTTCTGCTGAGTGGTTTTCTTGGGAGGAATTTTCTTTGCAGGAGGTGTGGTTTTCTTTGGAGTTCGGGTAGGTTTTTTGGCTGATGGAGTGTCTAACAGGGCTCTTTCTTTCTCTAAGGTAGTGGGTGAGGTAAAAACAATTTTGTTCTCACTGTTTGAAGGAATCCTCTCAAAACCTAATCCCAGAGCTAACCCTGCCCTGTCAGCACACATCTTGGTCTTGGCCAAGAGCAAGTCCATCCTACCCTTCCCCTCAGTGCATTTGTTGACCACATAAAGAAGGTATTCATTTTCAGTCATAAGGTTTTCAGCTCGCTCTCTAACAGTGCCTAGCTGGTCCTTAAGGGTTATGCAAGTGTCACTGTAACACCCCAAATTTTCAAAGTAATAAAAATATTATTTAATTCAATTTCATGAATTTATTATTTTGGGAAATACCTTTAATACCCTCCCTTACCATTTTGAACCACAACATAGAGTTAATGACCAAACCAGGAGCTGAAAATTTTTGTATAGACTCCCAAGGCCAAGATATATTTTTGAGAATTTTTACAAATTTTTATCCACCCTGGAAATGCCCCAAAGGATTTAATCTATTTTCTGCAAATATTTTAAATCAGAAAACCTTTAAAACAGTAATGGGCCACGCCCCTCCCTTTTTCTCTCTCCCAGCCGGCCCGGCCCGTTACTCTCGCCCGCCTCGGACTGACAGCCTGACCCCACCCGTCAGTGAGCCCCTCTCCCCTCGCGCGCGCGCCCGACACCACGGCCCCACCTGTCGGCGCCGACTGCCCCCTCTCGCGCTAGCTGGTATGTGGCCCCCGCTTGTCAGGTCCTTCATCCCCGCGAGATCCGCCCCCAAATCACCCCCTCACCGGCCGATGCCATTACTCGCCTCGGATCCCCTACCCCCGACCCCCTCCCCTCGAATTAAGCCTGGCAATCAAATCCCCGCGCCCCGGTGACCGTTTCCCCCATTAAACCTAGCCGGATCGCGTCCCGATTCAACGAATCCGCCTGCAACCCGAGCTCGCCGGTGATTAAAACCGTGTTTACTCCGGCCTCCCCCAATTGCGCCCCCTCTGCCCCCGTCGGTGACCTTATTTAAACCCCCTGGTGCCCCGCATTCGACCCCCACGCTCACACGCTGCAAGGACGCACAGAACGCCCTCACTTCGAGTTTTAGCACACCACCGCCGCCCGTCCTCCAGCCATCGTTCGCCGTCGCCAGAGTCCCCCTCCGTCCTCGCCGACCGCACCGCTGCGACCGCAAGGACCTCACCGACCCCGGCCACCACTCCGTCGTTGATGAACCCCGCCGGATTGATGGGGGACTGGTCCCGATCTTCCGCTAGGTAAAGGATAACTTGGGTTGGTAGAGAATCTCGACGTTGGCGATCCAAGGCTCCGGTCCGTCGGATCAAAACCTTGCAATCGTTACACCACTGTCTCCGTTGGTTATCAACCACGCAGAACGCGATTGACCTCGCCACGAAGGCTAATTCCTGCAAGCGAACCCAAGAACACAAGCAAGAACAGGAAGGATACAAGTCGAATGCCAAATCACAGACAAACGATGATAAGGTGAGGTTTCACAAGCGCCAATGCAGCAGCCAATCGGTCCGGTGCAAGAGGCGGGATCTAAACACACAAGTGTATATGCAAACAAAGCAAAACCTAACCCTAAAGGCGGCTGGAGTGAATATATAGGGCGTGGGCAGCCTGTGGAAGGTGAACAGACTTGGGCTGTGGGCTAGAAGACGTACAGACTCAGATTATGGCCAACACGGCCCAGTTCTGTCATGCAGGACTGTTTTAAACACATAGGACGGATCGAGACTCCAAATGAGGTGGAACCAACAGCAAACGATCCGTCTTCTCCTCAGCTTTCCAAAAAGTCCAAGAACACGCCAATCGGACTTCGTATGAGGAAGTTATGCCCATTTTGGTGCATGGTGGTCGATGTAGTCCGAACCAGCAAATTCTTGACTTCAAGTCATCCGTGCGACTCCGTCTTCAACTCCAACTCTTCTATTCCATCTCCCATGTTCCTAAGCAACAAAATATCACTAATATTCAGTAGCATCCCGTCCAAACAAATATTAACATAGTTGCTAAGGAAATAATTAACCTCATGGTTCAAGCGACGGGCACGGGCGCGTGTGATTGGTCCTTGTAATTGAATTATAGGTGGAGGCTCCATTTGTGTATCATGTGCATCAAAATTCAATTTTTCAGATGGTGGCAATGGTAGCAAATCAATAGAAGCACGCGGATTAAAGCCATAGACCACTTGAAACGGACTTACCTTAGTAGTGGAGTGTACTGACCTATTATATGCAAACTCAATATGAGGTAGACACTCTTCCCAAAGGTTCAAGTTGGTCTTCAAGACAGCCCTCAGCATGGTGGACAATGTACGGTTGACGACCTCCGTTTGTCCATCCGTTTGGGGGTGACAAGTAGTAGAAAACAGCAGCTTCGTCCCCAACTTATGCCACAACATCCTCCAAAAATGACTTAAAAATTTAGCATCACGATCTGAAACGATGGTATTGGGAACTCCATGCAAGCGTACGACCTCTCTGAAAAACAAATCAGCAACATTTGTAGCATCGTCGCTCTTGTGACAAGGTATAAAATGCGCCATTTTAGAGAAACGATCTACCACCACAAAAATACTATCTCTCCCCTTCCTAGTTCTAGGTAATCCTAACACAAAATCCATAGAAATATCCTCCCAAGGTACACTAGGAACGGGCAGAGGCATATAAAGACCATGTGGGTTTAGACGGGACTTAGCTTTATTGCAAGTAGTGCATCGTGCCACATAGCGCTCAACATCGCGTCTCATTCTAGGCCAATAGAAGTGTGTGGACAGCACATCTTCGGTTTTCTTTGATCCAAAATGACCCATCAAACCACCACCATGTGCTTCCTGCAATAACAACAAGCGAAGAGAGCTAGCCGGCACACATAACTTGTTAGCACGAAAAAGATATCCATTATTCAGCACATATTTGTTCCAAGCACGGTCATCGGTACAATTTGCAAAAGCATCTTTGAAGTCCAAATCAGTAGCATACATGTCCTTCAATGTTTCTTAACCAAAGATCTTATAATCATGTTGAGAAAGCAATGTATAACGTCTAGATAAAGCATCAGCAATCACATTATCTTTCCCTTTCTTATGCTTAATGATATATGGAAAAGTCTCAATAAATTCTACCCATTTAGCATGTCGTTTATTCAGATTTGCTTGACTACGTATATGCTTCAATGCTTCATGATCCGAATGAATAATAAACTCCTTAGGCAAAAGGTAATGTTGCCACGTTTCAAGCACATGCACTAAGGCATATAATTCCTTATCATAGGTAGAATAATTCAACTGTGGACCATGTAATTTCTCACTAAAATAGGCCACGGGTTTACCTCCTTGTAGCAGCACACCTCCTAGTCCAAAACCACTAGCATCGCATTCTAACTCAAAAGGCTTACTGAAATCGGGTAGCTAAAGTAGAGGTGCATGTGTAAGACGATCTTTGAGTGTGGAAAAAGCTTGTTCTTGTGCTGGTTCCCAAGTAAAAGTGACTCCCTTCTTGGTCAACTCATGCAACGGACCGGCTATGGTGCTGAAATCTTTCACAAAACGCCGGTAGAAACCTGCAAGACCAAGAAAACTACGTACCTGTGTGATAGTTTGGGGTTGCGGCCAGCTGTTGATTGCTTCTACCTTCACCGCGTCGACCTCAATACCCTGTGAAGTGACAACATATCCAAGAAACACAACTCGATCCGTGCAAAACGTGCACTTCTCAAGGTTACCAAACATTCTAGCCTCTCGGAGGACAGAAAAGACAGCACGTAGGTGTTCAACATGTTCAGTGAGAGACTTGCTATAAACCAAGATATCATCAAAGTATACAACCACAAAGCATCCTATAAAGTGCCGTAGGACTTCATTCATCAAGCGCATGAAGGTACTAGGTGCATTAGTAAGTCCAAAAGGCATGACAAGCCACTCATATAATCCAAACTTTGTTTTAAAAGCAGTTTTCCATTCATCACCTAGTTTCATGCGAATTTGGTGGTAGCCACTACGGAGATCGATCTTAGTAAAGATAATGGCACCACTAAGCTCATCAAGCATGTCATCCAATCTAGGAATAGGGTGTCGATATCGAATGGTGATATTATTAATAGCACGACAATCAACACACATGCGCCAACTACCATCTTTCTTAGGTACCAAAAGAACAGGTACTGCACAAGGACTAAGGCTTTCACGGACGTACCCACAATCAAGAAGGTCCTGTACTTGGCGCTCAATTTCTTTTGTCTCCTCTGGATTGGTACGATACGCTGCACGATTGGGAAGAGACGCTCCCGGGACCAAATCAATTTGGTGCTCAATGCCGCGTATCGGTGGTAGTCCGGGTGGTATCTCAATAGGAAAAACATCGTTAAACTCCTGCAAAAGGTCAGTGACTGCAACAAGAACAGAGCTAGGAATGTTCGCAAGTGAAAACAACACGTTTGTGCAAATCAAGCCATATAGCAAGGGAGTATCATCACAAATTTCAGCAAGGTCAGTTTTAGTTGCAAGCATGACACGTCCTTTCAGATTAATAACTTGTGATGAAGAAGGAGAAGCAATTTTATCTTTCTGTTGCCTCAAAAGCGTCTTAGCTACTTGCTGATTTTCAGAAGGTTGTTTGCTCTTTTGTGCGTCCCTAGCATGTTTTTCTTGTTCAAATTTCACAATTTTAGCAGGAGTCATAGGAAGCAATGTAACTTTCTTTCCTTTATACATAAATGTGTACTTATTGCTCCTACCATGGTGTGTAGCATCAGTATCATACTCCCAAGGTCTACCAAGTAACATAGAACATGCTTGCATTGGTACTACATCAAAATCAGCAACTCCGAAGTATGTACCAATGGAAAATTTGATGTGAGCAGTTTGTGTTACCTTGACCTTACCGCTATTGTTGAACCATTGCACATGGTAAGGGTGTGGATGCACACGTGTGGGAAGTTGAAGCTTCGTTACCATGTCGTGGCTCACCAAATTGTTGCAACTACCGCTGTCGATGATGACACGTACACGACGGTCATTGACGACGAAGAAGGTCTGAAACAGATTATTCTGTTGTGCCCGATCGTCCTGCTCCATGTGAGTGCTCAAGACGCGTTGTACAATAAGTGCTTCAAGGTCGGCAGAGGCATCCGGCGCAAAAACAACGTCATCGTCGAATGTATCGTCATCTCCTGCAATGTTAGCAGCAAGCGCATATTCATCTTCAACATCACTAGCACTTACGTAGCCACCATATTCCGTAGCAATATAAGCCCGCTGACTAGGGCAGTCCTTCATAACGTGGCCAAGTCCTTTGCATCTGTGACACTGGATCGCTGCAGAACGTGCAGTAGAGGCCGCCGAGGAGGTGGGCTTGGCTGGCGCCTTGGATGCTGCAGCCTTGGAGCCCTCAGCCTGGGCTGTAGATGTAGAAGGTGCTGATGTAGCCATCGGTCGAGAAGGTGGTGGTGGTGGTCATTGCTGCTGCCCACTTGAGCGTGAAGTAGCACCACCAATGTTGGTCCTCATGCTGCGTTGTGGTTACTGGCGACCCTGCAATTCTTTCTCTGCAAGCATAGCAAGGTGGAAAAGATGAGTGATAGTATTGTATTCTTTATAATCAATGATATCCTGAATTTCACGTCTTAAACCACCATAAAAACGGGCCATTTTATCCTCATTGTCCTCCTCAATTTCAGCACGCATGCAACCTATTTGCAACTCCTGATAATACTCCTCTACCGATTTATTTTCTTGGTTTAGGCGCTGCAATTTTTTTCTCAAATCACGTTTATATGAAGGAGGAACCCATCTACCACGCATTTGCCATTTTAACATATCCCAATTTTGTGGTTCATTGCCAACCTGAACTATTTCAGTCCACCAAAGAAGAGCATATCCAGTGAAGTCACTAGTAGCTAAGCGCACGCGGTGGATAGCAGGAACCATGTGAGCATTAAATTTTTGTTCGACTGACATCTCCCAATCTAAATATGCATCTGGATCATAACTGCCAGCAAAAGGAGGTACTGAAAATTTTACCTTGGAGTAGGGATCATCGTTCCTGCGGTTGTCATTGTTACCTCGTGGATGGCGGTTGCGGTGGCCGCCCATACCTTGATGATTGAACTGAAGGGGATGACGTGCAGCCTCGTCAGGGTCAATGCCATTGTTCCCGGCATAGGATAGGTCGTCTTCCTCTTCAATATGGTCTTCGTTGGCTCGTGCAGCAGGCAAGCGTGTTTCCAAGGCAGTCATTCGGTCCACTAGGTCAGCCACAGTACGCGCAAGACGTTCGATGGAATGTTGGGTCTGCCGCTGAGACTCTAGTAGAGCACGTCGTGAGACACAGTCATTAAAATCAGATGGAGGGGTACCGCTGTTATCTGCCATGTTAGTGAAAGACAAAACAACAAAGAATAATCCTTATGGAAAACAGCTAGGTGGGTGTGTGGTGGAAGCAATCTGTCAAGCGCCTTACCCACGCTTGCAAGTGTTCTTACCACGCCGCAGTGAGGTTACCGGCCTGCAGGTGATGAACCAAGTGGAGGGTGGTGGCAATTGCAAGGAATGAACCTGTCCTGACCAAGAGAAAGGTGTAGCTTGGAAGGCAAAGTGAGTAGCAAGGATTAGCGATAGTAATAACAGTTAAACCAAGTTCAATAAGTGTTCCCTAGTACTCGTCAAAGTTGCTGGCCCTAGTGCTCCCAATGTGAAAATTCAAGCAATAGAGGGAAACTATGTGCCCAAAAATCAAATGGAAGCAAAAACAAGCCAAAATCAGCTCTCTGTAGATCGGACAAGAGATCGGACAAGGGAATCTGTTACTGCCGCTGATAATTATGTTACTACCGCGGATCGGACAAGAGTTCGGACAAGAGATCGGACAAGCAGAATCTGTTACTGCCGTTGATAACTATGTTACTACCGCTGACCGGACAAGAGTTCAGACAAGAGATCGGACAAGCAGAATCTGTTACTGCCGCTGAGAAGCTGTTACTGCCGAATCTGTTACAGCCGCTGAGAATCCTGTTACTACCGCTTCTTCTTTTTTTTGATTTTTTTTCTCTTATTTTTTTTTCACTATATTTTTTTTGAACAAGGATGACCAGAGATGCAACCACAAAAATTGGCACCTACAACTGAGGTGGGATGTGGCTCACCGAAATTCAACAAGTTCGCTGACCGGCGAGCAAAAACTTTGACCAATTTTTTTCTTTATCTTCCTGATTTTTTGGTGATTTTGGTGAGGGCTAACAGGGGAACCGTATTAGGGTACCCACTCAAATTGGGTCAGGAACACACTCAAAAAATTTCAGATTTTTCTGCCAAACGAGCGAAAAGTTATGCCTGTTTTACCGAAGGGGGGTCACAAAGACTTGATGTGGAAAACAAAATAGGGTTGCGGAAGGGGGGGTTTCGGGTGGAGAATTTTTTGAGACACAAGAACAACTACTACTCAAACGACACAAAGGGATTACTAAACCAGCAACAAGACTCGACCAAGAACACAAACTCAACAAGGTTAAAAACTGAAATTAAAATCGCAAGGCACAAAGGGGTTCTCGGTGGGGAATTTTTTTTGGTGCGGTTTTCTGGACTCTAGGTAAAAACAAAAGCAGATCGAGATTACCTAACGGGAAATCTGAGCTCTGATACCAACTGATGGGGGACTGGTCCCGATCTTCCGCTAGGTAAAGGATAACTTGGGTTGGTGGAGAATCTCGACGTTGGCGATCCAAGGCTCCGGTCCGGCGGATCAAAACCTTGCAATCGTTACACCACTGTCTCCGTTGGTTATCAACCGCGCAGAACGCGATTGACCTCGCCACGAAGGCTAATTCCTGCAAGCGAACCCAAGAACACAAGCAAGAACAGGAAGGATACAAGTCGAATGCCAAATCACAGACAAACGATGATAAGGTGAGGTTTCACAAGCGCCAATGCAGCAGTCAATCGGTCCGGTGCAAGAGGCGGGATCTAAACACACAAGTGTATATGCAAACAAAGCAAAACCTAACCCTAAAGGCGGCTGGAGTGAATATATAGGGCGTGGGCAGCCTGTGGAAGGTGAACAGACTTGGGCTGTGGGCTAGAAGACGTACAGACTCAGATTATGGCCAACACGGCCCAGTTCTGTCACGCAGGACTGTTTTAAACACACAGGACGGATCGAGACTCCAAATGAGGTGGAACCAACAGCAAACGATCCGTCTTCTCCTCAGCTTTCCAAAAAGTCCAAGAACACGCCAATCAGACTTCGTATGAGGAAGTTATGCCCATTTTGGTGCATGGTGGTCGATGTAGTCCGAACCAGCAAATTCTTGACTTCAAGTCATCCGTGCGACTCCGTCTTCAACTCCAACTCTTCTATTCCATCTCCCATGTTCCTAAGCAACAAAATATCACTAGTATTCAGTAGCATCCCATCCAAACAAATAATAACATAGTTGCTAAGGAAAGAATTAACCTCATGGTTCAAGCGATGGGCACGGGCGCGTGTGATTGGTCCTTGTAATTGAATTGTAGGTGGAGGCTCCATTTGTGTATCATGTGAAGTGATGTCCTCATCACGGATAGCCGTAGCCGCCAAGGACCCGAACGCCTCCATCGCCTCCGCTCGTCGCTGGCCTTGCTCCGTCGACCATTCGTCACCGCAAGGGTACCCTCATGACCCCCTAGTCGCCCTCTTTCCATTTTAGGCCTTAGACACGACCGCCATCGCTCACCGTGGCCTCTGGCCCGCTCGCCGTCGCCGGAGAAGACGACCGGCATGGGTCGAGTACCCGTGCCATGTCGGATTTGATCCTGGCCGTGCGATCTGGATCTAACGGTACTGGTTAAATCCCATGTGTGGTTTAATCTGCGCCGTCGGATCTGAGCGAAGGGGTACGTTTTAATCTCGCGCGTTCGTTAATATTTAAAACCCGCATTTAATCTCAGCCGTCCATCGCATACCGGTTCGGCCTTTTAATCTCGCGCGTCCATTTTCATTTAACGCCCCCGCCTCACCCTCGTGCGTTGGATCTGGATCCAATGGTCCAGATTGGGCCGGACCTCGCGCACAGTGCGCGGGTTCACCGTGGGCCTGGCTCACCGTGGACCCGAGGGGATTTAAATTTAAAAATAAATTCCAGAAACTGTTTAAAACATGTAAAATTCATATCTGGCGCATTTGAACTGTAAAAATTGTCATTTCAATTCCAGAAATTTTATAATTTTATTCTCTACACTTTAGTTCAATAAAAACGGTATGTTACTTTAGACTTTTTCATGTTTATTTAAATAAGTATTCAAATACCCTTAGGGTAAAAATGTACATTCAATTATTTAAATTTCATTAAAGTTTATATGTATTTTCTTTCTGTTCATATACTGAAAACCACTACATTGCCCATGAACCTTTCATTTTAAATTGATTAGAATGTTTAAAATGAGGTTACTCACAATTAAAATCCTTTTTCAAAGGACAACACTTCATTTTTATTTCTTTTAAAATTATTTATAAAATGAATTTCAGAACCTTAACAACTTGATTTTTCTTTATATTAAACCAACTTAAACCTATGTGCTCATTGTGTGATTTTGTATTGTTTAGATTGGATGTTGTATTTATTTTATTTTACTTTATTTATATTGGAAAGACTACGACGCCGTCGAGGAGCCGGAATATTTCCCGGAAGTTCCTCCCTCACCCTTCGCTGAACAAGGCAAGTCACCAAACCACTCTTTTGAGCATGTTGAACCCATGTTTGATTAAACTATCGCTAAAACACATAGGTTATATATGCATTAGTCAAATGATACCCTTACAATATATTTATTTAGGATCCCCCGACCTTGATGTGCAACCCAAGCAATGCTCTCTAGCCTAAACTCCTTGTCACAATATGATAAATGTTATTAGCTAGTGTCCAATGTATTGACACGATTGCTATAGGATTAAAAATGGGTCGTAGCGATTGGTTCTACTATATGATCCCCGTTATTCTCATCTTTGGAATTCTGTCGGTGTTGGAGTTGTGGTTGTGAGTGGATGCATGGTGGGTTCCGGGTGCAAGCTAGGGCATTGGTCGGTAGCACTCGGGGCACTATAAGGACCGGTCTGAGGGATCCGTTGCAATACACATCCGTACTAACCACAAGTCTAATGGGTAAGTCCTAACTAAGGTATGGAGTGTTCCAAACCGAGGCCACCATTTGGAGATGGGTCAAGCAGCACCTGCGGGTGGCTTGTACCAATGTGGCGCAAAAAGGGGTGCGACGTTAGCCGGGATGTGGCCCGGCGCGCCGACGAAACCTAGAGCGGGTGGTTATCGCTTGGAGCATTTCATGCTGAGGTTTTGGCACGAGTTCCCGTGGTATGGGTCATCTCGTTTGGGATGAGTGCGTGCCTTGTGGGTACAGTAGTACATCTCTGATCAGAGTCATAAATCTTTTCGAAAAGCTGAGCCCACGGTCAAGGGCGGGTTGCGTGACATCCCACGGTTAGAGTACTTTGAATATGTATGTGCATGATGGTTTGACATGTAAGGACTGTTGTGCGAGGAGGTAAAACGTACTCCTCGAGTTAGATGATGTTATTATTGTTCATGTTTACTTTCCGCATGATAAAACTTGACTACATTAACTGCATCAACATCAACATCAACATCAACAAAGCCTTTTAGTCCCAAGTAAGTTGGGGTAGGCTAGAGTTGAAACCCAACAAGAAGTCACCAAAAAGAGAGAGAGAGAAAGGGGAGGGGAAAAGCTTTTAAGAGCACTAAAAGGGAAAAAGCCTAATCACGGTTCGGGCACGTGGATAGCTTCTTTCCAAGCACTTCTATCCAAACACAACTCCTTTGGGATATTCCATTCCTTCAAGTCCCTTTTGATTGCCTCCTCCCATGTCAAGTTTGGTCGCCCTCTACCTCTCTTCACATTATTGACCCGTCTTATGATACCTCTGTGCACCGGTGCCTCTGGGGGTCTCCGGTGGACATGCCCAAACCATCTCAACCGGTGTTGCATAAGCTTTTCTTCAATTGGCGCTACTCCTAGACGATCGCGTATGTCATCGTTTCTCACTCGGTCCAATCTTGTGTGCCCACATATCCAACGCAACATACGCATCTCTGTGACACATAGTTGTTGGATATGCCCCCTCTTAGTAGGCCAACACTCAGCCCCATATAACATAGCAGGCCTAATCGTCGTCCTGTAGAACTTGCCTTTCAACTTCTGTGGCACTCTCTTGTCACATAGGACTCCCGATGCTTGACACCATTTCATCCACCCCGCTTTGATCCTATGGCTAACATCTTCATCAATATCACCATCTCTCTAAAGCATCGATCCCAAATAACGAAAGGTGTCCTTCTTTGGTACTACTTGGCCTCCCAAGCTTACATCTCCATCCTCACTAATTGTAGTACCAAAGTCACATCTCATATACTCGGTTTTGGTCCTGCTAATTCTAAATCCTTTTGACTCTAGGGTCTGACGCCATAACTCTAGCTTTCTATTTACTCCTTCCCGGCTTTCATCTACTAGAACTACATCGTCAGGGAAAAGCATACACCAAGGGATATCTCCTTGTATATCCCTTGTGACCTCATCTATCACTAAGGCAAATAGATAAGGGCTCAAAGCTGAACCTTGATGTAGTCCTATGCTAATCGGGAAAACATTTGTATCACCATCAGTTGTTCAGACACTAGTCACAACCTTGTCATACATGTCCTTAATGAGTGTAACATACTTTGTTGGGACTTTATGCTTATCCAATGCCCACCATATGAGATTCCTAGGTATTTTATCATAGGCCTTTTCCAAGTCGATAAAAACCATGTGCAAGTCCTTCTTCTGCTCCTTATACCGCTCCATGACCTGTCTTATTAAAAAAATTGCTTCCATGGTTGACCTTCCAGGCATGAATCCAAATTGGTTCATGGTGATATGCGTCATTCCTCTTAGGCGATGCTCAATAACTCTCTCCCAAAGCTTCATAGTGTGGCTCATGAGCTTAATCCCTCGATAGTTGGTACAACTTTGAATATCTCCCTTGTTCTTGAAGATTGGTACTAATGTACTCCTCCTCCACCCATCGGGCATCTTGTTTGATCGAAAAATATGGTTGAACAACTTGGTTAGCCAAACGATAGCAATATCCCCAAGGCATTTCCACACCTCTATTGGGATACCATCCGGACCCATCGCCTTGCCCCCTTTCATCCTCTTTAAAGCTTCTTTGACCTCTGACTCTTGGATCCCGCGTACAAAGCATCTATTTAAATCATCAAAGGAGTCATCCAATTGGGTGTCCATAGTCTCATTCTCACCATTGAAAAGATTGTCAAAATACCTGAAAATGTACTTTTCCGCACTTTTAGCCAATTATCCTTCCTTTGTTATTACCTTGCATTATTACCTGCATTTGCGGTGGCTTGTTGAGTACTTTTTGTACTCATACCCGTTGAACACCTCAGAGGATGCCTACTATGAAGACGGTCTGGAGTAGCGACCCAGTCAAGCGGAAAGATCTTGAAGAAGGCGTTCGTCATGCAATTTACTTTATTATTGTTTTCATTTAACTCTGATGTAATAAATATGGTCTGCGTACCATGAATACTGTCGTATGTACGATTGTCGCATGATGAACCTCTTGTATTATTGTTTTTCTTATGAAATTCCATAATGTTCCGATTTCGGTAAATCGGGGCACCACAAGATGGTATCAGAGCCGACTTGACTGTAGGAAGCCAAATAGACCCGCCTAGCCAATAGCTCCAGAAAATTATTTCTCGAAAACCTACTTTATAAACTTTGCTCCACCCCTCACTTTTCTTCAACTTGCTGTTTTGTAGATGCCTGTCTACCAAGTCCACAGTTACCGCCGCCACTTCGAGGGCTTCGTCCGGGAGCTCCGCATGATGCTCACCTTCCTCGGGTTCCTCTTCGAGCCCGAATTCCAGGGCGTGTACCTAGAGGAGTTTTCCGGACCCTGCGATGTCTCCCTCACCGTCCACGGCTCCTGAGAGCATCTGCCGTCCTACACCACCACGCTTGGAGGCTCGACTTTCGACGTCGCGTACCAACGAGTCGCTCTCCAGGCTCTTATGGAGCTGAGGATGATCTATGATGATCGTCTTCAGAACTCGTCTTTCCGGCTTGTGCCGAAGCGCACTCCCGGCGCCTACCGTAGCATCTACCTCGGAGTTCACTCCGTGCATGATCCGGTCATGGCCCGGCAGTCGCGTCTTCTTCAGGCTATGAACGACCTCCATACTGAGGCGGTGCTCGACGCCTACGAGCACCATGAGGCGGTTGAGTTTCTTCGTGAGGAGACGAAGAACTTGATCCAACAGAACGGCGAGCTGCAGCGCAAGATCATGTAGCTGCAGAAGGACATCGCGGAGATGGTTTCCCTCCTCCCTGGGAAGAGAAAGCACATCCGTGAGCCCGTCCCTCGCTCCAAGTGGATCCCGCCACACCCCTCCACCGCCGGACCGTCCACCGCCAGCACACCTGCACCACGCCCCGGCCTCGTCTCCGACTCCATTATCGAGAACTTTCTCGAGCCCACCATCCCTCAGGAGCCGCGTACCCGTGGTTCCGAGAGCACGGAGACCGCCTTCGGTGGCGAGTAGGCGTTAGCGGTCGCTATTTTAATAAAAGCAAAATTTGTATGTGGTGCTATCCACAACGAGTGTGTTGTGGGTAGAATAAAAGCTTGGTTGTAATAAACAATTTGTACCACTGATTTATATGCATGAAATTTATGAACTTATCTTCTTTAATTGTTTTGTTATCATCTTTTTACTTTATAAAATGGTATATTCAGAAGATGGCCGACCACCAGAACACCGGCTCCAACCATGGAGAAGGAGGAAGCCGTGACGCGCCCGAGGGTGTTTAACCCAACTGGGGTGCAACGGGCCCACGTCAGCCTGGGTCGCCATCCACCAACCACCCTACTTTGGCGGAAATGATGGCGAATCAGAACCAGCTGATCACCGCCCTCCTCACTCAGATGCAGCACCAACAAGCTCAGTTGGACCGTCTGCAAAATGGGGAAACCGCCCCTCGTGCACCAGAACCCGCACCCACTCCCCAACTTTCGGAGTTCCTGCGTGTGCGTCCCCCTATCTTCTCGAGCACCACCAACCCCATGGAGGCCGGAGATTGGCTCCGCACCATTGGGAAGAAGCTTGATCTCCTCCCCTGCACCGACCGGGAGCGAGTGGCCTTTGCCACTCACCAGCTCCAGGGTACCGCCGCCGAATGGTGGGAAAACTACCATGAGTCCCAGCCTGAGGACCACGTGGTGACATGGGCGGAGTTCACCATCGCCTTTCACGCCGCCCACGTCCCCGCCGGTGTCATCGCGGTGAAGCAGCAGCAGTTCCGCGACCTGCAACAGGGCAGTCGGACTGTCATGGAGTACCTCCATGAGTTCAACCGCCTCGCCCGCTACGCGCCGGAAGAGGTGCGGACCGACGCCCTCCACCAGGCCAAGTTCCTCCGGGGACTTAAGGATGAGCTGTCCATCCAGCTCGTCGCCACTGACTACGCCGACTTCCAACGGCTAGTCAATAAAGCGCTCATCCAAGAGACTGAGCAGAACAAGCTGGACCTCACCTCAAGAAGACGAAGATGATCGCCTTCAAGCATCAACAGGCGAACTCTTAGAGGCCCCACTTCGTCCCTCCGCCGCCAGCGCCCGCCTACCATCCTCGGCCCGCCTACAGGCCACCACACGCCACCGGCGGATCCAACGCTGGGCATCCTCGCCCCGCTCCACCAGGTCCGGCCGCACAACCGACACCAGCCGCCAAGGCCCTGATCTTGAAGGATCGCCAAGGGAGGCCGGTCATCTACTTCAACTGTCGGAAGGAAGGGCACTATTTGCACCAGTGTCCCCACCACAAGAAGCCCCAAGGCACGACACCCAACCAGGCGGTTCATGCCCGCGTCAACCACATCAACGCGGAGGAAGCTCAGGAGGCTCCCGAAGTCGTGCTCGGTACGTTTACCGTAAATTCCGTACCTGCTACAATTTTATTTGACTCTAGAGCGACACACTCCTTCGTCTCGGAAGATTTTGTGAAAATCAACGAATTGGACATACTCCCTCTATCCGTCCCCATGGTGATTGCCACTCCCGGCAATAAAACCTTAGCCCACTTATACAACCCTAAGGTTCAGATAGATATACAAGGAGTATCGTTCCAAGCAGAGCCAGTCCTCATAGAGTGCACCAGACTCGACCTCATCCTAGGGATGGATTGGTTGATGAAGCATAAGGGAGTGATCAATTGCGCCAACAAGTCCGTCACAGTGATTAACCCTGAAGGCAAAGCCGTCACCTTTCGGATGACCAGCCGCAAACCACTCGAAGCATCCCTTCATTCGCTAGCCCTTGAAGAAGTGCCCATAGTCAAAGAGTTCATGGACATCTTCCCAGAGGACCTGCCAGGAATGCCTCCCAAGCGGGACATCGAATTCAGAATCGAACTTGTCCCCGGGATCACTCCAATCTCCAAGCGCCCATACCGGATGGCCGCCAATGAACTAGCCGAGGTCAAGAGCAACATAGAAGACCTGGAGAAGAAAGGGTACATCCGACCGAGTACCTCACCCTGGGGTGCACCGGTCATCTTTGCCATGAAGAAAGACAAGACCAAGACGATGTGTGTGGACTATAGAGCCCTAAACGACGTAACCATCAAGAACAAGTACCCATTGCCTCGGATCGACGACCTGTTCGATCAACTGAAGGGATCCTCAGTGTTTTCCAAGATTGACCTCAGGTCAGGTTATCACCAATTGAGGATTAGAGAGGAAGACATACCCAAGACTGCCTTCACCTCCCGCTATGGACTCTACGAGTATACAGTGATGTCGTTCGGACTCACGAATGCCCCGGACTTTTTCATGAACATGATGAACAATGTTTTTATGGAGTTCTTGGATAAGTTCATCGTGGTGTTCATCGACGATATCCTCATCTACTCCAAGACCAAGGAAGAACATGAAACTCACCTCCGTCTGACCCTCGGAAAGCTAAGGGAGCAGCAACTATACGCCAAATATAGCAAGTGCGAATTTTGGTCGTCTGAGGTGAAATTCCTAGGCCATGTCATATCTGCCGGAGGAATAGCAGTGGACCCAACCACCGTGGAAGCAGTAACCAACTGGCTACAACCCACGACCGTGACCGAGATCCGGAGCTTTCTCGGATTGGCCGGATACTACCGCCGGTTCATCGAGAATTTTTCGAAGATCGCCAAGCCTATGACCAAGCTTCTACAGAAAGAAGTGAAATTCGAATGGACCCCAGACTGTGAAGAAAGCTTCTAGACCCTCAAAAAGAAGCTCGTGTCCGCTCCTATTCTGACTCTGCCAGACATCCGGAAAGACTTCCACGTCTACTGTGATGCCTCTCGTCAAGGATTGGGATGCGTCTTAATGCAAGAAGGGAAGGTGATATCCTACGCCTCCCGACAACTGAGACCGCATGAGCTGAACTACCCGACCCACGACCTGGAGTTAGGAGCCGTGGTTCATGCCTTGAAGATATGGAGACATTACCTTGTGGGGAATCGGTGTGAGGTCTTCACCGACCACAAGAGCCTCAAGTATATATTCACCTAGCTAGATCTAAACCTCAGACAAAGGAGATGGTTGGAACTGATCAAGGATTACGACTTGGTCATCCATTATCATCTAGGCAAGGCAAACGTGGTGGCAGACGCCCTTAGTCGAAAAGGGTACTGCAACGCCATCATGATTCAGGACCAGGCTCCTTTACTTTACAAGGAGATGGAAAGGCTGAATTTAGGGATCACCACCCGAGCATACCTCGCTGCCTTGGAGTCTCGGCCTGTCTTGATAGACCATATCCGAGAAAAGCAGAAGGAAGACCCGGATATCTTGGAGATCCAACAGAACATGCGGAAGGGTAAAGCCCCCAGATTTTCCGAGGACGAGCATGGTACCGTCTGGTTCGGAAACCGGATATGCGTACCCGACAAGCCTGAGTTGAAAACCCTCATCCTTCAAGAAGCCCACAATACTCTATACTCCATACATCCCGGGAGTACCAAGATGTATCAAGACCTGAAGGAAAAATACTGGTGGGTCAGCATGAAGACAGAAATAGCTGAGTATGTGGCCAAGTGCGACACATGCCGGCGGGTCAAGGCAGAGCATCAAAGGCCCGTTGGACTATTGCAGCCTCTCAAAGTCCCTGAATGGAAGTGGGAAGAGATAGGAATGGACTTCATCACGGGACTGCCCAGAACCCAAGCTGGTCACGATTCTATCTGGGTAATCGTCGATCGACTCACCAAGGTAGCCCACTTCATCCCGGTCAAGACAACTTACACAGTCGCCAAGTTGGCCGAGTTGTATATGACCCGGATCGTATGCCTTCATGGAGTTCCTAAGAAGATCGTATCTGACCGTGGGAGTCAGTTTACCTCCAAGTTTTGGAAGAAGCTGCAAGAGGAACTCGGCACCCGGCTGAACTTTAGCACCACCTATCATCCACAGACCGATGGTCAAACCGAAAGGGTCAACCAAATATTGGAGGATATGCTTAGGGCTTGCGCTCTAGACTTTGGCGGAATGTGGGACAAGAACTTGCCGTATGCGGAGTTCTCCTACAACAACAGCTATCAAGCCAGCCTGCAAATGTCCCCGTTCGAAGCACTCTACGGACGTAAGTGCAGAACGCTGTTGCTCTGGGATCAAACCGGAGAATCACAACTTTTTGGGACAGACATATTGAGAGAAGCTGAAGAGAAGGTCAAGATCATAAGGGACTGATTAAAGATAGCCCAGTCCCGACAGAAGAGCTACGCCGATAACCGTCGAAGAGACCTAACCTTTGAGGAGGGCGATTATGTATATCTCCGAGTCACTCCCCTCCGTGGCACTCAAAGGTTCAACATGAAAGGCAAGCTAGCACCCCGCTATGTTGGACCTTTTCAGATCCCCCGACGCCAAGGAGAAGTGGCATATCAACTCGAACTGCCTCCATCTTTGGCAGGAGTTCATGATGTGTTCCATGTCTCTCAGTTGAAGAAGTGCCTCCGTGTGCCCGCCGAGCAAGCCGATCTTCAACAGCTCAACATCCAAGAAGACTTGACCTAAATCGAGAAACCCATCAAGATCTTGGAAACCAATGAAAGGGTAACCAGGAGTCGTGTAGTTCGCTTCTGCAAGGTTTAGTGGGACAACCACCCCGCCGAAGAAGCTACATGGGAAAAAGAAGACGAGCTGAAAGCCCAATACCCCGAGTTATTCGAGTAACATTCCAATCTCGAGGACGAGATTCTTTGTAAGGGGGATAGGTTTGTAACACCCCAAATTTTCAAAGTAATAAAAATATTATTTAATTCAATTTCTTGAATTTATTATTTTGGGAAATACCTTTAATACCCTCCCTTACCATTTTGAACCACAACATAGAGCTAATGACCAAACCAGGAGCTAAAAATTTTTGTATAGACTCCCAAGGCCAAGATATATTTTTGAGAATTTTAACAAATTTTTATCCACCCTAGAAATGCCCCAAAGGATTTAATCTATTTTCTGCAAATATTTTAAATCAGAAAACCTTTAAAACAGTAATGGGCCACGCCCCTCCCTTTTTCTCTCTCCTGGCCGGCCCAGCCCATTACTCTCGCCCGCCTCGGACTGACAGCCCAACCCCACCCATCAGTGAGCCCCTCTCCCCTCGCGTGCGCGCCTGACACCACGGCCCCACCTGTCGGCGCCGACCGCCCCCTCTCGCGCTCGCTGGTATGTGGCCCCCGCCTGTCAGGTCCTTCGTCCCCGCGAGATCCGCCACCAAATTGCCCCCCCCCTCGTCGGCCGACGCCATTACTCGCCTTGGATCCCCTACCCCGACCCCCTCCCCTCGAATTAAGCCTGGCAATCAAACCCCCGTGCCCCGGTGACCGTTTCCCCCATTAAACCCAGCCGGATCACGTCCCGATTCAATGAATCCGCCTGCAACCCGAGCTCGCTAGTGATTAAAACCGTGTTTACTCTGGCCTCCCCCAATTGCGCCCCCTCTGCCCCCACCGGTGACCTTATTTAAACCCCCTGGTGCCCCGCATTCGACCCCCACGCTCACACGCTGCAAGGACGCACAGAACGTCCTCACTTCGAGTTTTAGCGCACCACCGCCGCCCGTCCTCCAGCCATCGCTCGCCGTCGCCAGAGTCCCCCTCCGTCCTCGCCGACCGCACCGCTGTGACCGCAAGGACCTCACCGACATCGGCCACCACTCCGTCGTCGACGAACCCCGCCAGATAGCCGTCGCCGCCAAGGACCCGAACGCCTCCATCGCCTCCGCTCATCGCCAGCCTTGCTCCGTCGACCATTCGTCACTGCAAGGGTACCCTCATGACCCCCTAGTCACCCTCTTTCCATTTTAGGCCTTAGACACGACCGCCATCGCTCACCGTGGCCTCTGGCCCGCTCGTCGTCGCCGGAGAAGATGACCGGCACGGGTCAAGTACCCGTGCCGTGTCGGATTTGATCCTGGCTGTGCGATCTAGATCTAACGGTACCAGTTAAATCCCATGTGCGGTTTAATCTACACTGTCGGATCTGAGCGAAGGGGTACGTTTTAATCTCGCGCGTTCATTAATATTTAAAACCCGCATTTAATCTCAGCCGTCCATCGCATACCGGTTCGGCCTTTTAATCTCGCGCGTCCATTTTCACTTAATGCCCCCGCCTCGCCCTCACGCGTTGGATCTAGATCCAACGGTCCAGGTTGGGCCGAACCACGCGCACAGTGCACGGGTTCACCGTGGGCCTGGCTCACCATGGACCCGAGGGGATTTAAATTTAAAAATAAATTCCAGAAACTGTTTAAAACTTGTAAAATTCATATCTGGCGCATTTGAACTCTAAAAATTGTCATTTCAATTCCAGAAATTTTATAATTTTATTCTCTACACTTTAGTTCAATAAAAACGGTATGTTACTTTAGACTTTTTCATGTTTATTTAAATAAGTATTCAAATACCCTTAGGGTAAAATGTACATTCAATTATTTAAATTTCATTAAAGTTTATATGTATTTTCTTTCTGTTCATATACTGAAAACCACTACATTGCCCATGAACCTTTCATTTTAAATTGATTAGAATGTTTAAAATGAGGTCACTCACAATTAAAACCCTTTTTCAAAGGACAACACTTCATTTTAATTTCTTTTAAAATTATTTATAAAATGAATTTCAGAACCTTAACAACTTGATTTTTCTTTAGATTAAACCAACTTAAACCTATGTGCTCATTGTGTGATTTTGTATTGTTTAGATTGGATGTTGTATTTATTTTATTTTACTTTATTTATATTGGAAAGACTACGACGCCGTCGAGGAGCCGGAATATTTCCCGAAAGTTCCTCCCTCACCCTTCGCTGAACAAGGCAAGTCACCAAACCACTCTTTTGAGCATGTTGAACCCATGTTTGATTAAACTATCGCTAAAACACATAGGTTATATATGCATTAGTCAAATGATACCCTTACAATATATTTATTTAGGATCCCCCGACCTTGATGTGCAACCCAAGCCATGCTCTCTAGCCTAAACTCCTTGTCACCATATGATAAATGTTATTAGCTAGTATCCAATGTATTGACACGGTTGCTATAGGATTAAAAATGAGTCGTAGCGATTGGTTCTACTATATGATCCCCGTTATTCTCATCTTTGGAATTCTGTCGGTGTTGGAGTTGTGGTTGTGAGTGGATGCATGGTGGGTTCCGGGTGCAAGCTAGGGCATTGGTCGGTAGCACCCGGGGCACTATAAGGACCAGTCTGAGGGATCCGTTGCAATACACTTCCGTACTAACCACAAGTCTAATAGGTAAGTCCTAACTAAGGTATGGAGTGTTCCAAACCGAGGCCACCATTTGGAGATGGGTCAAGCAGCACCTGCGGGTGGCTTGTACCAATGTGGCGCAAAAGGGGTTGCGACGTTAGCCGGGATGTGGCCCGGCGCGCCGGCGAAACCTAGAGCAGGTGGTTATCGCTTGGAGCATTTCATGCTGAGGTTTTGGCACGAGTTCCCGTGGTATGGGTCATCTCGTTTGGGATGAGTGCGTGCCTTGTGGGTACAGTAGTACATCTCTGATTAGAGTCATAAATCTTTTCGAAAAGCCAAGCCCACGGTCAAGGGCGGGTTGCGTGACATCCCAACGTTAGATTACTTTGAATATGTATGTGCATGATGGTTTGACATGTAAGGACTATTGTGTGAGGAGGTAAAACGTACTCCTCGAGTTAGATGATGTTATTATTGTTCATGTTTACTTTTCGCATGATAAAACTTGACTACATTAACTGCAATAACTGAAAATGTACTTTTCCGCACTTTTAGCCAATTATCCTTCCTTTGTTATTACCTTGCATTATTACCTGCATTTGCGGTGGCTTGTTGAGTACTTTTTGTACTCATACCCGTTGAACACCTCAGAGGATGCCTACTATGAAGACGGTCTGGAGTAGCAACCCAGTCAAGCGGAAAGATCTTGAAGAAGGCATTCGTCATGCAATTTACTTTATTATTGTTTTCATTTAACTCTGATGTAATAAATATGGTCTGCGTACCATGAATATTGTTGTATGTACGATTGTCACATGATGAACCTCTTGTATTATTGTTTTTCTTATGAAATTCAATAATGTTCCGATTTCGGTAAATCGGGGCACCACAGTCACACACAGGTTGCACATCCTTAGAACTACCGGCCCTCTCCAATCTAGCCTCTAAATCCTGAACATGCTTATCACGTAAATCAATGCCCTCACATAATAAGGGGCAGTTCATGCATTCAATTATATCATGAGGACTAGAATCAACCATCAAAAGCTTCTTCTGTGCAGTCTCAAGCTCAAAAGGGTTTGAGCATGTACAGAACACAACTGAGCAAGCTCACTCATGACAATAGTGCAAGATTCACATTCAGCATCATTAGTCCTAGACTTAAGCATGGTATAATCAGTAGAAACAGATTCTAGACTAAGTCTAAGGTCTTTTCTATCTCTAGCGGCTTGCACAAGTAACCTATCCTGACCAAGAACTTCTTCATTCAGTTCATCTAATTTAATTGAAAGCTGGTCATAGGATAGTGGTACCTCAGATGAGTCAAGCTCATCGCCGCTGTGATCACTGTCGGCCATGATGCAAAGGCCAGTGAAATCTCGTCCCTTCTTGTCCTTCTTCTCCTTCTTTGGGGACTCCTCCTCCTCATCAGAGCTCGACTCCTTAGTTGAGGAAGTGTCGATGTTGCTGAGAGCAGCAACAAAGGCTCTGGAAGCGGCTTTGGCTACTCTCTTAGCCACCTTGCCGCGCTTGCCCTTCACAAAGGGTTTCCTCTCCTTTTTGTGGTATTTGGGGCGCTCACTCTCATCTCTCTTCTTGAGTTTAGGACAATTGGCCTTGATGTGAGAAGTGTCGCCACACTCAAAACACCCACTAAAACCACTTCTCGTCTGATCCTGTCTCTCATGATGAAAACGGGTGAACCTTCTGGCAATGAGAGCAAGCTCATCATCATCCAAAGTATCCACCTGCTCCTTAGTAACGGAGACGAGGGAGGACAAAGCAAAACCATCTACAAGAACACAAGTGCCTGATGTGCTTGGTTCTGCAGTGATACCATGACTAGTGCTAGAAACTAGTGCCAATGGCTGTGGCAAGGAGTTCCTATGCACCGCAAGAGAAGCCTTGGTTTCTATGTGGACTTCAGCTTGCTGAAGAGCTCATCACATGTCAATGTGTCATAACCTGCAGACTCCTCAATGCTGGATATCTTAACTTCCCATATGCTACGATCAAGAGCATAGAGAAGCTTGATAGCCCTATGATGATCATTGTAAGCAAGTGTCCTGTTAGACCGCAAGTTACTCACTATTGCATCAAAACGAGAAAACATGACATCTATAGATTCACCAGGTGCTTGCACAAACAGCTGATACTGTTGATTATAAGTGCTTTGGCACCTGGCCTTAATTTGTGTAGAGCCCTCATGAAAAATAGTGAGTGTAGTCCAAATCTCCCTAGCTGTCCTAAGGTGCTGCACCCTATCAAACTCACTCCGACTCAAACCAATGAATAGTATATTTCTGGCCTTGGAGTTGGCATTATACTGATCCTTCTCTGTTTGAGAGGTGCGAGTTTTAGGGATGGAGTATTGTGAGTCCACAATCTCCCAAATTGCATTTCCCTGGCTTAGCAAGTAAGACTCCATGCGCACCTTCCAGTATGCAAAGTCCGTCCCATTGAACATAGGTATTTTACTAACTCTGTCCATGTCGCCAACATATCACAAAACCGGTTAAGGTCAACTAGTGATCTTAACCCGCTCTGATACCAATTGTTGGACCGGAAATGGCGACCAGAGGGGGGGGGTGAATGGGAGTTTTAAAATTTCAGACTAAAAATAGCCTTCAGTGTTAACCCTATCTTCTGCAGAACAGGCTTCGAACACACCCTTCGAAGTTCTGGTTCGGAGGTATTTCACAGCTCCGAAACCAGACTTTGCAAGGAGCGAAAGTTCGAAGTCAAGAAGACTTCGCTCCACCCACAACTCCGAAAACTCAACTCTGCTAAGTCAGTGCAGGCTTCGCACACTGGGTGCCTTCGAGCAGACTTTGCACTTCACCCTTCGCAAGAGATGACTTCCCTGTGAGGACTTCGACCAAATACTCAGCGCTAGCAACTGGTACTAGGCTTCATACTTCAAAGGTCTAAACTTCACAGTGCACACTGAGCTAAGGACTTCGCCAAGAGAAGAAAACAAGCTTCAATTTAAGCCAGACATCATCAGCTTCGATTTGGAGGCTTCTTTTGTTAGCTTCGCAGAGGAGACATCATCAGCTTTTGCAGAGCAGACACGGTTAGCCTTTGCAGTCTTGGAGTCTTCTGAAGCCCCCCTTCGCACATAGGGGTGCGGTAGCTTCGGTGAGAAGCCTTGAGCCTGACGGCCTTCGCTTCACCGAAGTCAGCCTTCGATAAAGTGACAGTTTTGAGCCGAAGCTGTCAAAGCCCTTGAGCCTTCGCGCCATCACCTCCGGAGTGGACCACCACGGCTTCACAGCTACTCCCAGCTCGAACTCCGTCAGTCCTTGTACTGAAGCCATGCATGGCCGAAGTACCTCAAGATAGCCACACTCCGAAGCCCCACCTTTGGAGTACCACCCTTCGAAGTCCCTCCTTCGTCCAAGGCCTCCGCATGAAGCATTCCATGAGCACTTCGTCGCAGTCTCTCCCCGAGCACACTCATCGACGAACCTCTCTCGGACCATGCCTTCGCTGCACCTCAACTTCTGAGACCTTCGTCGGGTATACCTTCGAGTGCCTCCCTCTAGAGCACACTTCGAAAGCCTTGTCTCATTGCTGAGGACTTCGTCCACCATACTCTGAAGTCACTCCATTCGGAGTACACTTCGAAGTGCCTCACCTCCGAGGACTTCGTCTCGAAGTACCTTTATCCGGAGCCACACTCCGCACTCTCTACCTTCTCCTGGCGCACCTTGACCCGAGGACCGACCTCAACCCCTTGCAGCCTTCGTGACCGAGCTCCCCGCTCACCTAGAATCAAGCCTCTCTCTTGACCCAGGTTCACCTGCTGCGAATCGTCCGTCGCCTCCGAAGTCACTTGCGCACCACAAACAAACAGATAAGTGTATCTAGTACCCCGGAGACCTCTCCGGGTAAACAACCTCCAGTACACACTCCGGTGTACCACCAAAAGTACTGAAACCTTCGGTACGACCAAGTCATCGTGTACTGTCGGACCCCTCCGACAATCACACTCAGCTGCAACAGCTGCAGCAAACAGACCCACCGAACCCTTTAGTGAAAAACCCTCTGAACCCCTTCAGAGGGACCCCTTCGAATCAGAGGATAAAATCTGTCAATCACTCATCACAGACTCCGAAACAAACCCTTGGTTTCTCACCTTCAAACTTGGAGCGGTGAAGTACGTGGTTATGGAGTTGTCAGTTCATTCACGACATCTCCACCAGTCTAGGAATGACGTTGGGTTCCTGATTTTGAGCGTGTGAACTCTAAGGTTGGACGAAGGAAGACACGACACATACAAAACTATATGGATGAATCAGAAGCAGGACGATAGAAGAAAAAGTGTACTTTTTGCAATACGGTAGGGCATACATACAAGAATTTCACACAAGCCAGCACAAGCAGAACAGCCGCAACATGAGTCTTCTATTGCAACACGACTCAAATTGTGCATAATAACAAAGCATGTATGTATAGTTGTAATGTCACATTGTTCTGTTGTCATATGTTTTTAAACCTACTAACACATAGTTTCTGATTTTGTAGATGGCGGGTAACGATGTTTGGCTGTATGAGCTTCTCTCTCCCAAAGTGGATGCCCACCATAGGGCACGAGTACTGACATCCCCTAGTGACGATGATGAGCTTACTCCTTTGCAAATCCGAGTACCGATGCATTGCTAAACCATTCATCCCGATGGGCTGGTAGTTTAGTTAATTGTGCATAATGTTGTGTTTCGATGTCTAGTTTTTTAACACTAAAGTAACAACTGGTTGCATATAGGTTGTGAGCTACCGGTTTACTCCCTCTAGCGCGGTTGGTCGATTGAGACAGTAGATTTCCATTCAATAGAGCTCTTATCTCTGTGTGGGTCGATAGGTGGAGGGTAGAGACACATACGTTTCACATGCCGTGTGGAGAGGTGACCATCAGGGTAGAGGACGTATCCATGTTTCTAGGGCTTCTATTGATGGGAACACCAGTGGTTGGACTTGATGTTGTCCCTATATGACGGGAAGACATGCTCACACGCTTCGCGGGCATACACCCAATATTGCCTCATGGACAAATGTTGCAAGACTTCAATTCAGCACACGGGCCGACACAGAGTTGGTTGTGTTGATACCAGGTACGTTATTGCACTAAGTTACAACAAGTAATAAATACTTTAATTTTTGTATAGATCAATTGCTAATGTTTCCACTTTCGTAGGCGGAGCACTTTGCAGCTGATGCTGATGACTACTTAGTTAGCCATCATCTCGAGGCCTACATTCTATTTCTTTTTGGTTGGGTCATGTTCACGAACACTCATCATGACACCATGGACAGACACCTTGTGGCCTTTGCTCGAGCCATTGCAGATGTGCCAGATGATGATGTCCCGCAATACTCCTGGGGCTCAGCTGTGCTTTGTGCCACATATCAAGGTTTGTGTGACGGGTGTCGATGCGGAGTACACACGGATCAGTCGTAGAATGTCCGTTATTGATACAACTTTGGTCCTATGAGAGGACATGTTTTGGTCGGCCTCAGGTTGACCATTCACCACACATGATGGTCAGACACAATGATGACATCGATCGTCCTACTATGGGATCCCTTTGGTGTCGCGGGCCGGTGAGTCTCCATTGTCCTTCTCAATGTATTACTTTTTATATTACTTATGTACTAACATATCTTCTTCTGCAGTACACTTGGGCACACGGGCAGACCCACCTGTCATACCCGGACTACACCGTGCAAATGGACCACCTTCATGCAAAGGACTTTCGGTGGACCCCGTTCACAGCGCAAGACGTCCAGCGATGGGCACCTCATGGCCTCTCTTCGTTGTGCTGGCGGGACGTGGCGTTGTTGAGGACATGGAAGAGTCTGGTGCATAACGTCATGGTCGAGCCATATTGCATACATCATGTGTGCCAGTAGTTCAAGAAAGCACAACACTTTCCGCTTCCTCTCGAGGTCGTTGTGCCTGCAGACTTACACAGGTGGACCCCGTACTACAAACTCATCTAGCAATGTTATTTATAATTACTCACAATTGTTTTGTGTAGCATGAAACATGGTGGGACACGTCGTGCTAGTTCATGGTTTGCATTATTACAGCCATGGATGCAGGCATGGGTCAATGCAGCTGATGACGTGCACGATTAGGAGGACGAGTACGATCCTACAACATACCACGACTATCTACGGTGGTACTCCGTTCGGACTAGGATGCGTCTTGTCACACCAGCGGACAATGAGGATCGACCTGCTCCTACTGTCACTTAAAGACATCCTACTCACATAGCCGCTGTGTGGCATTATGCGGTTAGTACATGTCAATCATCTTTGTTCATTTGTAGTTGCACTTTTTTTTATGATTGTTCATTGTCTGTGCAGGCAGATAGTACCTGGGGTGTACGAAATGACCTCAACAGCTTGGTTGGAAGGTGGGAGGCAGACACCGAAGTCGTGCATGACCCGCTTGACTTCGTGACATTACGCCGCAGTATCGACATTTTGTACTAAATCTCAATATTTCACCCTCACTCATTTCATTTTATTATGATTATGCTTGTATGCACGTACTCGTTACGACATTCTATATTTCACCATGACTCATTTCATTTTATTATGATTCTTCTTGTATGCACGTATTCGTTACGACGTTCTATATTTCACCATGACTCATTACGACATATTACTATTTTAATTAACACTATGAAATTGTGATTATGTGATAAAATGTTCTCCTAGATGGCTTCCTCCTCGATTTCAACTCATCATAGGGGGACAGAACATCCGATCGGAGTACCACTGTGGCTTCAACGTCCAATGTGTCATTGCAGGGAACAATGTCAAGTAATGATTGTGACATCAGGACAAGATGCTGGTAGACGATATTTCATATGTCCTGGCATCGATGATGACTTCATGGTAAGAACATAAATATTAATACTGGTCCACAATTCCATCAATTAACTTTACATATTTTGTTATTGCAGGATAATCCAAGGAAGTGTCCTTTCACTCAATGGATCTATGATTCAAGCCAAGGATCTGCTAGAAGGAATGTAAGGCAAGCCAAGACTACGACCGAGTACACAAGAAGGAAAAAAGAACATCTACTCAAGGTCGAGCATGCTAGTTCAAATTGGATGATATATCCTTTAGGAATTCCTGAGTGGGAGCAACGACCAACGTGCGCATGTGGGAGTTGTTGTATTATACGAACATCACTCGAAGGCGACTCAAGGGGAAGGAGAGAATTTGTATGCCCCAACCTACATGAACACATCATGGTAAGTGATGAAAACAATTGTACATGTTTAATTTCATATGATATTGTAATGCAACAGTGATATTACTACTTATTGTGCCAGCAAAATGTTAGGAGATGCTCATTCCATCAGTGGTTAGATATCACACAACCTACATACGAGGATGATTTCATCACAGAGGAGGAAAGTCACTCCGAGTACGAAATGAGAAGGCTTGAAGCTGATGATAGAGCGAAGAGTGCGAGATGGAGTGAAGAGGACAAACAACTGAGAGAATACAATAGGCAGAAACAACTTAGGTATAGGCAGCAACAAATGCATGCCAGGCGAGAGAGAACAGAGAAATTAGTAGGAAAAAAGTTGTACTATCTAACTGTGTTAGACAATTTGCATGAACCTATGTTGTTTCCTTAAACGTTCGAGGCAAAACATGTAGAATTGAAATTTTATGATTAAACTAGTATGACACGAAAAAACAGGAAAATACACAAATACCCTTAGAGTTTCTTACAGACTCGAAGTCTCACAAGGCTAAAAAAGTAAAATCTTATCTAAAGGTAGTTTGTCCTGATTCGAAGCTTTCTTATCGACTATGGCTTCTCTTCAAGACGCTTCGATCTCGATCTGACGGTTTTTAGCCGAAATTGACAAAGCCCTCTAGATCTCCGATATGTGTCACAAATCAACGAACTCGATCACCAACAAGTCTCTCCCACTCTCGATCCCTTGAGACGCCTTGTCACTTGCACAGGCCTCCCTTTCGCTAACTTGGTCAACACGCTATCTCAATCATCCGTCCGTCCATGTCTTGCTCTATCTCCGCGTGTATGCCTGAGATCTTCCTCAACTTCACCTGACATCCTTGATCATCTAGCATCAAGCTCCCTTCTTGACCCTGATCACCCATCGTTGAAAGTTGACTCACATCTAAACCCTACACAACATGAGATAAACAAAACATGAATCAAAGAACACACACTGAACCCTTCAGTGAACCCAACTAGGCAAACACACGCCCAAAACATTAAACAAGGCAAACTTGTCAATCACTCATCACTTAAGATAAAACCACAGTGCAAACTCACTTGGTTTCTCAATCTCCCCTTTGATGAGTGCATTGACAACTCACAAAAGAAACAAGATGAATGTTGAAGTTCAGCACACAAGTGACCATAACAACTCAAAAATAGCAAAACGTGTCACTTGATTTTAAAATTCACCCCTTGACAAAAGATCCTCCCCTTTGAAAGAAACAAAACACTATTTCTCTCCCTTTGGAAATGCAAGCATCAAGGTGATAAAAAAGGGTGCAAAGAGAAATACGAGGGTGAATGTATATGTAAGCTTCTGAAACATGATTTGTAGCAATTACAGTAAAACAAGCATTTCCCTTGAATTTTGTCTAAAAGTATTGTATGATACGCTCAGATGAATCGTATCCAAAGAAAATCAAGATCAAGAATTTTTAGGATTTAGCAAACAAAAGCATCATCACTCAGACTAGCATACTAGACATGGTAAAGCATGGAATGCAAAAGCTAGCAGATACTATCCAGATATGCAAGACCAAAAACATGGAGCTTCAACAAACTTGTTATGCAATATTTTCAAGCTTTTTGTTTCCTTTTTCTTTTTGATTTTAGTGCCAGGGGTAATTTGCATGTCAACCTTATGCTAACCGACCAAGTCAAGCCTAGATCAAGCAAGGATCATTAGAAGCTTAAAACATTGGTCTTGGCATACACTGCCATGTTCCAATTTATGCCAAAGTGCTATGGTAAGTAGTCTAGTACAAGACAGTGTAACAAAGCGAACCCACCTAGATATTTTCAATATCAACACAAAAGGCATGATATCAATTTCATGATTTTTATCAATTTTCAGTACAAGATTTCCATGAAAAGCATTAAAATGATCAAGTTGCATGTTTGCATCCAAGTGTAAATGACTTAGCTACCAGGCATGTAAAAGATAACAAAAGCACTCAACCTACTCATGCTAGTTACCAGACTAAGAAGTGATCCTGATTTAAATTTTCAGAATTAAAAGTCATGCTCATGACATATATCAAACATATTCAACAGAGAAAAATCATCATGATTTAAGACAATAATTCAAATGCATATATAAGCATGGTCATGTAAAAGTAGTTAATTATATGACAGAAGCTTATGCAATGACACACAACTCCCCCTCACAAGATGCCATAAGGATGACAAACACCAAGATCTCCTCTCAAAAATGCAAATCAAGAAGCATCAAGAGGCTTGGTAAAAATATATGCAAGCTAGTTCTGGGTATCAATGTATCTCAACTCAATATAACTGTTCTCACTATGGTCTCGCAAAAAGTGATAACATACATCAATGTGTTTAGTTCTAGAATGCTAAAGTGGGTTGTTGTCTAAGTTAATGGCACTAGTGTTATCACAAAGAAGTGGAACACCCTTAAAATCCAACCCAAAATCCTTCAAAGTAGAAATCGTCCACAAAATCTATGAGCAACAGCTCACAACAGCTACATACTCAGCCTCAGCTATAGATTGCGCAATGCTAGATAGTTTGCGAGAAGACCAGCAAACAAGAGAGGAACCCAGAAAATGACAAGTACTAGAGGTACTCTTCTTTTTAATTCTACACCCAAAAAATGATGCATAATACCAAAGGCTAGATTCAAGAGTGTGTTTGAGGTACCTTAGTATGTGCTTAACTGCTTGACGATGTGAAGCCCTTGGAGAAGCCTAAAAATAAGCGCACAAACATACTGCGAAGTGTATGTCCGGCCTTGTAGCTATCAAGTAGATGAGGTAGCCGATCATGCTCCAGAACTCCTTCTTATCCACTTCTTCTCCATCTTCATTTGGGTCAAGTGCTACTGAGGCATCCATCGGAGTGGCTTCGCATCGCTCATATCAAAGTGCTTTAGCAGGTTCTTGGTGTACTTCTTCTGATGCACGAAATTACCTTGTTTGCATTGCTTGATTTGCAAACCAAGGAAGAATGTTAGCTCACCCATCATCGACATCTCGAACTCCCTGCTCATAGAATCAACAAACCCGACCACAAGTGTATGAGAAGAGCCACCAAAAATGATATCATCAACATAAATCTGAACAAGAAGAAAGTCTTTGCCATGCTTCGGAGTAAATAGGATTTTGACAACAAAGCCCATTTTGTACACAAGCTCAAGCAAAAAGTTCCTAAGTCGGTCATACTAAGCCCTAGGTGATTGCTTGAGCCCATAGAAAGCTTTTTGAAGTTTAAAGACTATGGGGGTACTTGAGATGTTCAAAGCATGGGGTTGTCTAACAAAAACATCCTCTCCTATAAAACCATTGAGAAAAGCACTATTAACATCCATTTGATAAATCTTCAAACCGCGAGAAGATGCAAAAGTAAGCAAAATCCTAATGGCTTCAAGTCGAGCTACTAGAGAAAAGGTCTCTCTAAAATCAACCCCTTCGACTTGAGAGTAACCATGAGAAACAAGCCTAGCCTTGTTTCTCACAATAGACCCATTCTCCCCTGTTTGTTTTAGAAAATCCATTTTGTGCCAATGATATGAATATTAGAAGGTGGATCTACAAGAACCCAGACTTGGTTTCTATCAAAATTTTATAACTCTTCATGCATGGCATTGATCCAACTCAAATCACATAAAGCATGACTAACATCAAGAGGCTCAGAAGAAGTAACGAATGCAGAATTAGCATAATGAGCATGAGATCGAGTTACCCTTTCATCTAGCTTACCAATGATCTACTTAGGAGGGTGATGTCACTAAATCCGGAGAAGGACTTCTTATCACGAGAGAATCTCCCCCCTCAACACTTTCTAGAATGAGCTCAATGCTTGTTGAAGTCGATGCTTTAGGCCCTCTTACAGAAGTAAATGATGCAGGATCTGCTTTAGGGGTTGCTGTAGTAGGAGGTAAGGGATCATCCTCGAGCTCTTCAAATTTTGATGAATCTTCTTCTTCAAAGATGGTTTCATCCATATCCTGCTTACTAGCAAGATCAAAAGAAGTTATAACATAGGGGGAAGACTCATCAAAAGTCACATCATATGACTCGATGATTGTGTTAGTATCAAGGTTAAAAACACGATATGAATGACCATGATGTGAATAACCCAAAAAGATACCATCAGAAGAACATGACTCAAATTTGTCAAGATTACCATGTTTTAGAATGAAGTAACGACATCCAAACACTCTCAAATGAGTAACTTTAGGCTTCCTTCCAAAACACAGATCATAAGATGTTAAATTCAAAAGTGAGCGCAAAAAGATCTGGTTAGAGATGTAACAAGCAACGCTCATGGCCTTATCCCAAAACCTTCTAGGAGTCCTATGCTCATCGAGCATCATCCTAGCCATCTCCACCAGAGTGCGGTTCTTTCTCTCAACATCACCATTTTTTTGAGGAACCCTTGGAGTAGAAAATTGATGTTCAATGCCATGCTCAAGGCAAAAGTCAACAAAGAAACTATTTTTGAACTCGGTGCCATTATCACTTATGATTGCTTTCAATGCAATAGGGAGTTTAGTGAATAGTCTCAAAGATAAGCTCTGAAACTATGAAAACACTTAATCCTTACTTGCAAAAAAGATGACCCAAGAATCACATGAGTAGTCATCCACCATAACAAGGACATACCATTTGCCACCTAAAGAACTAACCGAGAAGGACCTACAATGTCCATATGGAGAAGTTCTCCAAGATGGTCTGTCATCATCACATTGATTGGCGAATGAGAGGTGACCACCATATTTCCATGTCAACATGGAGCACAAACAAGATTCTTCTCAAACTTGACCTTGGGCAATCCTCGCATCACACCTAGGGCACTCAGATGAGCGAACAAGTTAAAGTTCATATGCCCTAGTCTCCTATGCCACATCAAGAGTTCAGAAAAAGGTTTAGCAATAAGGTAATGAGAAGAACCAAAAGACTCAGAAAAGTCAGCTCCAAAGACCCTCCCTATTCTTGAAATCTTACAAACGAAAGCGCCAAAAGAATCGAGAACTTGTGAAGTATCGTGTCTGAAATGCACTTCCAAGCCCTCATCACGCAACTGAGATACAAAAAACAAATTGTATCTGAAATCCTCAACCAAAGCAACATCTTTGAGAATGAAATTTTCATTAATCCTTACCATACCTTTGCCTTTCACTCTACTCCTTTGATTTGCCGAAGGTGATGTACTCACGTCGCTGGGTTGAGATGAGGCTGTAGAACCATGATATTCTCTCATTCAAGTGTCGTGAACAACCGGAATCCACGATCCACTTGTTCTCCAGGACTTGGTCTGCCACTTACACATGAAGAAAACATCTCGAGTGCTCAGTGCTTGGTTAAGTGAAAAAATTTCTAAGAATCTAGCACTGAGAAACTCGAGGGGCAGAAGTAAAAGCAGTAGACTGCACATCAATGAAATGCAAATCACGATAAAAAGCACGCGGTCTACCACCATGATGAAAACAAGAATCAGGATGAGATCTCCCAACCCCTCGAGGATCAAAACCTCTTACACGTGGTCTAGCACCACATGAGCCATGGTGAAAACCACACTGGGAAAATCCTCTAGAGTGAAAACGAGGAACCTCACGAAAATGAGAAGGATAATGATAGACAAGCTCATGTATACCAACAAGTGGTAGATACATGTCCCGTGCACTCATCTCCCAAGAATGTCGCTCATCCTTCATGCAACGAAAGAAAAAGCCAATCAAATGTCTCACTCTCTAATAATAAGAACAATGAAAAATCCTCTTGGGGGCTGGAGCATTGAAAACTTGGGCTTTTCTCACAGGCTCTCTTGGTTTTGGTTCAGTAGCTCTCTTGGGTGGAGGAGTTGCTTTCTTGGAAGACTGGATGGGGTTCTTGGCTTTTTGTGGAGTGTCTAACTTGGCACTTTCTTCCTCAAGGGTAGTAGATGGAGTGAACACAGTTTTGCCCTTACTGTCTAAAGTGGTTCTCTAAAAAACAAACCCTAGAGCTAACCTAACCTTGTCAGCACACGTCTTGGTCTTGGCCAACAGCAAATCCATCATACCCTTTCCCTTAGTACACTTGTTCACCGCAGAAATAATATACTCATTCTTAGTCATGAGTTTCTCGGCTTGCCCTCTAGCAAAGCTAAGTTTGTCCTTGAGGATAATGCATGTGGGACATTCTGGCTGCATGTAGAACTCTCAGCACTCTCCAATCTAGCCTCTAGTTCTTTAACATGCTTGTCCTTAAGTTGAATAATTCAAGTGAGCAATGGGCAATTTGAACAAGCATCAGAAATAAGAGGTCTAGACTCCACCATAGTGTGGTCTTTCTGTGCAATCTCAAGCTTATAGATAGTTTGAGAATGCACAGAACATAGCTCAGCAAGCTCACCCATGAAAACACACGAGGACTCACATTAAGCATAAAGGACTCACATTCAACATAATCTAACTTAGACTTAAGCATGGCATAATCAGTAGAGATAGATTCATTTCTAAGTCTAAGTTCTTTCAACTCACGAGCAACCTTCACAAACAACCTATCCTGACTAATCAAAGCATCACTAAGTTCATCAACTTTAACTCAAAGCTGGTCATAGGATAGTGTTACCTCAGTTATGTCTGTCTCATTGTTGCTGCTGTTGATGCTATCGGCCATGAAGTAGAGGCCGGTGAAGTCCTTCACCTTCTTCTCCTTCTTTTGTGGTTCATTCTTGTCAGTGATTGGCTCTTCACTTCAAGAAGTGTCGATGTCGCTTAGTGCAACTATGAATGGTCTAGATTCTACCTTGGCTACTATCATAGCCACCTTGTCACAGTTCTTCTTGAAGAAGGTCTTCCTGTCCCTCTTCTGGTGCCTGTGGTCATTCTCATCTTTCTTTTTGAGTTTAGGGCAGTTAGCTTTAATATGCGATGTATCCATACACTCAAAACACCCCCTAGAGCCTCCTCTCCTTTGATCCCGTCTATCATTATAGAATCAAGTGAACTTCTTGATAATGAGAGCAAGCTACTCATCATACGGAGTGTCCACATGCTCTTTTGTGACAGAGACCAGGGAAGACAAGGCAAAGCCACAAGCAAAGACACAAGACCTAGAAGAGCCATATGTAATAACTCTAGATGAGGTGCCACTGCCAAAACCATAAACTAGTGCCATTAATGGTGGCAAGGAGTTTCCATGTCCTTGGTGAGATGCCTCAGCAATCTCAGTGGACTTCAGCTTTGTAAAGAGTTAATCACAAGTTAATGTGTCGTAACTTGTGGATTCCTCAATGCTTGATATCTTCACTTCTCATATGCTACGATCAAGAGCATAGAGAAGCTTGATAGCCCTCTCATGATCAGAGTAAGCAAGCACAACCGTGGAATGAAGATTACTTTGCATCAAAATGGGAAAACATGACATCAATAGATTCACTAGGGCTCTGCACAAACATTTCGTACTATTGATTGTAAGTGCTTTGGTACCTGGCCTTTATTTGAGATGTGCCCTCATGAAAAACAGTCAGAGTGACCAAATCTCCCTACTAGTCTGATGGTGCTGCACCCTATCGAACTCATTTCGACTCAAGCTAATGAACAATATATTTCTAGCTTTGCAGTTAGTAGTATACTAATCTTTATTAGCTTGAGAAGTGCGAGTCTCAGGGATGGAGTATTGTGAATCCATAATCTCCCAAATTGCACTTCCTTGGCTTTGAAGATAAGCCTCCATGCACACCTTCTAGTATGCAAATCCGTCCCATCGAATAGAGAAATTTTACTAACTCTGTCCATGTCGCCAATAGATCACAAAACCGGTTAAGGTCAAGTGATGATCTTAACCTGCTCTAATACCAATTATAGGACCGAAACGGGTGACTAGAGGGGGGTGAATAGATGTCTCACCAAATTCTCTCGAAATAATCGTCTTTTCTACACATCTAACGCTCTCTAAAGGAACAAACGGAAGCAAAAGAGTCAACACAAAAAATCCTAGAAAAGGCTAGTGCTATCACTCTCTTGTCATATATGAAATGATGCAACAATCTGAGAAATCATAAGCACTGAAAGTAATCTAGCCTTATAAAATCAACCGATGTCCTAATTAAAAAGACACCTGTCCAAAGCATACAAGGTCGATTAAAGACTACTCAAAGATCAGATGACATATCAATAAACATTTCAACTGACCACAGATATTTCATCAAGCACATAAGAAAAATCCACAACTCATAGGTATTTAATCAAATACTAGACATGCATGTAAAACATCACAAGTTTAAGTCAATATTTAATTAAATAAATTCAACATAAAAAATACCTCACAGATCAACTAAATCTATCACACAAAATCTGAGAAATGAAGAGGTATGCAAATGTTACCTTAACTTACCTAGATGGCAGAACTGCAGGTGTTGACGCAAAAACGGAGCCCTAACAAGTTGAACTGATGTGATGCAGGAGGCATTGAACCTGGCGCTGGCTTTGGTTGCCTTGGGAGTAGTTTCTTTCAGACAAGGCAACGTAGCCAAGGAGTACAGTGCCACTGGCACCTCAAGCATGTTGCCGAGCCTTGGGGCCCTCCATGCACAATGACGTGCTACGCCAATCTCTGTAGCCCTACATCGGTTGTGCCACGTAGTTTCCTCAGTCGATCGCATAGGTGTGTCCAGAAGCCTCGGCAATGATTCTAGAAAATAAGAAACCCAGCCTAGTAGAGACCCCCGCGCGGTGAAGGAAAATTGTAGAAGCACCAAGAGAAAATGGAGGCTCAATGTTCCTTGAGAAAACCTGCGGTGAAGAAATGGCGGCTATGAACAATGCTTGTGGTGAAATTTTTAGGGAGAAGAAGATGGGAAAATAAAGTGAACTCATATTTTTCCATTGGATGAGTTGGTAGAAACCCTAGGACTAGGTGGCCTTTTATAAACAATTCAAAAAAGGAAAAGACACAAATACCCTTAGGGTTTCTTAAAGACTCGAAGGCCAACATGGCTAAAAAAGTAAAATATTATCTAAAGGTAGTTTGTCCCAATTCTAAGCTTTCGTAGCAACTATGACTTCTCTTTAGGACGCTTCGATCTCGATCTGACAATTTTGAGCCAAAACCGACAAAGCCCTCTAGATATCCGACAAGTGTCACCAATCCATGAACTCGACTGCCAACAATTCTATGCCACTCTCGATCCCTTGAGCTACCTTGTCACTTGCACTGGCCTCTCTTTCACTGACTTGGTCAACACACTATCTCGATCATCCGTCCTTCCATGTCTTGCTCTATCTCCTCATGTACAACCGGGATCTTCCTTAACTTCACCGGGCATCCTTGATCATCTAGCATCAAGCTCCCTGCTTTACCCTGATCACCCGCCATTGACAATTGACTCACATCTCAACCCTGCACAACATGAGACAAGCAAAACACGAATCTCCAAGCAGAACACACACTGGACCCTTCAGTGAACCCAACCAGGCAAACACAAGTCCAAACCATTAAACAAGACAAACTGGTCAATCACTCATCAATTAAGATAAAACCACAGTGCAAACCCACTTGGTTCCTCACAAAAATTTAGCTCCCATCTTGTTTCTAAACAACATCAGGTTATACAAGCCAGTAGTGAATTCAAGGATTTTGCTATCATCTCGTGGAACGAATTGGCAAAAGATGGGTTAGAACCTAACACATGGGATTAGTTGAAAATAGCCACGCATGGTATGTTTGTTTGTCCATCTTACAAGAGAGATTTGAGAAAAAATTACAAGGCTTAGACCAGGGTAATAAGTCTATCGATGAGTATTACGAAGAGATGCAAATAGGTATGTTGCGTTGTGAGATAGAAGAAGATGAGGAGGATAAGATGTCATGATTTTATGGGGAATTACGGCGAGAAATTCAGGATATAGTTGATGATAAAGAATATAATTCCATTACTAGATTGTTTCATCTTGCTATGTTAGCTGATAAAGAACTGCTGGGGAGACAACAAGTGCCAAAGAACAATTTCAAGGGTATGACTACATCGAGGCCTATCTTGGGATACAACAAGACTTCATCAGCCACTTCCTATCGGCGTACTACTCCATCCACCGATCAGGTGCGGTCCACAGTGTCGACCCCGACCAAACAAGTGTCTGATGTGAGTAAATCAACCCAAATACTTACTCCTGCACAGAGTTCATCATCGGTTGTTTCCACGGCGTAGACAAGGGACATTCAACGCTACAAATGCAAAGGAATTGGGCATGTGCAATGAGATTTCTCTAACAAGCGGGTGGTGATTGCTACAGAAAGTGGTTAGTATACTAGCACCATCGAAAATGAAGATGAACTTGTACCTACCACTAACCATGCTAATCATAGAGACGAAGATGACTCACCCGACAAGCGATAAATGGAGCAAATCGGTGAAGGAATTATGCCCAAGAAAATTCTCGGAGGATCGGAAGTTCTAATTTGGAATCGGAAGTTCCGATTATTTTTTAATTAGAAATAGAGAGCTCAAATCAGATGTTCTGATATGGTATCAAAAGTTCCAATAATTTATGGTTTGCGAAACCGAGAGCTCAAATTGGAAGTTCTGATATGGTATCAGAAGTTCCAATAATTTATGGTTTGTGAAACTGAGAGCTCAAATCGGAAGTTCCGATTTAGAATAAAAAGTTCTGATTATTTCTTATTCAGAGACAGAGACTTCAAACCGAAAGTTCCGATTTGGAATTGCTTGATCAAAAGTTCCAATAGGGGTATCAGAAGTTCCAATGTGTTCTAGTTTGTAGATCGAAAGGTTAGATTAGAAGTTCCAATAGGGTATAGGAAGTTTCGATGTGGGCTAGTTTACTTATCGAAAGTTTGGATCGGAAGTTCCGATCAGGATGTAATAGATTGGATTTGTAAGAGATATGTTAAGGGTTAAAGGCCCATACCTTTGCATTATAAATAGGGAGGAAGAGGAGGTCGTGGATATAGGTTTTTACAAGACCCAAGTGCTCCACCCTAGCCACCACACCTCTCCTTTCCCTTCCTTCCTGATCTCAAGAGTTGATATTGAGATTTCTCTCTGGTTCTCCCGAGCGGTGTTAGCATGCCGGCATGGGAGCGATCCTTCCCTATACGTGTGGACTCCATGGAGCATTGCCTAAAAGACGTCGCTCATCGTTTTCCTCTTGTGGACATCACCAGTCTTCACCGATGGGATCACCAGGGAATGGATGAAGCGAGACGAGGATAATTGAGGACGCGCTTCCCCAACATCTTCTTCCGCTGCACTAGCGCATCTTGCATTAGAAGGTAACAATTCATGATCCCTCACGCGCATGGTACCAGGGATTTGGGGCGAAAATTTTTAATTTGTCAACTAGCATAGCTTTCCTATTCCCCAATAGTGGTATTAGAGTCTCTATGCGTAGTATTCAATCTGGATCCCTCATGTATGGAGATACATGGTGGAAAAATAGATTATATCTATTTCTGTTCACATAATTTTGGAAGTTTCATTGCTTGATCGGAAGTTCCAATGCTTGTCAGATTGGAAGTTCCAATGTTTGATCGGAAGTTTTGATGTCGGACGAGGTTTGTGATAGAGGAGGTGGATCAGAAGTTCTGATGCTAGATCGGAAGCTCCGATCTAGACAAAACTGGAAATTTCATGCCTAGTTGAGCTAATATTATCAGATCTAGATATCAGTGAATTGTAGATTCTTTGCCTAACTTTGTTTTGCAGAGAATGTTGTGACTGGTATGACGTTGATAAATGTGATGTATGAGATGCAGGCATTAAATGTAAATTTAAATATGGCCTGCATATCATGATTATTTACAACCCAAGGTTGGTGTACATTCATACAACCCGCGTGTCGATTATTGATGCTTCAGCTCATGTAACTAGTATAAGTATTATTTTGATAGGCTAGTATGAGTTCATGGAGGCTGGAAGCACACACTCAATAATGGGAGTCATTGAGATGGAGATCACCATGTGAAGGGGCCATACTATGTCACAATCAATGTGTTGTATGTGGTGCTTATGTTCTTGTCATACTATACTTGCATGTTTCGTGTGCGCTAGGGACGTCACCTTGATAGAATAGTTTTCCCTTAGAAAATTAAGTGTTAATGCTCTTTTCAATAGCCGTATCCACCAAGGATCTCGATCATTGATAGTGGGTCTGCCACACGCTTAGTATTGGTTTGCTTAACGAGGCTATCAAAAAAATTTTGGGCCTTGGAGCATGGAGTTGTACGTTGAGCATTGGATGCTGCTCCAACGAACAACAGTCACATATGATGTGATTAGCAATGTGTTGCTTATCTATGTCACATAGCTTCTAGCAGTGATGCCAAAATTCACTAGGAGTTAGAAAGAATATGGATCTTGTCACACTATTAGTCATTAGAGGGAAAGTGACTGGTTTTAATACTGATACATATTTATATTGGATAGACGATAAACATAGCATAGTGTTGAATCTTGCATTTAATTTTATAGATCATGGCACCGACCACTACTATCAAGAGCACTTCAGTTTTTAATTTGTGATCTATTCTTGAACAAGAAAATTTTCTGGAACAAATGTTATGGACTAGCACAAAAACTTGAGAATTGTTATCAAGCAGGAGAAAAAGGATTATGTTCTAGAGGAACCTCACCCTGATGAACTAGGGGAAGATGCTTCTGCAGTAGATAAGTGTGCTTATGAGAAGCGTGCTTATGAGAAGCATGCTAGTGATTCTGTGGATGTCAGCTGTTTGATGCTTGCCTACATGTCCTCTGAGTATCAGAAACAATATGAGGACAAAGATGCTTATGATATGATCGTATGCCTCAAGGGCATGTTTTAGAACCAAGAATGGGCTGAGAGGTACTATGTATCTAAGTCCTTGTTTGGGAGTAGGTTGGTAGAAGGAATCCTAGTGAGTCCTCATGTGATCATGATGATTAGTTACATTGAGACATTGAAGAGATTGGGTTTTCCACTAGATCCATACTTGGTCATTGATGTGATTCTCCAGTCGCTCCCCTTAAGTTTTGAGCTGTTCATTATGGATTACAATATGAATGGACTCGAGAAGACACTGGCTGAGTTGCATGGGATGCCCAAAACTGCTGATGAGAGTATCTAGAAATCTCTAAATCATGTGATGATGGTTTAGAAGGAGGGCAAAAAGAGAAACAGGAATGGCAAGGCAAATACTTTAGATACGATATCTAGTGCGAAGCCTAAACTGACTGGAATGTCCAAGTTAGGTCCTGCTAGATGTGATGTTTGCCACCATTGCCACAAGCCTGGGCATTCGAAGTGCAACTGCAAGGTGTATCTAGAAGAATAGTAGAATGAGAAGGGAAGTGTGACTTTCGCTTCAAGTATTAATGTTATAGAAATTAATCTTGCTACTCGTCCATATGATTCATGGGTATATACCGATTCAATGATTCATACTTGCAAATCATTGCAGGGGCTGAGTAGGTCAAGAAAGTGTGCTAGTGGCGAGCTGGATGTCCACGTCGAAAATGGTGAAAAAGTTGCAGCATTAGCCTTCAACGTTTATTCACAGTCGCTACCTTCAGGATTAGTTTTAGAGTTGAATAATTATTAGTTCATTCCCGCCTTAGGAAGAAACATTATCTCTTCTTCATTTTTAGAAGAAGATGGTTTTGAATTCGTAATAAAGAACAAGTGTTGTTCAATATTTTCGAACAGTATGCTCTATGGTGTTTGTCCAACGCTGCAACTTTTGCACCATTTCCGACGCGGACATCCAGTTCACCACTAGCACACTTTCTTGACCTACTCAGCCCCTGCAACGATTTGCAAGTATGAATCATCGAACCAGTATCAAATACCAATGAATCATTTGGATGAGTAGCAAGATTAATTTCTATAACATTTATAGCTGAAGTGGAAGTCACACTTCTCTTCTTGTTCTTCTGTTCTTCCAGATATACCTTGCAGTTGCGCTTACAATGCCCAGGCTTATGACAATGGTGGCAAACATAAGAGCTAGTAGGATCTGACTTAGACTTTCTAGTCAGTTTAGGCTTCGCATTACAGATCATATCTAAATTCTTAGCCTTGCCCTTCCTCTTTCTCTTTTTCCCTCCTTCTGAACCATCATCACATGATTGGGAGTTTTCTTGATACTCTCCTCAGCAGTTTTAATCATCCCATGCAACTAAGCTAGTGTCTTCTCCAGTCCATTCATATTGTAATTCATAATGAATGGCTCAAAGCTCAAGGGGAGCGACTAGAGACTCATGTCTATGGCCAAGTATGGATCTAGTGGAGAACCCAGTCTCTCCATGGTCTCAATGTAACCAATCATCATGATCACATCAGGACTCACTAGGCTCCCTTCTGATAACCTAATCCCAAACAAGGACATAGATACATAGTACCTCTCAGCTCGTCCCTAGTTCTGAAACATGCCCTTGAGGCCTACAATCATATCGTAAGCATCTCTTTCCTCATATTGTTTTTGAAACTCAAAGGGCATGCAGACAAGCATCAAACATTTGATATCCACATAATCACTAGCATGTTTCTCATAAGCATGCTTATCTGCTACAGAGGCATCTTCCCCTGGTACATCAAGATGGGGTTCCTCTAGAACATAATCATTTTTCTCCTACTTGAGAACAATTCTCAAGTTTCTGTGCCAATCCATAAAATTTGTTCCAGACAATTTCTCTCATTCAAGAATAGATCGGAAATTAAAAACTAAAGTGTTCTTTATAGTAGTAGTCAGTGCCATGATCTACAAAATTAAATGCAAGGTTCAACACTATTCTATGTTTATATTCTATCAAATAAAAGATGTATCACTATTAAAACCAGTCACTTTCCCTCTAATGACTAATAGTGTGACAATATCCATATTCAACTAACTCCTAGTGAGCTTTGGCATCACTACAAGAAGCTAACTAACATAGGTAAGCAACATTTTGCTAATCACATCATATGTGACTCTTGTTCGCTTGAGTAGCATCCAAAGCATAACATAAAACTCCATGCCCCAAAGCCCAAAATAGTTTTGATAGCTTTGTTAAGCAAACCAATAATATGCGTGTGGAAGTCCGACTTCCGCCCTAATTGGTCAAGATAAAAGACAGCACCTGTTGACATGAAAACATGTCCCTGCACTTGGTCTGGTTCGATGATCCAAAAGAGTGTGGATACTTAGGGATAATCCTAAGCGTAACACAACACTGACATCACATTCTGACAACCCTTAACAGTGGCAAGGGGAATGGAGTTGCGATGTAATAAGATAACAAAGAAATAATCCAATTAGCCAAAATATATAGATAAAATAAATCAATCGGATGAATGGAGCCTGATTTGTTTGGAGTGTACCGTGCGAAGGGTCACTGAAGGGGGGCCTTCGGTGTTCGGATCAATCTAACCGAAGACAGGCTACGAACAGATCATGATGTGAAATTGCCTCCGAACAACAGGGTTCGACACGAAGCCTCTGACGTGACAAAATCAAACGTGGAGTGCTAGCATGATGAAATTCAGTGAGGAGCGCTGTCGCGATGAAGCCCGGTGAGGAGCGCTGGTGTGACTTTGGCATGAAGCAACCCCGATGCGAAGTAGCTTCGGTGCGCGGTACTCGACCAGACCGACAATAGCGTGATGGATCCGGCAAGGTCGGACAGAGCGAAGACTTGCCAAAGGGTGCTCCGGCGGCCTCCGAAACTAGCTTCCTGGCTCCGAAAACCTTCGGCGAAGGGGGCTCTAAATGTGAAACCTACAACAAAATGAAGATCAAGTACCAATTTGGCCTGGAGAATGAATTACCAGGTGTAGTAGTGTACAAAACGAAGGGTAGCAATCTATTACGTAGATTATCAGATGGTTCACAAGCGAGCCAACAAGGACATAGAAATAAGTTACGTAGATTAACGGATGATTCACATGCGAACCAACAAGGCTTACCACAATTACGGTGGGGCCGACAGAGGGCTTCTAGCGTAAACCAATGAATGTGTACTGATCTAATGTGGAAAGTAAACAAAGTAAAGGTACGATTCAAACTAGGGTTTGAAGAGTTGATCTGTGTTGGGGGTCCCCTATGAACCAGCCTCACCACTATATTTATAGGGGCTAGTCTTCCTATCTCTAATTATAATCTGATAAGATTTGACCTAATCAAGATAAGACTTTATTAGAGATAAAGCAACTTGAATCCTTATCAGACTCCTATCCGAAGCCTACCCGAAGTGGTCCTTTAGTAGGCCCACCGAAGTATGCTCCTCGGGCCGAAGCTTCAGCGAAGCAGGAAGCCGAAGGGGCCTTTGGGCCAAAGCCACCCTGCGAAGCAGGCCACAAAAAGGCCCTGAAGCTCCATGCAGATGGGCCTCCAGCACATTAGGGATTCGGCCTATACCAGGAGTTGTATATTTTCGGCCCAAAATTACCAAAATTGTTATTATGACAATTTTGACCATTAATGCGATTCTTTGCTATCAACAGCACCCTGCTTTTGATGAGCACGGGGACGTGCAAAAGGGTGGCTCGATCTTCCAATAGGTACGATTGAGGCAACGAGTGGACGTTCAAACTTTAAGGTTTCTGATCAGAGATCGAAGTATTGCAATCGTTACACCCTCTCGTCTAGTTGTTACCAACCAAACTTTCACATAGTCGACCCTACCATGAAGGTTTTGAACCTGCAAATCAATCGTAGAACTTTGCAAGAACAAGGTAAACACAATCTGAATTGCAAATGATAATATGAAGAGTGGAAGTTTGTTGTTTTACAAACCGATACATGATGAAACTGCGACAGCAGAATAATCTATGCCAAACCCAACCCTAATAGTGGCAGCTGGCAACTATTTATAGGGTTTATAGGACCCGAGGCATGGGCCGTTCCCTAGAAGAAGGACTCAACCTAACGGACTCGAAGATCCTAACAAGTCTTAGACTTTAAATAAGTCAGAAGTCTAGCTCCCGAATGGTGGCTTCGTAGGCTGATCAGCCCTATGATGGGAGGAGGCGATCATCCGAGTGGTGCCCGATGCCGATAAAGGTAGCAGTCGACTGCCGATTGTGAGCCGAGTGGTAGTTGTTGGCCGGAAGCGGTCAGTAGTCAGTGGTGAGTCGATCGGCCGATGGTGGTGGCAATTGACCCGATGGGTTATGCCGATGGAGGCCGATGCTGATGGTGATCTAAGTGGTGGCTGATGCCGATGGAGGTCATAGTCAGCAATCGGCCTATCCAACATCTCTTCTCCCATGTTCCTCAGTATAATACAATCATAACCATAACTTAGTAATTCATTCATAGGAGAATTTTCCCGAGTAACAAGGAGCAAATTCACCTAATCATCGAGTTTACGAACTCAAGTACGAGTCAGTAGTAGTGATGTCCTCATCATCCTCCCCTTCTTGAATTGGAGTCATCCTTGACTCATCGTCTAGTTCTTCACCCACAAAGTGCCTTAAATCGGTGACATTAAAAATATTGCCGACACCATAATCTGTAGGCAATTCAATCTTGTATGCACTATCATTTATCTTGGCAAGTATTTTAAAAGGTCCAGCAGCGCGAGACTTCAACTTAGATTTTCTTAAGTCAGGAAATCTATCTTTTTGTAAATGTAGCCATAGCAAGTCTCCTGGTATAAAAATAACCACTTTTCTACCAAGCCTACCAGACAATTAATATTTCGCATTCATATGTTCTATATGCTCCTTAGTTGTTTTATGCATTTGGAGAACAAACTCAACACGTGTTAGTTGTTTTATGCATTTGGAGAACAAACTCAACACGTGTTTTGGCATCAAGATTCAACTTTTCAACATATGGTAATGGTAATAAATCAATCAGAGCATGAGGGTTAAGACTATATACCACCTAGAATGGACTTAGCTACAAGGTAGAGTGTCAGGATCGGTTGTAGGCTAACTCTACATGAGGTAGACACTCTTCCCACATCTTTAAATTAGTATTCAACACATTTCACAGCATTGTAGACAAGGTTTAGTTCACCATTTCAGTTTGTCCATCAGTTTGGGGATGACATGTGGTGGAAAACAGAAGTTTGGTCCCAAATTTTTGCCATAATATTCTCCAAAAATGACTGAGAAACTTCGTGTCTCGGTCGGAGACAATTGTGCGGGGCACACCGTGAAGACGAATGACTTCCCTAAAAACAAATTAGCAACTATTGTAGCATCGTCGCTCTTGTGACAAGGAATGAAATGAGTCATCTTAGAAAATCTATCCACAACTATAAAGACAATATCCCTCCCCTTCATAGTTTGAGGTAGTCCCAAAATTAAATCAATAGAAATATCTTCCCAAGGGACACTAGGGACAGGTAAAGGCATGTATAGACCATGTGGATTAAGGCGGGACTTAGCTTTATTGCATGTGGTGCATTGGGCTACATAGCGCTCTACATCACGCCTTAGCTTGGGACAAAAGAAATGAGTGGTCAACATTTCCTCTATTTTCCTCATGCCAAAATATCGCATCAATCCTTTGCCATGTGCTTCCTACAAAAACATAAGACGAATAGAGCTGATAGGAACACACAACTTGTTAGCATGATATAGCAATCCTTCATTAAGAACATATTTGTTCAAAGTTTTTCCTCATCTGCATTGTCCAAATGCTTCTTTAAAATCGAGGTCAATAGCATATAACTGCTTAATTGTCTCTATATAAAAAATTATATTATCAAGTTGAGACAATAGGGTGTATCGGTGGGACAAGGCATCAACAATTACATTATCCTTCCTCTTTTTATGATTAATGATGTAAGGGAATGATTTAATGAATTATACCCAGTCGACATGTCATTTGTTAAAATTAGCTTGACTTTTGATGTTTTTCAAAGACTCATGATCGGAGTGAATGATAAATTCTTTTGGCCATAAGTAGTTGTTGGGGGAAAATATTCCATCCTCAGGGTTATTGCTGTAACAACACAAAGGCAAATAATGGATTTGAAGGTTTAGGGACATCCATCTTCGAGGATGTCCTGAGTCAAGCTCGAAGTATGAAGATGGGCCTTGGTTCGGAGTATATCTTCGAACTAAGGCTCTTTGAGATCTTTTCTGCTAGCTAAGATGGAAGATTTATCTTTTTTCTTATTAGATTAGTCTTTTACCATTTTAGCCCTATCAAGGGTACCGAATAGTTTCCACTATGTCGGTTGTAATAGAGGGGTAAATAGGTCTTTTCCTTAATATTTGGACCTATAAATACCCCCCATTTCACCCTGTAATAGGGACCGAATACAAGTTATTCAATACACACATTCGAACTATTCTAAGTTGTTATCCTTTCGGAGGCTTAGAACAGTTCACTTCGCAAACACTTCGTTTGTCAGTTTCTAATCTACAGAAACCTGTTAGCGTAATCTTTTACGCCAACAGTTGGCGCCATCCGTGGGGAACCTAGTCCAAGAAACTTCGTTCTCTACCAACTTCTTACATCATGCCTCCTAAGCAGAGTGCACCTCGTAACCCTGTTCAGAGGTCCTCTCGGATCTCCGGAGAGGCACCATCCGACACGGTTGAGGTCGGAGGGCCTTCGACATTCCCTCCACCTCAAACTCCCAAAGGAGTTTCCATCCCTCGAACATATGGAGTTCCTCCGCCAACTCCCTCTATACTTCGACCATCTGGAGTCCCCCTTCCACCTTCAATCCCACTTAGAACTGATCCTCTCAGTTCTCAAGACCCGGAAGATCCTTCCGGAGGAGATGAAGACAATCTTGGTGATATGGCCGCTCAAATGGCCAGTCTCCAAGCTGAAGTAGCGAGGTGGCGGCAAGAAGCTGCGAATAGGCTTTGTTCTCAAGCCATCCCGGTTATTCCAGAAGTGCCCGAAGATGACGAACCCATCTATCCCGAAGCCCCGGAGAACGCCTCCTTCGATACTGAATCTCCACTGCATCCTGAGCTGCAAAAAGTTCAATTCGACCCGAAGTTTAAGACTTCGAAGCTCTGTAAGTATGCCGGAGATGAAGATCCAGGAGAATTTGTCCGTTCTTATGCCCTAGCAATTGAAGCTAGTAGAGGAGTTCGAGATACCATGGCAAAGTGCTTCCCTTTAGCTCTTCAAGGAGTGGCATTAAGGTGGTTCTGGTCTTTGAAGCCAGGATCAATTAATTCATGGGGGAAGCTGAAGAAGAAGTTCGTAAGCAATTTTCAAGGCACCTTCGTGCCTCCAATGTCGACGGGAAGCCTTTTCCAGGTGAAGCAACTCCCCGGAGAGACATTGAGGCAATATTTTAAGCGCTTCGCTCATACGAAGTCGCAGATCCGAGGGTTGTCTACATCTTCGGTAGTTGATGCAGCTCGGGAAGGTGTCACTCATCAAGGCCTCCTGGATAAGTTTCATCGGAAAAGTATATCCTCGGTTTCTCAGCTGATGTCATACTTTGAGGAGTATGCAAGGTCGGAGGAAGGTTGGCTTCGAAGAACTGCAGCTACTCCATCCATATTGCAAGAAGTAAAAGTAGAAGTAAAAACTTTGGCACAGCCGCAAGAACCAGTCTTCGAAGTTCAACATGATCGAAGAAGGGGGCAGAAGCATCTTCGTTCTGAGGTCTTGAACATTGCACCCCCGCAAAAGTTCACACAGAGAGCTCCACAGCCTTCGGGGAACAAGGTCAGCGGCTGGAGGCCACCAGGGAAAACGGCTGGCAAAGGCCAGACCCTTTTCTGCTGCATTCATGGTGAAAATCGAAGCCATGCAACTGATACTTGCAAGGCTATACTCACTCTAAGAGGAGAATATCTAGAAAGAACTTCGGGTCGAGGTACTACCGACCGAGTTCCAGCTCAAGTGCGCCCGGAGCCGGTCCAGGCTGTGGCGCGGATAGAAAACTCCGAAGCAAGAAGAAGGACAAGACCGAGGGAAAAGAGTAGTCCTCCCTATCTCCGGAGGAGGTACCCTCGGAAGCATGTCGAAAAGACAGAGAAGAGACTATGTCAGAGAGGTGGGCCACATTGGGACTTCATCATCTGCAGCTGCTATGCCGGAATGGTCTCACGTACCAATATCTTTTTCTGCGGAGGATGCAGCTGGCATTAAATTCCCACATGCAGACCCACTTGTTATTACTGCTGATATTGCGGGCACTGAAGTTCGAAGAGTGTTGATTGACGGAGGTAGCTCGGCAGACATTATTTTTGTTCAAGCCTTCGATCAATTGTGCATCTCCAGAAAGCACCTTCTTCCAGTGGCTCGTCCGTTGCAAGGCTTCGCTGGACCTCCGCTTGATGCACTCGGCCAAATAGGCCTGGAAGTTACCTTCGGAGAAGGTTTGTTGGCCCGAACTGAGGAAGTAATCTTCGATGTTGTAGATGCCCCATATGCCTACAACGTCATCTTCGGAAGAGGCATGCTGAACCAGTTCGGAGCTGTGGCGCATCACAATTATTTGTGCATGAAGATGCCCACACAAGCGGGAGTCCTAACTGTCTTCGGAGATCAAGCTATCGCCCGGAGAGCAGAATATGGTCATGGCCCCCCTCTTGATCCAAGACAAGTAAACAATGTGCAAGATAATCAAGAAAATTTTTCAACCCCTTCAGAAGCTTCGAAGAAATCCTTCCCAAGACCAAGTCCTGAAGGAGAGATTGCAGCGAAGGTTATTATCAAAGATGGTAAAGAATATACATTTCAATTTGGTAAAGATTTACCTCCAGAAGTTGCAACCTCTTTGGAGAAGGTGGTGGAAGAGAATTTAGATGTCTTCGCATGGTCTGACGAAGACATCACCGGAGTCGATCGGGATATCATTGAACATAGTTTGCTTGTAAACCCGAAGGCCCGACCTGTTCAGCAAGGACTCCAAAAAATGTCTGCGGAAAAAGCTGTTCTGGCGAAGCACGAAGTTGAGAAATTGTTGAAAGCTGGGATTATCAGAGAAGTGGCTCACACAGAGTGGTTAGCCAACCCAGTTTTCGTCAAAAAGAAATCTTCCGGGAAGTGGCGCATGTGCATTGATTTCACATCCTTGAATAAAGCATGCCCTCGTGACCCCTACCCCATGCCCCGAATTGATCAATTGGTCGACTCCACCACAGGTTTGGAGTTATTAAGCTTCCTTGACGCGTATTCTGGTTATCATCAAATATGGTTGAAGCGCGAAGATGAGATCAAGACAAGCTTCGTAACTCCCTCGGGAGTCTTTTGTTATGTAAGAATGCCTTTTGGCTTAAGAAATGCCGGGGCTACTTTTTCAAGGTTAGTTGCTAAGGCTCTAGGTCATCAATTAGGTCGCAATGTGGAGGCCTATATGGATGATATTGTAATAAAGAGTGCTTTAAAGCATCAACATAGCCTAGACTTAGCAGAAACATTTAATAGCCTTCGGGCATGTGGGATCCGTCTTAACCCCGAAAAATGTATCTTCGGAGCTAAGGCTGGAAAGTTGTTAGGGTATTTAGTTTCAAGCAGGGGGATTGAAGCTAGCCCTACTCAAATAACTGCGCTACAAAAGATGGCTCCTCCAGAAAATTTAAAGCAAGTGCAAAAGCTGACCGGGCGTCTGGCAGCACTTAGCAGGTTTTTATCAAGGTCTGCGGAGAGAAGCTTACCTATATTTAAAGCATTAAAAGGGTCCGAAGATTTTGCATGGACACTAGAGTGTCAAAAAAGCTTCGAAGATATTAAAGAGTATCTCAGTAATCTCTCTACACTCACGGTGCCTACTGTGGACGAAACCCTACTCCTTTACCTTGCAGCTACAGGTTCTACTGTCAGTGCAGTCCTTGTCAGAGAAATGAATTTCAATGGGAAGTTGGTGCAAAATCCTGTTTATTTTGTGTCCGAAGCATTATCAGGAGCGAAAACAAGATACTCCGAACTCGAAAGGTTCGTTTATGCTCTGATAATGGCTTCGAGGAAATTAAGACATTATTTTTTGGCTCACAATGTAATTGTACCAACTTCGTATCCTTTGGGAGATATGCTCCGAAGTAAGGATTCTACTGGAAGGATTGGGAAGTGGGCAGTTGAGCTAGCACCCTTCGGCATATCTTTTCTGGCAAGGACAGCAATCAAATCCCAAGTCTTAGCAGATTTTGTAGCAGAATGGACTCCACCTGCAACTTTGGTTCCGGAGAAGTCAAGTGATGGAGTTTGGACTGTTTATTCTGATGGGGCTTTCCAAGCATCCGGAGTAGGCATTGAAGCAGTATTAATTTCACCTTCAGGGCAAAGAGCAATGTACTCCGCAAGACTCAACTTTAAGTCTACCAATAATATAGCGGAGTATGAAGGGATTTTACTGGGACTCCGAAAAGCACGTGCTCTAGGGGCTACAAGAGTTGTTATAAAGACAGATTCTCAAATAGTAGCAGGGCACGTAGATAAAAGTTTTCAGGTTCGGCATCCACAGCTTGCAAAGTACATAGAAGAAATCCGTAAGATCGAAGCACACTTCAAGGGTATTTCCATTCGGAGTATACCAAGAGCAGAAAATGTGCAAGCGGACATCTTAGCAAAAGCTGCAGCCGGAACTGTGGATGTACCAGAAGAAGCTTTCTATGAAGAGCTCAGTACACCTTCGGTGCCACAAATTCCCTCTGCAGAGATTCTTTGCATTCCAAGTGCAGATTGGAAAAATTCAATCATGGAACTTTTACAAGGAGGAACAAATTTGCCTGAAGAGCCACAGCTTTCAAGATTGAAACTCAGGGCTAGAAATTATCAAATAATCAACGGTATTTTATGCAAGGCCGGAGTATGTTCCCCTTTACTCCGATGTATATCTCAGGCCAAAGGTCAAGAAATTCTTCGAGAAATTCATGAAGGCCTTTGCGGTAGCCATTTAGCACCTCGAGCTTTGGTAGGAAAAACACTTCGCCAGGGGCTTTATTGGCCTAAAATAACAGCTGATGCGGAGAGCTTAGTCCGCACTTGTCAAGGATGTCAGTGGATGGGTCGATGAAGTCATCACCCACCAACAGCTCTTCAAGTTATTGCTCTGGTATGGCCTATGGCCAGATGGGGTATGGATTTAATTGGTCTCTTTCCAGTGGCCAAAGGAAATCTAAAGTTCGCAGTGGTAGCTATTGAATATTTTTCTATGTGGGTAGAAGCAGAGCCCTTAACAGCTATCACTTCGAACAATGTACATAAATTCTTTTGGAAGAATATCATTTGCCGGTTCGGAGTGCCTAGACAACTCACAGTTGATAATGGAACACAGTTTGATGCAGAACCTTTCAGGAAGTTTTGCGAAGATCTAGGCATTCAGTTATGTTTTGCTGCAGTGAGGCATCCTCAGTCTAATGGAGCTGTAGAAAGAGCCAATGGAAATATTTTGTCAGGGCTAAATCGAAGGATAGTAGGATTAGCAAAAGGACTGTGGACCGAAGAGCTTCCGAAGATTTTGTGGTCCATTCAGACTACGCAAACAAGGTCCACATGTTTTACTCCATTCAGATTACTATTCGGAGATGAAGCTATGACTCCAACGGAGCTCAAAGGAGGATCACTTCGCAACACCGAACCAGAGATTGAAGAAGAAAGACAAGCTTCACTAGATTTATTAGAAGAAACAAGACTTCGAGCTGTGGCAAATTTATCAAAGTATCACCAGCAGACGAAGGCTTGGTTTGACCCGAAGGTTAAGATCAATGAACTTAGACCGGGTCATCTTGTTCTACGAAGCATTATAGCGCTAGGGAAGTTAGGAAATAAATGGGAAGGTCCATACCTAATTGTTCGTTCAGGATGCCCTGGCTCTTTTAAGTTAGCCAATTTAGAAGGTGAAGAGTTAGCACATACTTGGCATGCGGAGCACCTAAAGCGATACTTCACATAAGGGCTTCTTGTAAATCACTTGTAATCATCTTCCGAATTAATAAAGCATATGGTCCAGATAGTGCCTTCCCCTCATAAACCTCCAGCTTCCGAGTGGACGCACTGGAACCGCGGGGTTGACTGAGAGGGAATTGTCATAAAGCTGAATCATATTTTCGGACTTCGAATCATTGGTTCGAAGCTTCCGACGTGGGGGCTGACATAATCCGGGGTCCAAGCCACCGGCTTGTAGGCATCCGTAAAAGAGCCCAAAACCACATCATGCGGAGTCCAAGCCATTGGCTGGTAGACTTCCGTAAAAAGAGCCGAAGGTAGCCAAAACATGCGGAGTCCAAGCCATTGGCTGGTAGACATCCGTAAAAAGAGCCGAAGGTGGCCAAAATATGCGGAGTCCAAGCCATTGGCTGGTAGACATCCGTAAAAAGAGTCCAAAAAGACCATTGCAAACTCCGAACCATTGGTTTGACAGAGTTCGCAAAAAAGAGCCGAAGGTGGCCAAAGCAAAATAGAGTTTGAGCCATGAGCTTCGAATGTCTGTTAACATAGTCCAAAGTGACAAATTATCTAAGACACTAAGGTGTCCTGAAAGTTATCTCAAGTGATTTCTTTCAAAAAACAAGGGTACTAAGTTGCCATTCTTCAGACTACAAATAGTCGAAGACATTTTATAAGATTTTAAAAGATCTTTAATTGCAGACGGGCTCCGAACCCCAAAAAATTGTACTCCGAAGTTTTTCTTTGCGCATAACCATCTTTGAATACAGTTCGAAGTTGCTTATCCCCAAAGAGGGGCTAGTAAATATGGAGACAATTTTAAATCGGTATTCATTATTCGAACGAATATGTTTACAGATTACATCATGAAAAATTGGTATCTATACCAAGAAGGAATCAAAGACCTCTTCGATCCCTAGAGCTAGGATTGGAACGACTAGTTCCAGCGCCGGGAGTTCTAACAACTTTACATTTAACTCTCTTGCCTCCCTTCGAAGCTCTAAAGTCCTTCTGTTCTTGTTGAAGCTCGGCCCAAGTTCGAAGCCGTTCGGGGCTCCTTTCCCAGCTTCCAAGTTCTTCAGGTTTTTTACTTCGAACTTCATCTTCGTCTTCAGACCATATAACCTCTTCAGAAGATGAAGTGTTCAAGTTAACCTCTTTTTCTTCCTCTTTAATATAAGATAGTATATCTTTGCTTACTTCGGGCACAATTACACTGGAGCTATCTCGAGGAACTAAAAATTCAGGGCGCTTATAAGCTTTTAGAAGATCGAAGGTGGTCCATAATGAGCGAAGTTCGTCGTTAATGTCCAACACTTCGATATCTTCCGTATGAGGCAAAGCCTAAAAATATGATAAACAAATTTTCATTGATAAATGTTCATAAGCACAAAGCTTTACATAGCCAAAAATCCTAAGACATTTCTAAACCTGCGGGTTCGGAGGAGGCTGACTGCTTGAAGCTTGGGTCCGAGCTTGCTTTTGGCGTTGTCATTTGTCGATCCAGGCCTTGATCGCAGAGCGACCTTTGGCTCTCCATGAAGTCTGGAAGGCTCGCCAGGCAGCAGCCACACCTTCGGAAGGAGTCAGAAGCCGCTCGTCGTCGAAGGTAATTGGGCCCTCTCCTGCGCTCGGAGTTATCGATCGACCCAGATCTTCGTAGTAGCGAAGTAGGCCAACAGTAGCCACTTGTCCGGAGAGTTCTCCGTATCGAATGCCTGCTGTCTTCATCTGCTTCGCCACTCCTTGAATCCTTTTCAACCGGCGCAGAAGAGAAATGTTATCATCAGAAGGAAGTATCCCAGTAGTACCGACGTACTCCAGAACACCTAGCAGTTGATTCATAACTTCCGCAACTACCTTCTCGGACTTCAGCTTATCTTCGATCAGTGCGTCCTTCACTGAAGTTACCTCTCCCAGAACTCCAGAAAGTCTAGCAGTTTCGGTAGTCAAGATATTCTTTTGGTTCAAAAGCTGGCTAGCTTCCTCTTGGAGTCTGACAAGCTCGGTCCCCGCAGTAGCGTGCTCCGCCCACATTCTTTCAATTTCAGCTCGAAGCACAATTCTTTCTGCTTCGAGCTCTTTATTCGCAGCCTCCAAACTTTGTCTGGCCCTACGCTCCGTTGACACTATACTATCCATCTGAACCACTCGGCCTTCGGAAATAGTGAGATTCCATTGAAGAGTTTCGTTTTCCTCCAGAAGGCGAGTGATTTCTCGTTCATTTGATATATTTGCAGCTCGGGCCAAGACTGTTTGCTGCGAAAAGAAAAAATCAAAGTAAGAAATTATTTGTATGTAAACTTAATGTTATTTCACAGATGCTTCGTACATGGTAGGCTGCGCGCTCCATAGAAGTGTTAAGCTCCGAACTCTTCGCCTCACTCAGAATGGCCACCAAGTTCGTCTCCCCAATGTCGCGACTAGCTCGATCCAAAGGCTCGAGCAAAGTCCGAAGACCAGTTCTCTGCTCTAAGAAAGGAGCTAGAAGGGGAGCATGCTTATCGCCTGTTGGTCATCCTCGTCCAGCGAGGGGCCGGAGTGTTGGCCTGTAGTCTTCGGAGCCCCTGGAGACTGGCCCCCCTCGGTAGATTGACTCTCTTCTGTTGAATCAGACGGAGTTGATCCGGAACTCGCAGTAGGGAGGGGTTCTATATTCCTTTTGCCTCTTCTAGGTCCCATTTGAGTGACACTTGGGATTGGCTCCGAAGTCGTCGAAGGTCTAGGGATTATTTCTTCCTAGCGGACCTCTTCCACAGAAGTAGACTCTGTAAAAAACAAAAGTATTATACATTGTATAAATACACAAAATAAACATAAAAGAATTATTCGAAGTTTACCTTCGACATTCTGGCGAGGGGTAATCATTGGGCTATTTGGCGGATCGAAGGCGAGATCTTCGTCCGAATCAACCGTTAAATCTTCGATTGCATGAACTTTTTCCTGAGCAGTCCTTGTTGCCTCTTCAGGAATCGAAGCCATAGTGACTTCGACTCCACTTTCATCCACAGGAACTTCGTCCTGAGGTAAATCCTCTTGAACTGCCGAAGTCCTTGGTTGCTCAAGGTTATCTCGAGACTCCGGCATGTTCGCAGGTACTTCGGCTTGTGCAGTCCTTTGAGATGCATCTTCGTCTATCAGACACACAAGCAACCTCCCTTCGTCCTCTTGGGAGTCAGAGACTGAAGCCCTTGGACTCGAAGGTGCTGGATTCTTTGGTTTCCGAGCCACCTTCTTGACCGGAGTCTTGGCGGAGCTCGAAGTCCCAGCTTCGGCTTTCCTCTTTTTGGGTCCTTTCTCCGAAGGCACCCAATCCATCAAAGGGGGCAGAGTGATTTCCAGCATTCCCCACACTCTGTTAAATCTTTCCCAACTCCCGACTAACTTGATTCTCCATTCTTTTTCGGTCGGAGTTGGAGCGCCCAAAATCTTCTCCGAAGCCCGTACGATTTGCTCCGAAGTAATAGGGGCTGAAGAAGCTAAAAAATGAATTAAGTTAGTTACTTCTTCGAATGAATATGCATAATATATGTAGTTTTTGAAGTTACCTGCAGGGCTCGAAGTCGAAGTGATTTTTCGGAGACCGCCTTCCGAATCCTCTTCGAAGATGATAGGCCAGTTGGCCATCAGTGGAAGGATTTGTAACCCGAGGAACTCTTCGACTAAGTCTCGCATGCTCAACCTTCGACTGATATTCTGAAGTAAACTGAGGCGAGCTTCGAGCTGACCTTGGTCTGGATGCACTAGGGCTTCCTTCCGGAATTGGATGTCTTTCAGAGGTCCGGCCAGAGGATTGCTTGCCCCAACTTCGGCATAAAACCATCTCATGACCCAGTCAGTGTACCATCTTGCATTGATGGCCTTAGCAGGAAATTGAAGGGCATATTCATCCCGAAGCCTGAAGTTAATACTTCCGAAGGCTACTACCACTTTTTCACCTCCGGAGCCTACGAAGGTTTTTGGCTGGCACGAAGCTCTGTGTAGCGCAGCGAAGATCTCTGCCCTTCCCTCACAGCCTTCGGCTCTCAACGCCCATTCGAAGATAGCTAAATGGGCTACGGCATTCGGATAAAGTTGGGGGAGAGTGACGTGAAACAAATCAAGTACCTCAGCCAAGAAGTCCACTGCCAGAAGGCCTAAGCCAACTTCGAATACGACCACTTCATCGGGCCTTGGCGACGGGATAAGTTCCTTTCCAGGTTTGCGGATCATGACTCCGGTACTAATCTTCCCTTCTACTACGGCCGCCAGAGATTCTCTTTTGCAGGTAGAAGGTCCCAGCTGGAATGATTGATCCAAGTATTTCGTTGATGGCGGGCAGAGACCTTGATCACCAACATTTTGGGGATTTCCCCCTCCTGCCGCCATGGATGCCGCTGCGGGTGTTGGAGGAGCCGCGCCAATGCCGCAGCCGCTGCTGCTGCAGCTGCCTGCTGTCGAGCCAAGGCCGAAGGGGGTCCAGTACTCTTGGTTTTCGCCATTGAAGCTACTGGGCTGCTTTGGAGGAAGAATGGAGGCTAGGGCTCAAAAGGTGTTTGTTTGCAAGAGAGCGGTGGAAAGGTATTCAGGAAAGTTCTAGGCCCTCTATTTATAGCCTAGACTTTACATTTTTTACCGTTAGTCTGTGCCCTTTCGCATTCTTGCCCGTTACTTCTCTCCGAAATTAACTCATTCCGTAGTTTCCGTTAGAAGAAGGAAGCTAACGGCTATTTCTTCTAAGTCTAAAAGGCTTTCGAGCTTCCTGAGTCAGTTCTAAGATAGTTCGAAAGTAATTGTCTTAAAACTGATTCGGAGTTTAATATCTTCGTATATTTCGGAGATAAATTAAAATCCAATAACCCCTACACCTGGTTATCTTTTCTTCTGTATACTGCTCTCCTAACATTACAGGTTTAACGGAGAAGCGTATTCGAGGGGCTACTGTTGGGGGAAAATATTCCATCCTCAGGGTTATTGCTGTAACAACACAAAGGCAAATAATGGATTCGAAGGTTTAGGGACGTCCATCTTCGAGGATGTCCTGAGTCAAGCTCGAAGTATGAAGATGGGCCTTGGTTCGGAGTATATCTTCGAACTAAGGCTCTTTGAGATCTTTTCTGCCAGCTAAGATGGAAGATTTATCTTTTTTCTTATTAGATTAGTCTTTTACCATTTTAGCCCTATCAAGGGTACCGAATAGTTTCCACTATGTCGGTTGTAATAGAGGGGTAAATAGGTCTTTTCCTTAATATTTGGACCTATAAATACCCCCCATTTCACCCTGTAATAGGGACCGAATACAAGTTATTCAATACACACATTCGAACTATTCTAAGTTGTTATCCTTTCGGAGGCTTAGAACAGTTCACTTCGCAAACACTTCGTTTGTCAGTTTCTAATCTACAGAAACCTGTTAGCGTAATCTTTTATGCCAACAGTAGTGTTTCATTGTTCTTAACGACCAAACTAAAGCAGACAATTCCTTATCATAAGTAGTATAGTTCAAGCTAGGGCTAAACAACTTCTCACTAAAATAGGCGATAAGCTTACCTTCTTGTACTAAAATGCCATCAATTCCGATTCCACTAGCATCGTACTCGAGTTCAAAAACCTTATCAAAATTAGGCAGTTGGAGTAGTGGTGTGTGGGTCAGCATCTGCTTCAGCCGATTAAAGGCGTCTTCATGTGTTTTCCCCATCGAAAAGAGGTGCCTTTCTTCATGAGTTCATTCATCGGGGTGGCAATAGTACTGAAGTCGCGTACAAATCTTTTATAGAGACCAGGAAATCCGAGAAAATTCTTCACTTTTGTAACATTTTAGGAGTCAGCCAACTCTTGATTGCCTCTATCTTGGTTTCATCGACTTCAATACCCTATGGGGTCACAACGTAACCAAGAAAAGAGACTCGATCAGTGAAAAATGTGCACTTCTCGAGGTTACCAAACAAACATGCATTCCTTAAAGCAATGAAAACAACACTGTTGACTCTAAGATTTTGTAAAACCCATGCCCACTAAGGATGTTGCACGGTCAATTGAAATCAAAGGAGTCCAGTCAAAGGTGGTCAAAGAAGCCCACCCATATCGTTACAACATGGCCTGATATGAAGTAGCCGATAAAGGTGAGAGAAGATAAAGGTGATCCATAATCGGTTACAACGTAGATTACTTGGATGGCAAGTCTCTAGACTATAAATATGGATCTAATTAGCTAGGTTTAGAACACACAATCAACCACAACAAACTATTCTTTTGGCACATCACCATCCTTGGATTCCCAAGGTTAATCTCGGTGGGACTTGGCATTTGGAGCTGGGCTGCATCGTCCTGATCTCTAGCAAAGAGGTGAGTCCCACCACCCCGATGGTCACATCGACTAGGTCCATGTTCTTCAAGGTTGCATCATACCAATCTCTTGATGCATCGGTATGGTCAGTGTGATCACTAGTTTATCTTGGTACACTTGCTAGGTCTAAGGCTTCATGTCGCGCCCCGATTTAATAAATCAGGACTTTATTGAAATTCCATAGAAAATCAATAAAACAAGACGTTCATCATGCGACCACGTACAATACGGGCAATCATTCATGGTTCGTAGACCACATTAATACAAAAGTGAATAAAGATGAAGAGAAACTAATAAAATAAGGGTCCTAGATGAACGCCTCCTTCCAGTCTCGCCTTGACTGGGTCGCTACTCCAGACCTTCATCCTCCTCGTAGTAGACTGGCTCTGATGGTGTAAGTCAACGGGGTGAGTACAGATGTACTCAGCAAGCCACCGAATGCAAATATAATGCAAGGTAAAATCAAGGGAGATGGTGGCTAGTTTTGCGGAAGCAGCATAGTTGTAAAGCATTAATTGTGAGCAATTTATTAGTACGGAAAAGTAAACATGTGTATGCATCATCACCTTCTAACTCGAGGAGTACGTTTCACCTCCTCGCACAATAGTCCTTACATGCCATGAATAACTCAATCATTCAACCAATTGTAAACTAACTGCGAGTAGTCACACAACCCGCCCTTGACCGTGGGCTCGGCTTTTCGAAAAGATTGATTTTACTCTGATCAGAGATGTACCACTGTACCCACAAGGCACGCACTCATCACTTACACCGAAGTGTAACGAGATGACCCATTACACGGGAACTCGTGCCAAAACCTTCCATATGGTCCTCTCCGACTCAACAGCACCCTCTTATAGGTTTCATATGGTGTCCCGACGCGTCGGTGCCCCACCATACCCCCCCTTGAGCCTCCTTTGGTACATGTCGCCCGCAGGCTTGCCCCTTGCCCCCTCCACTATGGTGCCGAGAGACGGAGTGTTCCACACTTCCAGTTAGGACTTACCCATTAGACTTGTGGTTGGTACAGAAGTGCTTTGCAACAGATCCCGCAGACCGGTCCTTATAGTGCCCCGGGTGCGACCAACCAGTTTCCGAGCTTTCACCCGGAACCCACCATACTTATAACCTAGCCAACTCCAACAGAGTCCAGAGACGAGAATAACAGGGAAATTCATATACAGAATCCATCTATCTACGACTCGTTCTTTTTAACCTATAGCAGTTGTGCCGGTACATTGGGCACTACCTAATATTTTTATAGTAGAGTGACAAGGAGTTAAGGCTCAATAAGCATGGCTTGGGTTTGCACACAAGGACGGGGATCTACTAAATATATAAGTGTAAGGCTTGAATATTTGACTAATGCAATATTAACCTATGGGTTATAGCGATAATTTATTAAAACATGGGCTCAATTATGATCAACTGTTTCCACAGAGATGGTCAATGACTTGCCTTGATCCGTGAATGGTGAAGGTGGAACCTCGGGATAGAACTCTGGATCTTCGACGACGTCGTAGTCTTCTCGATACGGAAAAGTAAACACAACATTCAATAAACAATCCAAAATCAAGCATACAAGCATACAAGTCATTGTTGGATTTAGGTAAGGGAGACAGAGTCTTAAATTCTAGGGAATTGTTACCTAAATATTTAAGATTGATTCCTAATGAGATTTCTGAATTTATGACTCGATGTAATTTATTTTCCTAGGGGTTTTTATTTCCCCTTTTTAGAGATGAACTAAAAAGGTATAAATTAGCCTTGATGTTTTTATGGTATCAACATAGTGACTTTAAATTATTAAGTCTTCTGAAGTTTGTTATATAGCTTTAAGATAATTTCATAAAGTGTGGATCTTTACTACTTGAATTAATTACATATCCTAGAAGGGCTTTTTGTAATATGATTTAATAGAACAAAGTGGGCAAAATGAATATTCTATTTGTATTAAAAATAGTGAACTCAAGTCGTTAGGTTTTCTGAAGTTATTATATAAGTTGTCATGACATGTTTATAAAGTGTTTAACTTCTATTATATGAATTACTTAATTATCCTACAAGGGCTTTTGCAATATTAATTTCTAGATTAAAGTGGGCAAAGTGAACATATTATTCTTGTTGCATTAAAACAGTGGAATAATTTCATTGAGTCCTCTCGATTTATTGTATAAGTATTCCTGGTATTTTTGTAAATGGTTGCATTTTGAGTTAATCATTTATTTTAAAGGGCCTTGGAAATGTTATTTAATAAATTAATATGAAAAAAGTGAATTATTATATTTTTATTGGCTTATAAACAGTATACTGGGGTCAATATATTATCTGAAATTATTATATAAATTCCTAAGAGTTTTTCTGAATTATTTAAATGGAATATTACTTAAATCCTAAAGGGGTCATAGGAATGTTATTAAATAAAATGGCATGGACAAAAATGGTCATTCCATTTTTATTATATTAATAACAGTTAAATGGAGTCAATATATCATCTGAAATTAGTTTAAAAATTTTTAGGGTTTATCTGAATTATTTAATTGAAATATTAATTAATTCCTAAAGAGCACTTTTATTTATTATTTAGTAAGAATATTTTGTGCCAAATAAACATATTGTTTTTATTGCGTAAAAGTCTAGAGGATGAAAAGACAAATTTTCCAGAATTGAAATGGTGAAATTTGGAGTTAATTTGAGCAAGATATGATTTTTTAAAGTTTAAATCATTTTTCTGAATTTTATTTAAACCAGAAATCAGCTGCGAGTCCACGGTGAGCCAGGTCCACCATGGACCCGCGCACTGTGCGCTGGACCAGCTAGATCTGGACCGTTGGATCCCGATCCAGTGGTCCATGACGGGGCAGGGTGTTTAAGTGAGATCGGAGGGCTCAGAATCCACGATACCCTTTGGGCACTGATCGACGGCTCGGATTAAGTCCTGAGGGGATCTAATCTGGGCCATCCGATCTGGATCGTAGGGCCATGGTGCCGTCCGGCACGCTCGCGACACGGGGAAGGCTAAGGCCTTCGTCCCCGGCTCCGGCCGAGCGGCGGCGAGCTCCGGCGATGTTGTGCGGCGGCCCAATGCCCTCGGTGTTGGCGAAAATGGATAGAGGAGTGGGAGGGGGTCACGACCGTACCGGGTTTGGCGGAGAAAGGTGACCGACGGTGATCGGCGACGAGAAGGGGTGGAGGAGGGCCTCAGGTCCGACGGTGGCGCGATGATCTTGCGGTGATCCGGCCCAACGGAGGCGATGCCGAGGCGGAGGGTGCGACGACGGTCCCGGCGGAGGTGACGGCGAGGGCGACGGTGGCTTGCGTCACCGACGAGGGCTTGCCGGAGAGAAAATAGGGGGAAAACCCTAGAGAAGGGTGGCGGCCTTCGGGATTGCGATGGTTGAGGCTCTAGAGGTGTGGGCGAAAAGCGGTGAGGCCGAGGGCTTTTATAGGAGTCACCGGCGGCGACGAAATGGTAGGAAATCCGAGGGAATCAGAGGGATTTCAAAAAGCTCCAGCGAGCCTTTCCATCCACGCGAAAAAGCTTCCATCGGGGAGAAACCGTGTCGGTTTTGGTTGGAAGAGGATCGCCGGCGAGAGGGGAAAGAGATCCCGTGCTCAATTTTGCGGATTCGGGCGGCCAACGGCGAAATGGAAAGGGGGGGGGCGCCGGTATGGAAGGGGATCGCCCCCTTCCATCGAAGAAGATGATCCTGACAGGTGGGGGCCACCTGTCAGTGGGCGGGCGTGGGTGAGAGGGAGGCAGATGCGCGGGACCGGCTGGCAGCGAGAGGGAGGGAGCACCGGTAGCTGCCAAGTGGGGCCGGCTGAGGCGCGGGAGAGAAGAGAGAGGGGGTCGGCGCCGACAGGCGGGTCCCACCCGCCAGTGAGAATGACAACTTATATAATAACTTCAGAAAACCTAACGACTTGAGTTCACTATTTTTAATACAAATAGAATATTCATTTTGCCCACTTTGTTCTATTAAATCATATTACAAAAAGCCCTTCTAGGATATGTAATTAATTCAAGTAGTAAAGATCCACACTTTATGAAATTATCTTAAAGCTATATAACAAACTTCAGAAGACTTAATAATTTAAAGTCACTATGTTGATACCATAAAAACATCAAGGCTAATTTATACCTTTTTAGTTCATCTCTAAAAAGGGGAAATAAAAACCCCTAGGAAAATAAATTACATCGAGTCATAAATTCAGAAATCTCATTAGGAATCAATCTTAAATATTTAGGTAACAATTCCCTAGAATTTAAGACTCTGTCTACCTTACATAAATCCAACAATGACTTGTATGCTTGTATGCTTGATTTTGGATTGTTTATTGAATGTTGTGTTTACTTTTCCGTATCGAGAAGACTACGACGTCGTCGAAGATCCGGAGTTCTATCCCGAGGTTCCACCTTCACCATTCACGGATCAAGGCAAGTCATCGACCATCTCTGTGGAAACAGTTGATCATAATTGAGCCCATGTTTTAATAAATTATCGCTATAACCCATAGGTTAATATTGCATTAGTCAAATATTCAAGCCTTACATTTATATATTTAGTAGATCCCCGTCCTTGTGTGCAAACCCAAGCCATGCTTATTGAGCCTTAACTCCTTGTCACTCTACTATAAAAATATTAGGTAGTGCCCAATGTACCGGCACAACTGCTATAGGTTAAAAAGAACGAGTCGTAGATAGATGGATTCTGTATATGAATTTCCCTGTTATTCTCGTCTCTGGACTCTGTTGGAGTTGGCTAGGTTATAAGTATGGTGGGTTCCGGGTGCAAGCTCGGAAACTGGTTGGTCGCACCCGGGGCACTATAAGGACCGGTCTGCGGGATCTGTTGCAAAGCACTTCCGTACCAACCACAAGTCTAATGGGTAAGTCCTAACTGGAAGTGTGGAACACTCCGTCTCTCGGCACCATAGTGGAGGGGGCAAGGGGCAAGCCTGCGGGCGACTTGTACCAAAGGAGGCTCAAGGGGGGGTATGGTGGGGCACCGACGCGTCGGGACACCATATGAAACCTATAAGAGGGTGCTGTTGAGTCGGAGAGGACCATATGGAAGGTTTTGGCACGAGTTCCCGTGTAATGGGTCATCTCGTTACACTTCGGTGTAAGTGATGAGTGCGTGCCTTGTGGGTACAGTGGTACATCTCTGATCAGAGTAAAATCAATCTTTTCGAAAAGCCGAGCCCACGGTCAAGGGCGGGTTGTGTGACTACTCGCAGTTAGTTTACAATTGGTTGAATGATTGAGTTATTCATGGCATGTAAGGACTATTGTGCGAGGAGGTGAAACGTACTCCTCGAGTTAGAAGGTGATGATGCATACACATGTTTACTTTTCCGTACTAATAAATTGCTCACAATTAATGCTTTACAACTATGCTGCTTCCGCAAAACTAGCCACCATCTCCCTTGATTTTACCTTGCATTATATTTGCATTCGGTGGCTTGCTGAGTACATCTGTACTCACCCCGTTGACTTACACCATCAGAGCCAGTCTACTACGAGGAGGATGAAGGTCTGGAGTAGCGACCCAGTCAAGGCGAGACTGGAAGGAGGCGTTCATCTAGGACCCTTATTTTATTAGTTTCTCTTCATCTTTATTCACTTTTGTATTAATGCGGTCTACGAACCATGAATGATTGCCCGTATTGTACGTGGTCGCATGATGAACGTCTTGTTTATTGATTTTCTATGGAATTTCAATAAAGTCCTGATTTATTAAATCGGGGCGCGACAAGATGGTATCAGAGCCGACTTGACTGTAGGAAGCCAAACAGACCTGACCCTAGGACTTATATTAACTATATTTTCCTACAAAAACTACTTATCCTCTCATCTTCTGAGATTTTCACAAAAACTTCCTCTCTTTTGTAGATGCCGGTCCATACCATGAGCGGGACTCTTCGTGATGAGGCCGGATTCATCCGCGAGCTTCGCGTGCTCGTCAACTTCTTGGGGTTTCCCCATGAGCCTGCGTTCCACGGGATCTTTCCCGATGCGAACGAGAGCTACAGCGAGGTCACGGTTGTTATCCGCCCCTCCTCCACGCAGCCACCCTTCTACACCCATGGAGTCGGAGGACCTTCCTTCGTGGTGGCCAGCCAGCGAGCCGCTCTTCAGTCCCTCGCCGAGCTTCGACTGGTCTACGACTGCCACCTCCGCGACACCGTCTACCGCTTCATGCCCATGCGTACACCTGGGAGTCACCGCAGCATCTACATCAACTCCCTCCCTCAGGACAACTCCGCCATCGCCCGCACCATGAGACTCTTGGAGGCTATGGACAACCTTCACACGGAGGCCGTCCTCGACGCAGACAGTCAGCATGACACCATCAACTTCTACCGCCACACTTTAGAGAACCTGATCCGCGAGAATGCTGTGCTCCGTCGACCGCTTCAGCAGAACCCCCAGTTGACCCTCGAGGGGGAGGAATTGAGGCGTCAGAACGAGCTCCTACGCCAGGGCGCCATGGTCAATACCCAGCTCCGTCAGCAGCTCAAAGACTTGAAGAAGGATCTTGAGGAGATCGCACCTCTTCTGCCTCGCAAGAAGAAACCCCTTCGGATCCCCACCGTGAGGCCCAAGAGGATCTCCCGCAGTGCTCCACCCGTCGGACCATCCAGCTCCTCGACCCCGACCGTCTCCCACGAGCCCGTGATCGAGCCGTCCCCTGAGCTACCGTAGACGTAGTTTTACGACTGATTGTTTTCTTTTACTTGCTTGTATTGCCACCCATGTCGAATATAAGACATGAGTGAAGATTAAATAAAATAAACATAAATGTAATCGCAAGAACGATACATTTTAAAATAAAGCTTAATATCATTTCCCTAGACCTATTAGATCATAATCCCAATCTAAAGGAGAGAATCTACCTCTAGTTTCAAGTCAACGTGATTCGTTCGTCGCCGTTCTGCGAGAATTCCAATCATGAAGTCAAGACAAGTTGGCAAGAAATCCCTAACTTAGCCAAGCCGAATCTATGAAAATATATACTTGAAGCCTATCTTTAACCTTCTAGCCTTTCCGAATCTCGGGACGAGATTCTTGTTAAGGAAGTTAGGATTATAACACCTCGATTTTCGTGAGGCATTAAAAATAAAATTTCCCCTTAATAAATAAATTTCAAGAAAAGGATCTAGTATAAATCAAGAAAGAGGAAAGCTAAAATATGGGCCTAAAAATTTCATTTAAAATTAGCTAGAGTATTTTTCCTAAAAAAATTCTCCTAAGCATCAAATTGTGTTCCAAAATTTTTTCTGGAATTTTGGTACCAAGGAATTCAATAAGATATAATCAACATCACTTCATCTTAAACCTCTAGCACAAATTAATAGAATATATTACAACACGAATGTTGAGTGAATAAAATACATGATAAATCATTTATATTAAAAATAATATAAGGCATGAGTGTGAAAAATGATAAGGAACTACAATAAAATGTGTAAGCATCTAGATCAAATTATTCCTCTTAGGCAATAAAATCAGCAACAATTTCCCCTTAACTGTTGGCACCTTCTTTTTGAACCCTTCAACTTCAGGATGGCCGATAACCAAGGATCAGAAGCTCCACACGATGGAAACACCTCTGGCAATCTACCTCAGTGTTGTGCACCTGTACCTCAGCAGACCCCTGTTGTCTATCATCCCACACTTGCGGAGATGATGACAAAACAGAACCAACTGATCGCCACGCTGCTTACCCAGATGCAACAACTACAAAAGCAAATGGAAGAGCAGCAGGCACAATTGTTCTGTCTCCAACAACACCAACACGAGCTCTCCCTTCAGCTGATCTACGGGGACATCGCCAACTTTCAAAGATTGGTGAACGAAGCAACTATACCAGAAACCAGAGTGATTCCACCTCAAGCCCCAACCCCTGCCAAGCCACGAACCACCCCCGGAGGGCCAAGCACAGACATCCCACCCCAAGCACCGCTAGCCGGAAGGACTCCAGCACAAGCTACCGGATACAAGAGGGACAGGAACGGCAAGCCGATTGTGTGCTACAACTGTCGCCAAGGAGGCCACTACGCCAACAAGTGCCCCTACCCCAAGCGGGCGCCATCCTCCATTCCAAACCCAGAGGGACATACTCTAGATCACCACAAAGAGAAACCAGATACAACCGAGGACACTCCCAATTTGATCTCAACCAACCCAGATCCGGAGATCACTTTGCCTACTTCTGATTTTATTATTTAGTAAGAATATTTTGTGCCAAATAAACATATTGTTTTTATTGCATAAAAGTCTAGAGGATGAAAAGACAAATTTTCCAGAATTGAAATGGTGAAATTTGGAGTTAATTTGACCAAGATATGAATTTTTAAAGTTTAAATCATTTTTCTGAATTTATTTAAACCAGAAATCAGCTGCGAGTCCACGGTGAGCCAGGTCCACCATGGACCCGCGCACTGTGCGCTGGACCGGACAGATCTGGACCGTTGGATCCCGATCTAGTGGTCCACGACAGGGCAGGGCGTTTAAGTGAGATCGGAGGGCTCAGAATCCACGATACCCTTTGGGCACTGATCGACGGCTCGGATTAAGTCCCGAGGGGATCTAATCTGGGCCATCCGATCTGGATCGTAGGGCCATGGTGCCGTCCGGCACGCTCGCGACACGGGGAAGGCTAAGGCCTTCGTCCCCGGCTCCGGCCGAGTGGCGGTGAGCTCCGACGATGTTGTGCGACGGCCCAATGCCCTCGGTGTTGGTGAAAATGGATAGAGGAGTGGGAGGGGGTCACGACCGTACCAGGTTTGGCGGAGAAAGGTGACCGACGGTGATCGGCGGTGAGAAGGGGCGGAGGAGGGCCTCGGGTCCGACGGTGGCGCGATGATCTTGCGGTGATCCAGCCCAACGGAGGCGATGCCGAGGCGGAGGGTGCGACGACGGTCCCGGCGGAGGTGACGGCGAGGGCGACGGTGGCTTGCGTCACCGACGAGGGCTTGCCGGAGAGAAAATAGGGGAAAAACCCTAGAGAAGGGTGGCGGCCTTCGGGATTGCGATGGTTGAGGCTCTAGAGGTGTGGGCGAAAAGCGGTGAGGCCGAGGGCTTTTATAGGAGTCACCGGCGGCGAGGAAATGGTAGGAAATCCGAGGGAATCCGAGGGATTTCAAAAAGCTCCGGCGAGCCTTTCCATCCACGCGAAAAAGCTTCCATCGGGGAGAAACCGTGTCGGTTTTGGTTGGAAGAGGATCGCCGGCGAGAGGGGAAAGAGATCCCGTGCTCAATTTTGCGGATTCGGGCGGCCAACGGCGAAATGGAAAGGGGGGGCGCCGGTATGGAAGGGGATCGCCCCCTTCCGTCGAAGAAGATGATCCTGACAGGTGGGGGCCACTTGTCAGTGGGCGGGCGCGGGTGAGAGGGAGGCAGATGCGCGGGACCGGCTGGCAGCGAGAGGGAGGGAGCGCCGGTGGCTGCCAGGTGGGGCCGGCTGAGGTGCGGGAGAGAAGAGAGAGGGGGTCGGCGCCGACAGGCGGGTCCCACCCGCCAGTGAGAGAGACCGGGCTGGGGTGGGCCGAAAGCTTTTTAGAGGGGAAAATGGGGTTGCGGCCCAGTAAGATTTAAAAATTGTTTTCTGATTAAATTTAATTCCAGAAAATAAAATATTTGATTAAGGCTTGAAGATCTATTGTAAAAATTTTGTAAAAATTCTCAAAAATATTTCTTGGTCTCTAGTTCGTCCCATAAATTTTTCAGGTCCAAATTTTGAATAATTATCTCTGTTTGGCTTTAATAGGGCTCTTTTAGAATTTTTATTAATAACAAAATACAGAAATTCATTTAATATTATTTTTCCTTTATTTTATTCCCTTTTAATTTTGGGGCTGTTACACTTCATCACTTTGATATCTTAGATTGACGTGAATAAGGTATCATAGTTTGAGGTTTCATCGATTAAGTCTGACATCTCGTTCTATTTTATATGGTTCATGCTATGTACCATTCACCTAAATAATGTATGCCCGATGCATTGAAGTGTTATTGATTTCTCGTGACTAGCAACTGTCTTGGTTAGGTCCGATCTTGCAGTTACGGTAATTTGATGGTATGGATACGTTGTTTGGTATGCTAAGTTTAGTTTCTATCGAAGTACAAGCTGATAGGTTATCTTCAATACTACAACACTCTATACATATCGGAGAGGTGCTCATCGGCCTTTACATTCAATGACTTCACCTACCATCCGATGGCATGGTCATGATCATCGGCCCTGGGCTGATCATCGTATTTATTCATGTTTATTTTATTCTCACCACAGTCATCAGCTCGATAGATGATCGGCGTTGCTACTAACATTATGCTTTATGATTCCTTATTAGTTGCAGGGTTAAACTGATTGGCACGCTCAGAACCTTCTGTTTTAAGATTATATGACCTGCACTGGAGTTAAGTAGATCTCCTAGGCCAAGCGTGTGACCAAAAAATACACCAACTATGGGTGGAGTCGCTAGAAAATTAAACCGCACTACGAGAATGTGATTCAATTAGACTATGTGAAGGGGCGGTCAGACTAGCAAAGGCGGGTGGGTCAAACTGATTGAAAACCAGTGGTCAAGACGACAACATGAAGGGGGAGATGATCGGGCCGTCTAAAGAGGGTTGGTTGAATCGACTGTACACGACCAGTCAGACCAGCCGTGTTGCGGCGGTTGGACCGGCGACACAGCCTAGTCAGACCAGATGGTGCTGGCAGTCAGACCGACAAATAGGGAAAAATTGGCCCCGAGCCTCCAACGATTTCCTTGTTGGTGATGGCTTGATGCAGGGCTTCTTGGTGATGAAGATAGATGTCTTGGCTCCTAAAAAATGTAGGATCAGTAGCAATTCATCCTAGAGACCGAATTACCAATAAAAACTCATAAAAACCTGTTATGGTGGTTAAACGGATGATTCACGAGTGAATCGACAATGATTACTGCGATTCCGACAAGATGGACGGAAGGTTTTCAGTACAAACCCACAAACCTAGGGAAAAAGAGAGTAGATTTATTTGTAAGGGTGGTCTTATTGTTCCTAGGCTTAATGTCTACTCTAAATTGATTAAGGTACGAGTCCAAGTCATTAAGAATTAGTTAGAGATTAAAATACCCCGAGATTAGTCATTTTGGGGTCAGACTCAGACCGGGCCGGTCTAAACATGCCTATATGGCTGGTATGATCGGGATACCATGGTCTGTCTGACCAGCCTAATATCGCCGGTTGGACCGGCCTGTGCGAGGAAGTCACATTTTCAGCCAAAAATACCAACTTTGACAATTTTGACCATTAGTGCCAAATTTTGCTATCAACACATGCCCCCTGCCTTTTGGCAAACTAGTGAGCAAAAAGCACTATGGTCTAAGGGTGATACACTACATATTGACCATACGACACTTCAAGCATCTCGCCACACACTCGGTGAGTAATTTTTCAAATACCTACCATTAAGAGCTCTGCGAAATCGCTCTCCTTGTAAAGACTCTAACAAGTATGCCTTACCTGGAGTGATTTCAACAATCTTAAATGGACCTTCTGAACTAGGTGACCACTTGCCAAACTTTGCGCTTTTAGTGCCTAAAGGAAAAAATTGTCTTACAAACTAAGTCACCAATCTGTAACAATTTTGCTCTCACTTTCTTATTGTAGGATCTAGCTACTCTTCGCATACACCAACTCATATGGACTTACCTTTGTAGCATCGTGCTTTGCTATTTTGCATGCCCATTGTTGGGGGAAAATATTTCATCCTCTAGAGGTTAAGGAAGCCTCAACATCAATACAATCAGAAGAAATGAAGTCAGAAGCATTGGTCTCCGAAGATCCTAAAAGCATCAAGGCTTTGTTGTATTCGGAGATCTCCATAGCGAAGGCCTCCGTCAAGGCCCTAGCATGATGAAGCCTTCCGAAGCTTCTTTACCAGTAGGGGTACCGCCAGCGAGGACCGAAGAATTATCTTCTCACTGAATAGATTAACCCTACGAAGAATATTAAACAGTATCTTGTAAGTCGGTTGTAATTAGAGGGTAAAGGGGTATTTTCCCTATGTATTCCGTCTATAAATACCCCTCTTCGCTCTATAAAGAGTATCCAATACTAAGATATTCAATACACACTTCGAGCTATCTCAAGCTATTATCCTATTCGGAGGCTTGGAATAGTCTTCACAAACAGACACTCGGTTTGTTAATTTTTCTAATTCTTTAAATCTGTTAGCGTAATCTTTCACGCCAATAGTTGGCACCGTATGTGGGGAACCTAGTGTAAAAACTTCGTTCTCTACCAATCCTTTCCTAGAGCCATGCCTCCTAAATGGAGCCTAGGCACCAGTCCCCTCTGGAGGTCTTCTCGTACCTCTCGGTTGAGGTCTTCGAACACCACCGAGGTCGGAGGACCCTCCGTGGTCCCCCACCTCAAACTCCCGAAACGAATACTCTTCCTCGATCATATGGAGCCCCTCTTGCGTCTCTATCCGTGCTCTAAACTGACGGAGCCTCTCCCATAGCTCCGTTCATGCTCTGAACTGACTTCTTCAGTTCTCAAGACCCGAAGGTCCCCTCTAGAGGAAACGAAGACCATCCTGATGACGTGGAAACCTAGATGGCTCGTCTTCAGGCCGAAGTAGGAAGATGGAGGCAGGACACTGCCGACAGGCTTCGCCCTTAGGCTAGCCCTGTCATCCCGGAGGTGCCTCAAGACAATGGCCCTATCTACTATCCCGAAGCCTCTAAGATTCAGAGAAGCACTGAGAATGCTTCGACACCAAATTCAGAACTTCGAAGTTGTGCAAGTACTCCGGAGAGAAAGATCCCGGTGAATTCTCCAGATCTTTTATGCTCTGGCAATTGAAGCCAGTGGAGGGGTGCAAGACACAATGGCAATGTGTTTTCTCCTTGCGCTTGAAAGAGTTGTTTTGTGTTGGTTCTGGTCCTTGAAACCAGGATCGGTTGGATCCTGGAAGCAGTTGAGGAATTAGTTTGTAAGCAATTTCCAAGGGACCTTCGTGCACCCTATGTCTACAGGGAGTCTTTTTGAAGTGAAGCAGTAACCTGGAGAAAACATGCGACAATTTTTCAACCGCTTCGCTGTAGGACCGAAAGTAGCGACCAGAGGGGGGGTGAATGGGCGTCTTAAAAATTCTTGCGAATCAATGGCCTTCTCCCAACACCCAACGCACCTCTATAGACAAACAGCGAAAGTAGACGGACCAAAAATGCTGAAGATAATCTAGCCTAAAAACAACTAGTGTCCTATATGAAAAGACACCAACACAGTGTTCAAAGGCAGATTAAACGAACATTCAAGACATGAGTATTCAAGCTTCATGAAAATAAACCATCACAGACAATTAATCTAAGTGCACGTGAAACGAGAGAAGATCTTACTGTTCAAAGTTGTCTCCAGTTCGATACTGTTCGAAGCCTGTTCAAAGTCCTCGTGCGAAGGCTGTAAGCGTGGTCATCAAAGTCTAATCAAAAGCTGACCGAAGCCTAACCGAAGTCTGCTTCGGCTTCGTCACACTTCGGAGCTTCGGAGCTTGACACAGGAAAAGACAACTTCGAAGCCAACAGAAAAATCGAAGTCTAAAATATGTTTTGTCGAAGCCTACTTCGATAACGTCGAAGCCTGTCCATTCAGATTGTGACCTTCGAAGTGAAAAACACCGAACCATAGCATGCAAATGAGAAACTTCGAAGCCAGCCAAAAACAGAGTTGAGGGGCCCACACAACAGGACTGACACCAGGCAAAAAGAAACACTCCGCATGTTTTCAAGCAAAGCTCCGAATACTTTCTCGCGAACTCCAACGCAAATAGGAAAACTTCGAAGAACGCAGCTACTGCGAAGCTTGACTCCGAAGCACCTTCGCTCAGAATGAAGTCTCGATGAAACCTGACGAAAACACGTGCCTAGCAATCTCCGACGAAAAACAAGCCTGGCTACCTGGCGTCTGTGGGCTTCTTCCCACGCAAGAGCTATGGACTGACGCCTAGACAGAGCCTAGAAGTCTAGCTGCAGAAGTCTACAGCGTCGGCCAAGCTACTTCGCACTAGATGCATAGGAACAAACAAGCGATACAGCAGTGCTTCTATAGACTAGCTACAGCTGCTGACCAAAGACACAAGCCACAGACTGTTGCCTCCTCTAAGTGCTTGCGTGGGATGCTGTGTGTGTGTGAAGACATGCTCGGATGCTACTGGTGCTAGGAACTAGTATAAGCAATCCTTGACTACTGCAAGCTACACCATAGTACTGCTGTTGCACAAGACTAGTATTAAACACCTAGCCTACAGACAAGTTTGAGGCACAACTACTCTAGCTACCAAACAAAATACACAGCAGGAAATAAACAACTCGGAGAAAACGATAAGCCCAGGAAGATTGAGTATGAAGTCTACGGGGCGGGAATTCTCCCGGCGATGAACTCAGAACAGCAGAACGAACAAGACACGCAAATCGAGGTGATAGATAAAAATAACTCCACAGCGTGACATTCGATGGCCGAGAGAGGAATAACAACACCTGATTTAGCTATTTCCCTATCACTAGAAGAGCAGATCGCGATGAAACCGAGATGAACTGTGGTGGCGAGGAAGAAAGCTCCAGGGAGATGAATACCAAAAAGACCCAAACTTTTTGTGATTTGTTAAAGTGATTACAGAATAGGTAAACCTAACCCTAGAGATTGGGGCCCTATTTATAGGCAGCCCAATAGCCTAGGAAAATACCAAAAGACCCTTAGGGTTTTTACAGATGCTAAAATAAAATGGAAAATACCAAAATGCCCTTACGATATTTTTACAGACTCGACTGACTGACTGTGGGCCTAAAGGCAAAATAGTAAACTTGTAATTACAGATGACTTATCCTGAAGCGGAGCTTTCGTAGTGGCTATGACTTTCCCTCAGAACGGTCAGATTCGAGATCAACAATTGTCAATTTTGCACCAAAACTGACAAAGCGTCCACCGTCCTTGCACCAGGTACCCGGATTGGGTCGGCCCGATTCCGCAGCTCTCTCAGCCCGGCGATCGCTTGCCGCCCATGTACTTGAGTCAATCCTGGTCAACAACCTGGTGGATCCTAAGCTGCTCCTAGCCCATGTACCCGGATTTGGCCAGCCCGACTTCGCGGCCCCTCTTCCTGACAGTCGCTCACTGCCCGTGTACCTGAGTCACATGCAGCCTAGACACATCAGGTCTTCTCTTATCTTTAGTCCTATTTGACTTCCGTTGACAATCACTCATCACATCTGGAGCCATGAGGACCATACTCTTCAGCATGGCTCCTCATTCGCTCATACAAAGTTGCAGATAAGAGGGTTGTCTACATCATCCATTGTTGATGCAGCACGGGAAGGAGTCATGAATGCATGCCTCCTCGATAAGCTTCACCGGAAGCATATTTCCTTAGTAGCTTTGCTAATGGCCTACTTCGAGGAATATGCTAGGTCGGAAGAAGGATGGCTCCGAAGGATGGCTTCATCTTTGCTAACCGTCCTTCAAGAAGTCAAACTTGAGGTAAAGACTTTAACTCCACAACAGGTGTACCCATTCGGTAACAATCAACATGACGGACGAAGAGGACGAAAGCATCCTCGCTCCGAGGTTTTAAATATTGCCCCATCTACTTCAAAATTGCCACCTAAAAATCCACAAGCTCCGAGAAACAAGGTCAACGGCTAGAGGCAGCTAGGGAAGCCGGTTGGCTGAGGCCAAGCCTTCTTCTATTGTGTACATGGCGAAAACCGAAGCCATGGTACCGACGCATGCAAGTCTATATTAGCTTTGCGGAGCGAGTATCTCGAGACGAGCTCCAGCCGAGGCACTACTGACCGAACCCCTCCCAAGACACGTTTGGAGCCGGTGCTGGCTGTCGGACATGTAGACAGCTTTGAAGCACAAAGACAGCCTTGGTGGCCGATGTTATGCCACCTCCGAAGCAAGAAAATACACAAGACCATGGCAAATGGGTAGTCCTCCCCATCTCCAGAAGAGGGACCATCTACGACATGTCGAAGCATCATCGGAGAGAATATGTCTACGAAGTAGGGCATATTGGGACTTCCTCGTCAGCTGCTGAAATGCCCGAGTGGTCTCACGTGCCCATATCCTTCTCTGCAGCTAATGAAGCTGGTATTAAATTCCCTCATACGGACCCTCTTGTTATTACAGATGACATTGCAGGAACAGAGGTCTAGAGAGTGTTGGTTGATGGCATAAGCTCTGCAGATATTATCTTCATCCAGGCCTTCGACCAATTGTACATCCCGCTGAAGAATTTACTTCTAGTAGCTCATCCGCTTCAAGGCTTCATAGGCCCACCTCTCGATGCCCTCATCCAAATAGGCCTTAAGGTCACCTTCGGAGATACGGTCTAGGCTAGATCGGAGGAGGTGATTTTTGACATCGTCGACGTCCCTTACACTTATAATGTTATCTTTGGAAGGGGGATGCTAAATAAATTTGGAGTTGTGGCGCATCGCAATTATTTATGCCTAAAAATTCCTATGCAAGGAGGAGAACTTGCGGTCCTCGACGACCAAGCTGCGGCGCGGAGGGCGGAGTACGGCCATGGTCCACCTCTTGATCCTAGGTAGATAAATAATGTACCTGATCATTCGGAGGATGCCTCCACGTCAAGTGACCGCTCGAAGATATCCTCCCTCAAGCCAAGCCCCAAAGGTGAAATTGTAACGAATATTATTGTCAAGGACGACAAAGACCATCCCATCCAGTTTGGCAAGGAACTGCCTCCGGAAAATGCCACTTCACTAAAAGTAGTTAAAGAAAATTTGGATGTCTTTGCGCGGTATGATGAAGATATTCCCGGAGTCGACCGAAGCATTATCGAGTACAACCTACTCGTCAACCCAAAGGTTCAACCTGTTTGCCAGGGGCTCTACATATTGTCGACAAAGAGGGCAGACCTTGCCAAAGTGGAGGTGGAGAAGTTATTAAAGGTCAGGATCATTAGAGTGGTGGCCCACATGGAGTGGTTAGCCAACCCCGTCTTTGTCAAGAAAAAGGCCTCTGGCAAGTGGCGCATGTGCATTGATTTCACATCCCTGAATAAAGCATGCCCACGTGACCCCTACCCCTTTCCCCGCATTGATCAACTCGTCGACTCCATTGCTGGCTCCGAGCTTTTAAGCTTCCTCGATGCGTACTCTGGATATCAGCAAATATGGTTAAAACGCAAAGACGAAGCCAAAACAAGTTTCATAACTCCTTCGAGAGTCTTTGGTTATGTTAGAATGCCCTTCGGATTAAGAAATGATGGTGCAACTTTTTCAAGGATAATTGCTAAGGCTCTAGGTCACCAGATAGGTCGCAATGTTGAGGCCTATATGGATTACATTGTAATAAAGAGTGCTTTAAAGCATCAACATAGTCTAGACTTAGCAGAATCTTTTAAGAGCCTCCGAGCATGTGGAGTTCGCCTCATCCCCAAAAAATGTATCTTCGGGGCTCAAGCTAGAAAATTATTAGGGTACTTAGTTTTGAGCAGAGGGATCAAAGCTAGCCCAACGCAGATAAGTGCTTTGCAAAGGATGGCTCCACTGGAAAATTTGAAGCAAGTCTAGAAGCTCGCCGGACGCCTCGCAGCCCTTAGCAGATTTTTGGCAAGGTCCACGGAGCCGATCCTCCCAATATTCAAAGCCTTAAAAGGGTCCGAAGATTTTTCCTAGACACCGGAGTACTCGAAGAGTTTGGATGAAATCAAGGATTATCTCGGCAATATTGCAACACTCACTATGCCCCTCATAGATGAAATTCTTCTTCTCTATCTTGCAGCCACAGGCTCCGCTGTCAGTGCAGTCCTTATTCGAGAAGTGGATTACAATGGGAAGTTTGTACATAATCCGATATATTTCATATCGGAAGCTTTATCTGAAGACAAAACTCGGTACTGCAAGCTCAAGAAATTTACCTATGCTCTGGTAATGGCTTCGAGGAAATTACGACATTAGTTTTTGGCATATAATGTAATTGTACCAACTTCTTATCCTCTAGGAGATATGCTCCAAAGCAAGGATTCTACGGGGAGAATTGGAAAATGGGTTGTCGAGCTGGCCGCCTTTGGTATCTCCTTCGTAGCAAGAACAGCCGAGTCAAGTCACAAGTGGTGGCTGATTTTTTAGCGGAGTGGACTCCATTTGCAATATGGGCTCTAGAAGAATCAAATGAAGACATATGGACCATATACTTTGACGGAGCTTTTCAAGCATCCGGAGCAGGTGCCGGAGTAGTCATAATTTCGCCTTCAAGGCAAAAAGCAATGTACTCCACCAGGCTCAACTTTAAGTCCACCAATAATATTGCGGAGTACGAAGGAATTCTGCTAGGGCTTCGCAAGGCGCATGCACTTGGTGCTACAAGAGTTGTTATAAAAACAGATTCTCAGATTGTAGCAGGGCATGTTGATAAAAGCTTTCAAGTTCGGCATCCACAACTTGCTAAATATTTGGAATAAATCCGCAAGACCGAAGCAGCATTTAAAGGGATTTTTGTCTAAAGCATCCCACGAGCCGATAACTTGCAAGTAGACATCTTGCCAAAAGCTGTAGCTGGAGCCCTAGACATCCTAGAAAGTGCTTTTTATGAAGAGCTTGCCTCCCCTTCGATGCCACAACTCCCTCCTCTGAGGTACTTTGCATACCAAGCACCGGTTGGCAGAATCCAATTATGGATCTATTGCAAGACGAAGCCAATTTGCTCGAAGGCCCAATGCTATCAAGAATACAGTTAAGGGTCCAGAACTAACATATTATCAACGGTATTTTATACAAGTACGGAGTCTGTTCTCCCCTGCTCCGATGTATTTCCCAAGATGAAGGCCAAGACATACTTCGAGAAATTCATGAAAGCCTTTGTGGTAGCCATCTTGCCCCTCAGGCTTTAGCAGGCAAAACACTTCGCTAAGGGCTCTATTGGCCTACAATAGTAGCTGATACGGAGGCCTTAGTCTGCACTTGCCAAGGTTTTCAATGGATGGGAAGATGGAGTCATCGTACACCAACACCTCTTCAAGTTATTACATCGGTGTGGCCAATGGCCCGATGGGGGATGGACCTTATTGGCCCCTTCCCAGTGGCAAAAGGCAACCTAAAATTTGCAGTGGTAGCGATTGAGTATTTTTCTAAAGTGGGTCGAAGATGAACCCCTCACCGTTATCACTTCAAAGAATGTGCAAAAAATTTTCTAGCAAAATATTATTTGCAGATTCGGAGTGCCTAGGCAGCTGACAATTGACAATGACACTCAGTTTGATGATGAACCTTTAAGAGTGTTCTGCGAAGGTCTTAGTATTGAAATGTTCTTTGCAGTTGTACGTCATCCCCAATCCAATGGAGTCGTCAAGCGTGCTAATGGTAATATCTTGCCGGGCCTAAATCGAAGAATTGTAGGATTAGCGAAGGGGCTATGGACCGAAGAACTTCCGAAGATTTTGTGGTCCATTCGGACCACTCAAGCAAGGTCCACAGGGTTCACCCCTTTCAGGTTACTATTCGGAGATGAAGCCATGACACCGATAGAGCTCAAAGGAGGATCCCTCCACACCATCGAACCTGAGTTGGACAATGAAAGACAAACTTTGTTGGACTTAACTGAAGAAACAAGGCTTTGAGCTGTTGCGAACCTAACGAAGTATCAACATCAGACGAAGACTTGGTATGACCCAAAAATAAAGCTTAACGAACTAAAGCCGGGCCATTTAGTATCGCGAAGCATTATTGCTCCGGGGAAATTAGGAAATAAATGGGAAGGACCATACATCATCCTACGTTCAGGACACCTCGGATCTTTTAAATTAGTTAATTTAGAAGGTGAGGAATTGAAGAATGCATGGCATGCGGAGCACCTTAAACGATACTTTGCTTAGGGGCTCTCTGTAATGATTTGTAAACACCTTTCTAAATGAATAAAACTTATGGTTCGAATAATGCATGCTTCTCAAGATGATTCCTACCCCTAGTGGATGCACTAGGGGGACGGAACTAATTACGGAGGTAAGTATTATTCATTCGAACCCAATTAACGGACTTCGAGGCATGGACTTGAAGCATCTGTCAAGGTGGGACAGTACCATGATAAATGGATTCTGAGCCACCAGCTTGAAAGAATCCGTAAAAAGAGTCCAAGGAGACCAAATTACACGGATTCCGAGCCATCGGCTTGAAAGCATCCGTAAAAAGAGTCGGAGGAGACCATGAAAAACAGATTCTGAGCCAGCGGCTTGAAAGTATCCATAAAAAGAGTCTAAGGAGACAAAATTATACGGATTCTGAGCCATCGGCTTAAAGGCATCCGTAAAAGAGTCTGAAGTGAGTAGAATAATTTGATTCCAATGTATCCAAAAAAGAGTACTAAGCTACCATTTACAAAATCCAGACCTATAGGTTCAAAGAGCCCTACGAGGTCCATAATGACCATCTACATGAATTTCGAACCACTAGTTCCAAATTCTCTTTTGATACAATAAGGGGCTCTGAGCCTCCCAAAAAAACTGTTGAAATTGTACTCTTAACAGGCATTACAATCGTTGTGCATGACCATCTTCGCTTGAAAATCGAAGGTGCTCACCCTCAAAGAGGGGCTAGGAGGTAATGAGATAATTTCAAAACATTTCAACTTATATTACTCAATAAATTATATTACACTATGAAAAATCAGTGTCTAAGCCAACAAGAAAGCGAAGACCCCTTCGGTCCCTAGAGCTAGATTTGGAGTTAGCTCGGCTTCGAAGGCGACTTGTCCCGGAGCCCGGAGTCTTTAGAACCTTGCGTTTAATCTACTTCCCCTTCTTTGAAGCCCGGAAGTCTATTTGTTCTTGCTGAAGCTCGGCCTAGGTCTGAAGTCATTCGGGGCTAGTCCTCGCTTGATCTTCGCCAGACCACTATTCTTCGGACCAGTCAACGTACTCCGAAGATAAAGATGCTAAATCTACAACCTCTTTTCCCACGTCTCCTCCTTAATATAAGCTAATACTTCTTTACAAATTTTGGGTATAACCTCTCCATGGCTCCCTCAAGGGATTGAAAATTGAGGATGCCTGTGAGGCCTTAAGGCTTCAAAGGTAGGCCACTGTTGACGGATCCCTTCATTAACTTCTAATACTTCGATTTCATCATCCAAAAAGGGTCAGAAATCCTAAAAACATTTCCAAATAAGTCTTTTTTATTCAAAAGAAAGACAGAAACACAAGTTTTTTTACATAAATGGAACCGTAAGGAGAACTAGACCTTCGGGTCCAAAGGAGGCTTGCTGGTCGAAGGTTGCGTCCACGGTTGCTTATGACGTTGGCCTTCATTGATCCACGCCATCACTGTTGACCGGCCTTTAGCTCTCCAAGATGGTTAAAAAGCTTCCCAAGCTGCGACCACGTCAGGCGAAGGGGTCAATAGCTGGTCACCGCCAAAGCTAGCGGGGGCTGCTCCACGCTCGGGCGAAACAGAAAGTACAATGTCCTCGAAGTAGCGAAGTACTCCAAGACTGGATACTTGGCCGGAGATCTCTCTGTACCGAGTACCTGAAGTCTTTATTGTCTTCACTGTTGCTTGGATCATCTTCAATTTCTGCATTAAACTATCATTGGCCGACAACGAGGAGGCGTAAGAAGTCGCGAAATATTCCATGATGCCCCGAAGGACGTCCATGGTTTCAAAGGACATGCTATCACACTTTGTTTTCTCCACGGCTAAGGCCTCGCTCAAGACCTTCATGTCACGGATTAAAGTGGAGAGCTCAGCCGTCTTCGTCATTAGGACAGTTTTCTGCACAAGCAACTTCCTCGCGTCTTCAGCCAAGCGTTGCCGCTCTTCCTGAAGCTTTACAAGCTCGTCTCTGGAGGCTGCTTGCTCCTCTCGAAGCCTTTCAACTTTAGTTTGGAGCACCACCCGCTCGGCCTCAAGCTCTTCCTTCGTAGCCTCCAGCTTTGCTTTGGTGCTCCGCTCTGCGTGAGCCATGTCCTCCAAGCTCAAAGCCCGGTTCTCAGAGTCAGCAAGACTCCCATGGAGAGCCATCACCTTCTCCTTGAGCTGGTTGCACTCTCGCTCATTGGAAATAGCAGCTGCACAAGCAAGAACAACGTGCTGCAGAGGAAAAGAAGAGCAATGTAAATATGTTATATCTATACTTTAGATAAAATTAACTTTTGCAGGTACTTTGTACCTGGTAATCTGCCCATTCAAGGGTGGCATCGAGCTCTGACCCTTTGGCCTCACCAAGGATGAAGACCAATTCGATCTCCCCAACTTCTCGACAAGCCTGAACAAGAGGCTTTAGCAAAGTCTGAAGCTCTGTCCTACTTTCAATAAATGGGGCCAGGAGTGGGAGCCTTGTCAAGGCGCTCCGATCATCATCGTTGGGAGAAGGGCCATAGCGTAGTGAAGCATCTTTTAAGGCTTCTGTTGACTGGCCTCCGTCAGTCGACTCCGACGGAGTCACCCATGCAGCAGGAGCAGGCATTGGCCAAATTTTGCCTTTGCCATTTTGAGAAACCATGTTGAAGAATATGGTTTTGATATTCTAGATGTGATGAGTGATTGTCAACGAAAGTCAAAGGAAGGGTGAGATGAAGACTTGCCTAGTCTGAGGCGCATGTGACTCAGGTACACGGGCAGTGAGCGACGGTTGGGCAGAGGAGCCGCGGAGTCGGGCTAGCCCAATCCGGGTACATGGCTAGGAGCGGCAGATGATCCATCGGTCTGTTGACTGGGTTTGACTCAGGTACACGGGCGGCGAGCGATTGCCGGGCTGAGGAAGCTGCGGGGTCGGGTCGGCCCAATCTGGGTACCCGGTGCGAAGACGGTGGACGCTTTGTCAGTTTCGGCGTAAAACTGACAATCTATGTTTAATTCATTTTTAGAATATTAATATTTAGTTTTTAAGTTTAGAATATTTTTATTTGAGTTAGGTAATTTTTCTAAGAATATTTTAGTAATTTTCGTAATTTATTTTAGAGTCAGTTTATTTTACCCGAGGGTAAATTAGTCTTTTCATGTATTAGGATTTGCCTATAAATAGGCCCCTATCCCCTTGAGGATAGTTGACTGTTTCTAATAGATCAATCTGCAGTCCATTTCCGTTTTCCACCGAAAATACTTCATCGAAATTTTGTTCTTCTCTGGGAATTTTTCCGGCGGCAAGAATTGTTCCGATGGCAAATTTTTCTGGAGATTTGCTGGGGATCACACATCGCTGCGAGCGCCCTAGGCGGCGGATCACTGCTTTTTATTTCCTTGGCACACCTAACGAAGCCGAAAGCAGTCCCAGGATTTTTTCTTCCAGCCTCCACGACGGCAGACGCGGGCCCACGCTACCACGCAACACATCGCTACGGCACTTCCGGCGGTAAGGCCCTCAGCGTGTCATCCCAGTGGCCTGACGAAGTTTTTCCCGCGCGACGTACAGGCCAAAGCTGAAAATTGCTTTCTGCCGTGACGCACAGTGGCCAGGGCTTCTCCGGCCAGTGCATGATAGCAGCAGCTTTTGGCTCTGTGATCTTTTCGCTGGACCCGCCGGTGGATGCAAAGGAAGCAAAGCGCACAGGTAAGCAGTTTTTTAATCTCCTATTTGTTAGCTAGTTAGATTAAATCTGTTAGTTCATTATTTTTTAATTAGCCTGCAAATAATAATTTCGTAAGTAACATTTTAATCTGTTAAATTTTTAGTCATCCCATATTATTTATTTCAGTATTTTTAATATGCTTATATAAAAAAAGGAAAAAATTATTTATATTATTAGTCGTATCAATATTTTTATCCTAGATTTACATGAAATATTTTAGATTTATTTCTGAATTAATTTATGGATGATCCATGTTTTAATTAGTGATTAGTATTTTGCTTTTAGACCGCAATCTGAATATTTTATTAATATATTTAGGCATTTTGCGTACGTTATTAAATAGTTATAGTACCAATTTTACTTACTGCAGTATTCCTTTTAGTTTATGTTTAAGATCATTTTAATTAGGACACCGAATTTGCTTTGCAAATATTATTTGTCTGGTTATATTTTTTTGGGTGGTGGGATTAAAATATAGTTTAGCAAGAAATTTTTAGGCGCCCATTCACCCCCCTCTGGTCGCTACTTTCGGTCCTACAAGTGGTATCAGAGCAAGATTAGGTTTTTCTAATATCTTAACCGATCCTAAACCTAGGTAGTGACCATGACGTCTTCTGGCAAAATCCCGTCCCTAGAGGCTTTTGGCTACACTTATTGGAAGACTCGCATGCGAGCATACCTTATGAGCCAGAGCTCGGACATATGGGAGATTTGTGTTCATCCTAGTTTCACCATAACGACTATTGCTGCGGATACTACTGCTGATGTAATTACCCAGCATCAAAATAATAGTAAAGCGGTGAATATTTTATTTTCTGGTCTAGGTCCTAGTGAATTTGAGCGTGTTAGCCATCTCACCACTGCTCGTGAGATCTGGGCTACCCTCTAAGCACACCATGAGGGGACAGCTCAGGTCAAGGCTAGACTATATCAGACCTACCGGCGTGAGTATGAAAATTTCTCACAGAAGCAGGGTGAGACTGTTGAGGCTTTGTTTGGTCGTTCTCAATCGATCATTAACAAGGTTCGTGTTAACAAGGTCGAGGGTGATCAGCTGGTCTCGGATCATGAACAAGCGCTTAAGGTACTCCATACCTTGGACCCTAAGATCTGGGAGATCAAGGTCTCTTCTATCGTTGATAGCACATCATATGATACCTTGACCATCGCAGAGCTTTTTAGTAAGCTCAAGGCCTCAAAGGTCGATATCCAGTTGAGATCAAATCTCACTGGTTCTGGATCAAAGACTCTGGCACTTGTGACACCATCTGTTGATCCTAATGCCATGAGTTGTACTGCGTTTTCCTTGATGTCTATTTTCGAGGAACAACTTGATACTTTAGGAGATGCTGATCTGTGCTTGTTTAACAACCGGGTGCGGCGTGTCTATGATAAGCGAATGATTAAAAGACACGACACAAAATCCGGATGCTTTGAGTGTGGTGATACAGGTCATTTCATTATCGACTGCCCCAAGCAGAAGAATTACAAGAAGGGAACCAGCGGAAACTCCTACGACTCCGACAAGTACGACAACTCTACAAAAGGCAAGCCCAAGACGAGATTCTTTCGTAAATCTTTGAAGGACTACAGGCGTGAGAACAAGAAATGAGACAAGGCTTTCTTTGCCGAGATGGAGAAAAGCTACTCCAAGAGATCCTCGTCTTCCTCCTCATCGTCGAGCTCAAGTGATGAAGAGATCGTGATCAGGAAGGGGAAGGACAGGGATGATCCGGCGGGCCTCTGTTTCATGGCTTTCGGGGACAAGCCGAAGAGACGCTCACGTGATAGCCGAAGACCCCCTGAGAGCTTCTGCTCAATGTCTCTTGGGGAGAAGAAAGAAAAGGACTCCTCCGACGACTCTGGTGACAACGACGATGAGAAGGTATCATCCTATGAACAAGAAGTTGTTAATTTATTAGAACAGAACCGTCAGGAGTTGAAGTATAGGGAGAAATTGCTTAGAGGGGCTAAGAAGAGGATAGATGAGCTTGAGAGTGAGCTTGCCACAGCAAATGGCAAGATTGAGAGTCTGTTGTGTGAGGTGACGACTCTTAAGTCCAGGTACACAGAGAGAGTAGATGAGAGAGACACATTGGCTACTACGCTTGAGAGCGCTCAGTAGGAGCTAAAAGATGCTCATGCCACTGTCGTCGCACCTTGTGTAGACTGCCCATCTCATTTAGCTAGTATAGCTGAGCTGAGAGCCAAGAGTGATGAGCAGTTGAGCGAGTTAGCTGGAGTGAGAGCTGAGTTGGGGCAGACTAAGCTAGAGCTGGAGACCTTGTCAGTTCCATCCACTGTTTGTGAGAACTGCATGTCCATTAGAATGGAGTTGATCAAGCTAAAAGCTGAGAAGTCTGTCGATGCTGATAAAGAGTGTGAGATCTGCTTGTCTCAGGTGGAGGTGTTAGCTTCTTTGAGAGAGGAGCTAGATGATGTTCAGAATGAGAACTTTTACCTCCGTTCAATCCTGAGTTGGATTAGTGCTAGAGAGCCACAACTCGGCATGATGATCCAACAGTTCAAGGGACAGGATGGTTTTGGGGTAGGGTACACATATACCAAGGCTGATTTTGAGAGCGCCATTAGCCGTGCAGTGGAGTGGAGTAAGATGACTCCCGAACAGATATATCCCAAGACTCACTCCACTAAGTCCTTTAAGGATAGTCAGTCCAAGAATGGAGTGATCCAAGAACAACCTAAAGCTCCACCTAAGAAGCATATCTGGATTCCTAAGCCTAAAACTCTTCACACTTCTCTTGATTCTTTACCTGGACCCTCTCACACCAAAGATGCTTCACCCAACACCACCAAGCCTAAGAACCCTAAGCCACAACAACATCCCAAGAAGCCTACCTATTACTGTGAGTTCTGTCAGAGAGACGGGCATCTTGAGGAGTTTTGCTTCAGGAGGAAGCGGGTTGAGCGAGTAGAAAAAGCTCGAGGTGGGTAGGAGAAGTTCTACCAGCAGGGTGGTAGACAGAGAGTCCCTCGACGTAGAGAGAGGCTAGAGGCTAGGCCACGTCGTGTAGGTGGTGGTAGAGGAGACGGTTTTCACGACCGTGCTCCGGAGGGTGGTTTCCGTTCCGACAGAGTTCCAGATCGTTATGGATACAATTTTGGACCTCGTGACCGTGATTTTAGGCAGAACAGAGGACTGCGCTTTGAGCCGTGTGGTGGTCCTGACTCATACAATTCCCTCTGCTTTCCTACTTACGAGCAGATGGCTCGACACTGGTTTAGTACTTTTGCTAGACCTAGTGGTCGACCATTTGCTCCCACTCATGACCATTGATCTTGTAGGATCGAGGACTGGAGGACGTATGGATCATGGATTCAGGATGTTCTCGCCGTATGAAGGGACACCGCAGATGGTTCTCCAGCCTCACTCCCCCGAGCTCCAAGGAATACATCACTTTCGGGAACAGTGGTCAAGGGAAGGTACAAGGTATTGGGTCGATTCGTATTTTTGATCAATTCTCTTTAAAGAATGTTGCTTTAGTTGGAAATCTGAACTTTAATCTAATTTCTATTTCGCAACTGCTTGATGATGGTTTAGAAGTGCATTTTAAGAAGGGCATGTCTTATGTTGTCGACTCTAGAGGATCTTTAGTTTGCCGAGTCCTACCTTTCGGTAAGGTTTTTCGTATTGATTTCTCTAGTACTTCTGGCCCTTCTCGCTGCCTGATGGCCGAATCCTCCTCTGAGTTATTGAAGTGGCATAGAAGGTTAGGCCATTTGAGCTTTGATTTACTTGTTAGATTGAGTTCTATGGATCTTATCCGAGGATTGCCTAAGCTTAAGATGGAGAAGGATCTAGTGTGTCATCCTTGTCGTCATGGGAAAATGTTAGCCGCTTCTCATGCACCTGTGACTCAGGTGATGACTTCGTACCCAGGAGAGCTGTTGCACATGGACACAGTAGGTCCGGCTCGAGTACGCTCAGTCGGTGTGAAGTGGTACGCCCTTGTGATAGTTGACGATTTTTCTCGATTTTCGTGGGTTTACTTTCTAGAGTCTAAGGATGAGACTTTTCAGTATGTTCATGACCTGATTTTGAAGCTGAAGAACGAGAACAATGGTCTGATGCGAGCAATTCGTTCAGACAACGGATCTGAGTTTAAGAATTCTCAGTTCGCCAGTTTTTGTAGTGATCAGGGTCTTGATCATCAGTTTTATGCTCCTTACACTCCCCCACAGAACGGCGTTGTGGAGCGAAAGAACCGCACGCTTGTCGAGATGGCCAGGACGATGCTTGATGAGCATAGGACTCCTAGGCGGTTTTGGGCTGAAGCAATGAACACAACTTGCTATCTTGCCAACCGCATTTTCCTTAGAGCTTACTTAGGTAAGACATCGTATGAGTTGCACTTTGGTAGACAGCCCAAGGTGAGTCACTTGCGAGCTTTTGGATGCAAGTGCTTTGTGCTCAAGAAGGGAGGACATTTGGATAAGTTTGAGTCTCGTTGCTGGGATGGAGTCTTTCTAGGTTATGCTTTGCATTCACGAGGCTTTCATGTTTGGAACCTAGACTCCCAGATGCTTGTTGAGACATGTGAGGTTTCCTTTGATGAGTCTTTGCCCTCACCAACTCCTTCTTTTCAGCTTTCTGGAGATGATGAGCTTGGAGAGTCCATCTTCGAGGAAGATGATGACCCTCTGCACCGCCTACAGACCCCTCACCTTCTGAGACTTCGACTGAGGATGAGGATGGACATCTAATTACTCCTTCTACTTCGATCGAGTCCCCTCAGTGTAGGACCGAAAGTAGCGACCAGAGGGGGGGTGAATGGGCGCCTTAAAAAAATTCTTTCGAATTAATGGCCTTCTCCCAACACCCAACGCACCTCAACAAACAATCAGCGGAAACAAAACAGTTCACAGGTTCTTAAAATAATCTAGCCTAAAAAACGACCGGTGTCCTAATCGAAAAGACACCATCAAGGTGCTTAAAGGCAGATTAAAAGACTACTCATAGATTAAGCATCAGATTCAACAGATATTTAATCAAACTCATAGTTCACACAAATGTGTAGACATAAAACAAATGTCACGGTTATCATGCATTTAAACAGACATATGACATGCACTTGGATTCACACAGATGAATCAATGTATATGCGTATCATAGAATAAAAATAAAGTGCTTCAAGAGATTGAATCAAACATGGCGTAAGTATTCAGAGTATAAAGATATATCACTAAAATCCTGAATGTAATTCTGAAAAACAAATACTGGAAGTGATTTAAACAAAAACTAGCGTATCAGAAGATTAACCAGAGGATTAAACAACAAAGTGACTGTAAATGCACGCAAAAAAAGGCAAACAGGAAATTACTGTGAGTTGCTTCTGTTCTTGCCGAAACACTACATCCAGCGGGACCCACGGTTGGATGCTGTCCGAGAAGACCTGGCCCTCAGCTTCCTGCCGCACGCAGCCTACGCCTCGATTTGCGTGCACGAACTCCAAGTCGTGGCTTCCTGCAGCTTCTCGTGCGTTCGCTCGGTGGATTCCAGATGCTGACCAGACTGCAGCAAGCAGCAAGCCTTGAGCAGCGTGCGTGCAAAGCTGAGAACAGCCAGGGCCACGCCGCTAGACGCTGTTGCGCGTAGAGCCTAGGTACTAGCGATTTGATCCCGTGCATAGAGAAGAACAATCGCCGGCGGCGGAGAAGAACAAGATGCAAGGAAAAAGCGACCCACTATCTCAGAAATTTGGAAAGTGCATTTCAAAAATGGGTGCCCTAACCCTAGGATATTGGGGCCTATTTATAGGCAGCCCATTAAATGGAAAAATGCAGAAATACCCCTAGGGTTTTTTACAGACGCTGAATAAAAATGGAAAAGACCGAAATGCCCTTAGGGTTTTTTACAGACTCGACTGACAGACTGTGGGCCTAAAGGCAAAATAGTAAAAACCTAAATAAAGGTAGCTTGTCCTGATGCGGAGCTTTCGTAGCAGCTACGGCTTCGCCTCAGGACGGTCAGATCCGAAATCAACGGTCGTCAGTTTTGCGCCGAAACTGACAAAGCGTCCACCGTCTTTGCACCGGGTACCCGGATTGGGCCGGCCCGATTCCGCAGCTCCCTCAGCACGGCAATAGCTCGCCGCTCGTGTACCTGAGTCAATCCCGGTCAACAGCCCAGTGGATCCTCTGCTGCTCCTAGCCCATGTACCCGAATTGGGCCAGCCCGACTTCACGGCCTCCTCTGCCCGACAGTCGCTCGCTGCCCGTGTACCTGAGTCACACGCGGCCCAGACGCAGCAGATCATCTCTCTCTTTTCAGTCCTCTTTGACTATCATTGACAATGACTCATCACATCTGGAGCCATGAGGCCCACGCTATTCAGCATGGCTCCTCAATCTCCCCCTTGATGAGTGCATTGTCAACACTTCTCTTCATCTGCTCTTCAGTACCTGCGAACAACTGTGGAAACACGAAAACAAAACACAAGAAAACAGAGAAGAAGAAAATAAAGTAAAAGTTTAACCCTAATGACCAAAAGCCGAACAAAAGCAAGAAACGGTCATTATGGTTAACCAAACGTAAAAGCTCAAAACGAGTGCAGTCTCAGAAACATCAACAAGGATATCAAAAGAGTAAGGACAAACGGGACAAAAACTCCCCCTTAAACACATCCCAGAGAAAGCCAAAACTCCCCCTTAAACTCTTATACCAAAATTTCTCCCCCTTGTTGACAAGTGAACTCATCAAGCACTCTAGAACGACACTGACTCCCCCTGAAATGCAACTCCCCCTCAAAAAATGCAATGAATGCAACGGAGGTGCAGGTGGAGTGAAGAAAGCATGCTTCTCAGATATGATTGACTGCAATTACAACATCTAACAAGTATAGCAAAAGACATACTGTCGAAGTCACATGGCATGATCAGTACAACAGATGATATCCAGAGAAAGTCATTTAGCACACATTTTTCAGTTTTTGCAAACAAAGGTATCACCACATTTTCCAGTTAACAAGCAAGGTAAAGCATGAGATGCAGACGCTAACTGATATCTACCAAGATAAGCATCGTCCAAAACAAAGTGCTTCAGCAAACTTGTTGTCTTTTTAAGTTTCAGGCTTTTTCATTTTCTTTTTTCATTTTTGCCAAGGGTTATTTGCATGTCAAACCTTATGCTAACCGACCAAGTCAAGCCTAGGCCAGAACTGGACCATCGGAAGCTTAAGACATTGGTCTTGGCATACACTACACTGTCCTAGTTCCTACCAAAGTGCTATGGTAAGCAGTCCAGAACAATGCAATGCGACAAAGCAAACCCAGTTGGATCTTTTCAACTCAAGCATAAAAAGGCATGGAATTTTTATTCATTTTTGATTTTTTATCATTTTTATAGCACATTTTCCATGTTAAAGCATAAAGATGTCCAAGTTGCATATCTGCATCTATGTGATGAACTAGCTACAAGGCATGTAACAGATAGCAAAAGCACTCAGCCTACACATGCTAGTTACCAGAAGCAATGGTGATCATTTTTCAAGTTGAAAGCGTAAAAGTCATGCATATGACAGATATCAGACATATCAAGTGAACTGAAACAAGGCATGATCATTGACAAGTAATCAAAAGCGTGTACCGGCTAGACTAAGTAAAGCAGTTCAATCATATAACAGAAGCAGGCTCAAAAGTGTGATGTGTGAATATGTATGATATGAACACACACAAAAAGACTCAAGAAAAGAGTAAAGAAGAAAGAAAATGAACTGACTCAAAATATCCTAAAAAGGATACACAACACCCAAATCCCCTCGTAAACGCTCCAAAGTAGACTGATCTAGGGGTTTGGTGAAAATGTCTGCCAACTGATGATGGGTATCAACATGAACAAGGTCAATGACACCTTTCTCATATTGATCCCGCAAAAAGTGAAAGCGCACATCAATGTGTTTGGTTTTTGAATGAAAACATGGGTTTTTCCCTACACTAATTGCACTGGTGCTGTCACAAAACAAGGGAACTCTGGTAGGAAAGAACAACCCAAAATCTCTCAAAGTGGAAATCATCCAAACCAACTGTGAGCAGCAGCTAGCAGCAGCTACATACTCAGCCTCAGTGGTCGAAAGAGCAACTCCAGATTGCTTTCGAGAAGACCAAGAGACAAGAGAAGAACCAAGAAACTGGCAAGTACCGGAAGTCGACTTGCGATCCAACTGGCACCCACCAAAGTCAGCGTCCGAAAAGCCAGATAAATCAAGAGATGATGATGCTGAGTAGTAAAGACCAAGATCAGGCACATAGGTAAGATACCTAAAGATGCGTTTGACAGCCTGCCGATGAGACGCGCGTGGTGAAGACTGGAAGCGCGCGCACAGTCCCACGGCGAACTGTATGTCTGGCCTCGTCGCCGTCAAGTACAGCAGTGAACCGATCATCCCTCGAAATTCTCTCTCGTTGACCTTGACGCCGCTCTCGTCCTTGTCCAGGCCCCCAGATGTACCCATTGGGGTCATCTGAGGCTTCAGCTCTCCACCAAAGTCGAATTTCTTTAACATGTCCCGAGTGTACTTACCCTGGTGGATGAAGGTGCCGTCCTTGGTCTGCTTGATCTGGAGCCCTAGAAAATACTTGAGCTCACCCATGAGGCTCATCTCGAACTCGCTGTGCATCTGCTCAGAAAACTTGGACACAAGATCGTTAGTAGTACCGCCAAAGATAATATCGTCCACGTAAATCTGAGCAACTAAGAAATCTGAAGCATCTCTGAGCAAGAAGAGAGTCTTATCCACAGAACCCATCACAAAGCCCTTCCCCAACAAAAACTGCTTCAACCGGTCATACCAAGCCCTGGGGGCTTGCTTTAACCCGTATAAAGCTTTTTGCAATTTAAAAACATGTCGAGGAAACTTGGGGTTTTCAAAACCGGGGGGCTGCCTAACATAAACCTCCTCCTCTATGTACCCGTTCAGAAAAGCACTCTTGACGTCCATTTGAAAAAGCTTAAAACCCTTCGAAGCGGCAAAAGCTAAAAGAATGCGAATGGACTCAAGACGGGCAACAGGAGCGAAGGTTTCTTCAAAATCAATACCTTCCTCCTGGCAGAAACCCTGGGCAACTAGTCGAGCTTTGTTGCGCACCACAACCCCATCTTCACCTTGCTTGTTCTTGAACACCCACTTGGTGCCTATGGGGTTGCATCCGGGTGGCAGCTCAACCAGTGTCCAAACCCGATTGCGGACAAAATTCTCAAGCTCTTCTTGCATGGCATTAATCCAATTAGAATCAGAAAGAGCATGAGAAATGTCTCTGGGATCAAACGATGCAACAAAAGCAGATTCAGCAAACACAGCAAGAGAGTCAACAGACGAATGCAAAGTTCTTGAAGACACATCACCGATGATGAGCTCTGAGGGGTGATCACGCTGAACTGCTCGGGATCCCTGGTGATCTGAAGTCACCTCACCGGAGTCAGCAGCTGGCACCTCTGGACTCGACTGAGGAGGCTCGATCGAAGTGGAAGAAGTGATCAGAGGTCCGCCCTCATCCTCAGTCGAAGTCTCAGAAGGTGTGGGCTCTGCAGAAGGTGCAGAAGGCCCACCCTCATCAGCAGCTGGAGTATCCTCATCTTCCTCGAAGATGGACTCTCCGAGCTCACCATCACCAGAAAACTCAAAAGAAGGAGTCAAAGAAGGCAAGGACTCATCAAAAGAAACCTCGTAAATCTCGACAAGCTGCTGGGAATCGAGGTTCCAAACACGGAAGCCTCGAGAATGCAATGCATAACCAAGAAAAACTCCGTCCCAGCAATGAGACTCAAACTTGTCCAAATGCCCTCCCTTCTTGAGCACAAAGCACTTGCAGCCAAACGCTCACAAGTGGCTCACCTTGGGCTGTCTACCAAACCGCAACTCCTATGATGTCTTACCAAGGTAAGCTCTAAGAAAAATGCGGTTGGCCAGATAGCAAGCCATGTTCATGGCTTCAGCCCAAAAACGCCTAGGAGTCCTGTGCTCATCGAGCATCGTCCTGGCCATCTCGACTAGCATGTGGTTCTTTCGTTCCACAACGCTGTTCTGTGGGGGAGTGTAAGGAGCAGAAAACTGATGGTCAAGACCCTGATCACTACAGAAGCTGACGAACTGAGAGTTCTTGAACTCAGAGCCGTTGTCGGAGCGAATTGCTCGCATCCGACCATTGTTCTCATTCTTCAGCTTCAAAATCAGGTCATGAACAAATTGAAAAGTTTCATCCTTAGACTCCAAAAAGAAAACCCACGAGAATCGAGAAAAGTCGTCAACAATCACAAGTGCGTACCACTTCCCACCGACTGAGCGAACCCGAGCTGGACCGACAGTGTCCATGTGTAACAGCTCGCCCGGATACGAAGTCATCACCTGAGTCACAGGTGAGTGAGAAGCGGCAACCATTTTCCCGTGACGACAGGGATGACAAACTAGATCTTTCTCCATTTTAAGCTTGGGCAATCCTCGGATGAGGTCCATAGAGCTTAACCTGACTAGCAGATCAAAACTCAAATGACCTAACCTCCTATGCCACTTCCAGAGCTCAGAAGAAGATCTAGCAATCAAACAGCGAGAAGGGCCAAAAGAACTAGAGAAGTCAATCCGAAAAACTTTACCGAAAGGTAAGATCTGGCAAATCAAAGACCCTCTAGAATCAAACACAGAAGAATTACCCATTCTTAAAATGCACCTCCAAACCATCCTCAAGAAGTTGCGAAACAGAGATCAAATTGAAGTTCAAGTTTCCAACCAAAGCAACGTTCTTCAAAGAAAAATGATCTGAAATGCGAATTGAGCCAATGCCACTTACTTTCCCTTGACCACTGTTCCCGAAGGTGATGTACTCTTTGGAGCTCGGGGGAGTGAGACTGGAGAACCATCTGCGATGTCCCGTCATGTGGCGAGAACACCCTGAGTCCATGATCCAAACGTCCTCCAGTCCCCGATCCTGCACAATCAGTGGCTGTAAGTGGGAGCATATGGTCTGGCACCAGGTTTAGCAATAGAGCTAAACCAGTGTCGAGCCATCTGCTCAAAAGACGGAAAGCAGAAATCATCAGAAAAGTTTGGACCAAAAAACGGCTCAAAGCGCGGTCCTCGGTTCTGCCTAAAACCTCGGCCACGAGGTCCAGGACTGTAGCCAAAACGGCCTGGAGCTCTGCAAGAACGACTACCACCAACTGGAGTACGAGCAAGAAAGTCGTCTCCTCTACCACCACCTACACGACGCGGCCTGGCCTCCAGCCTCTCCCCGCGTCGAGGAACTCTCAGTCTACCACCCTGCTGGTAGAACTGCTCTTGACCACCACGAGCTCTCTCTGCTCTCTCAACCCGCTTCCTCCTGAAGCAAAACTCTGCAAGATGCCCGTCTCTCTGACAAAACTCACAATGGTAGGTGGGCTTCTTGAGATGTGGTTGAGGCTTGGTGTAACACCCCAATTTTTCAAAACAATAAAAATATTATTAAATTCAATTTATTGGAATTATTATTTCAGAAAATACTTTTAATTTCCTTTTATACCCTTTTGAACTACAACATAGAGTAGATGACCAAATCAGGAGGTGAAACTTTTTGTATATGATCCTAAGACCAAAATGTAATTTTGAGATTTTTTATAAATTTTTACCAGCCTTGGAAGTAGCCCTAATATTTTAATCTATTTTCTGGAATTATTTTTATTCAGAAAAGTATTAGAACAGTAATGGGCTCCTCTCCCTCCCTTCTCTCTCTCCCGGCCGGCCCAGCCCGTTACCGCGCTCGCCTCTGGCTGACAGCCCGGTCCCACCTGTCGGCGCCGAATCCTTCCCCTCGCGCGCGAACCCGACACTTCGGCCCCACACGTTAGTCGCCACCCTCGCCCGTTCGCGCTCACTGGCCAGTGGCCCCCGCCTGTCAGCTTCGCCTTCAACCTCCCGCCGTCGCCCCCAAATCGCGCCGGCCGACGACCTCGCCCTCGGATCTGCCTCGCCGGCCCGTCCCGCATTAATTCGTCGCCATTACTCGGTCCCCCGCGTCGCGCCGACCGTTTCCCCCCGTTAAAACACGCCTTTACGCCACGGGATCACCGCTACGCGTGCATGGCCGAGCCATCGCCGGCGAGTAAAGGCCCTCGGCCGGTTTCCTTGCATGCGAGCCCTCCCCGGCGCCCTATTTAAGCCCCCAGCCTGAGCCGCGTCCGACCCCCACACTTAATCGCCTCGAGGATGAACAGAGCACTCGCATTTCGCTTTTTAGCGCACACCCTCTGATTCACCTCCGGCCACCGCTCGCCGTCGCACCGAACCACCTGCGACCGTGCCTCCGCCACCAACGTGACCGCGAGAACGACCCCGACCTCGGCCACCACTCCGCCGACGTCGAACCCCGCCGGATCGCCGTCGCCGCCAAGGACCCGAACACCTCCACCGCCTACGCTCGTCGCCGGCCTCGCTCCGTCGGCCCCGGACCACCGCAACGGTACCCTTTTGTTCCCCTCGGTACCCCCTTTCCGTTTTTAGCTCTAGCTAGACTAGATAGCCCTCGACCTCACCGGAATCGCTCGCCGTCGTACCACCGGAGTCGGGGAAGAAGGGGTACTTTACCCCCCCCCCCCCCCCCCGACACGCACTGTGCCGGATTCAATCCTGGCCGTGCGATCCAGATCCAACGCTTGGGTTAAATCATCTGTTCGGTTTAATCCTAGCCGTCGGATCTGAGTGAAGCGGTACGGTGCGATCTCGTGTGTCCATCTGTATTTAAAACCCGCGTTTAATCCCGTGCGTCCACGTGGTACCGGTTCGAACGTTTTAATCCTAGCCGTCTGTCGCGACTTACGCGTCCCGCCTCGCCCTCGCGCGTCGGATCTGGATCCGACGGTCCAGATCGAGCCGGCGCACGCGCACAGTGCGCGGGTTCACCGTGGGCCTGGCTCACCGTGGACCCGAGGGGTTTAAAATTTGAAAATAAATTCCAGAAATGCTTTTAAACTTGTAAAATTCATATCTAATGCATTTGAACTCTAAAAATTACCATTCCAATTTCAGAAAATTCATAAAATTATTCTCTACACATTTATGCAATAAAAACAGTAGGTTTACTTTGACATTTTCATGTTTATTTAAATAAGTATTCAAATGTCCTTAGGATTAAAATGCAAATTTAAATATTTAAACTCCAGAAAATTTATATAATTATTCCTTTCTGTTTAAACACTAGAACCACTGAGTTTTCTCTGAATCATTTATATTAAATTGATTAGAAAACTTAAGGTAGTATTATACACACTTAAAAATCCTTTTATGAAAGACAATAATTCATTTAGATTCATTTTAAATTAATGGAGAAATAAATTTCAGAACTTTAACCATTGAATTTATTTTATTTATAATCAAACCAACTTTAACTTAGGTGTTTATAATGTAATGTTATACTGTTTGATTGGATGTTGTGTTCTTTTTATTCTACTTTATATTAAAAAGACTACGACGTCGCCGAGGAGCCGGAGTACTTCCCCGAAGTCCCTCCCTCTCCCTTTGCTGAACAAGGCAAGTCACCAAACAATTCTTTTGAGCATATTGAACCCATGTCTGAATTGACTATCGCTAAAACACATAGGTTATGTATGTGCATTAGTCAAATGAACCCTTACATTATATTTATTTAGGATCCCCCGACCTTGGTGTGCAACCCAAGCCATGCTATCTCGCCTAACCTCCTTGTCACCATATGATCAATGATATTAGCTAGTGTCCAATGTATTGACACGACCGCTATAGGATAAAAATGAGTCGTAGCAAAATGGTTCTATTATATGATCCTCGTTGCCTCTTATCCTTGGAAACTCTGTTGGTGATGAGTCATGGTTGTGAGTGTATGCATGGTGGGTTCCGGGTGCAAGCTAGGGCATTGGTCAGTCGCACCCGGGGCACTATAAGGACCGGTCTGAGGGATCCGTTGCAATACACTTACGTACTAACCACAAGTCTAGTGGGTAAGTCCTAACTAAGGTATGGGTTGTTCCAAACCGAGGCCACCATTTGGAGATGGGTCAAGTTGCACCTGCGGGTGACTTGTACCAATGTGGCGCAAAAGGGGGTGCGACGTTAGCCGGGATGTGTCGCGCCCCAATTTAATAAATCAGGACTTTATTGAAATTCAATTGAAAATCAATAAAACAAGACGTTCATCACACGACCACGCATAATACGAGCAATCATTCACGGTTCGTAGACCGCATTATTACAAAAGTGAATAAAGATGAAGAGAAACTAATAAAACAAGGGTCCTAGATGAACGCCTCCTTCCAGTCTCGCCTTGACTGGGTCGCTACTCCAGACCTTCATCCTCCTCGTAGTAGACTGGCTCTGATGTTGTAAGTCAACGGGGTGAGTACTGATGTACTCAGCAAGCCACCGAATGCAAATATAATGCAAGGTAATAACAAGGGAGATAGTGGCTAATTTAGCGGAAACAGCATATTTGTAAAGCTTTAAATGAGAGCAATTTTATTAGTACGGAAAAGTAAACATGTGCATGTGTATCATCCTCTTCTAACTCGAGGGGTACAGTCAGCCCCACCTCGCTCAACAGTCCTTACGTGCCATGAATAACTTGAACATCCAAACAATGGTAAACTAACTGCGAGTAGTCACTCAACCCGCCCTTGACCGTGGGCTCGGCTTTTCGAAAAGATTGAATTTACTCTGATCAGAGATGTACCACTGTACCCACAAGGCACGCACTCATCACCTACACCGAAGTGTAACGAGATGACCCATCACACGGGAACTCGTGCCAAAACCTTCCATATAGTCCTCCCCGACTCAATAGCACCCTCTTATGGGTTTCATATGGTGTCCCGACGCATCGGAGCCCCACCATACCCCCCCTTGAGCCTCGTCGGTACAAGTCGCCCGCAGGCTAGCCCCTTGCCCCCTCCTCTATGGTGCATCAAGCCGGAGTATTCGATACTTCCAGTTAGGACTTACCCATTAGACTTGTGGTTGGTACGGAAGTGCTTCGCAACAGATCCCGCAGACCGGTCCTTATAGTGCCCCGGGTGCGACAAACCAGTGCCCGAGCTTGCACCCGGAACCCACCATACTTATAACCTAGCCAACTCCAACAGAGTCCAGAGACGAGAATAACAGGGAAATTCATATACAGAAATCCAGCTATCTACGACTCGTTCTTTTTAACCTATAGCAGTTGTGCCGGTACATTGGGCACTAGCTAATATTTTTATAGTAGAGTGACAAGGAGTTAAGGCTCAATAAGCATGGCTTGGGTTTGCACACAAGGACAGGGATCTAATAAATATAAGTGTAAGGCTTGAATATTTGTCTAATGCAATATTAACCTATGGGTTATAGCGATAAGTTATTAAAACATGGGCTCAATAATGATCAACTGTTTCCACAGGGGTGGTCGATGACTTGCCTTGCTCAGCAAAGGGTGAAGGTGGAACCTTGGGATAGAACTCCTGCTCCTCGACGAACTCGTAGTCTTCTCGATACGGAAAAGTAAACAATATATTCACATTCAATAAAACAGATAAAATTCACCAAATAAAGAACATACATGGTTGTGGGTGAAGTAATATTTATCATTCTGAGTCTTTTCATAAAATAGTGAATTTTAACCTTTTTAGGATTTTTCATAATTTATTTTGTTGGAATAATAATTTATCCTAAAGGGGTTCTTATTCATTTATTGATTAATAATATTTTGGGCAACAGAAACATACTGTTTTTATTGCATTAATGTGTAGAGAATAATGTTCTGGTTCTAACAAAATTTGAATGGTGAAATTTAGAGTTAAAATGAGCAAGATATGAATTTTTGAAGTTTAAACTATTTTTCTGAATTTTTATTTAAACCAAAAACAGTCCCTGGTCCACGGTGAACCAGGTTCACCGTGAACCCGTGACTATTCGCGTGGGCCGGATCAACCAGGGCCGTTGGATTCAGATCCGGCGATCGGGAGCGAGGCGGGAGGCGTAAGTGAAATTGGACGGCCACGATTAGATCTCGCGAACTGGTATGACGTGGACGCTCGAGATCAGCCCTGGGGTTTAAGTGGTGATCGACGGCCGAGAGGCCTCGATACCCCTTTGACCAGATCCGAGGGCCAAGATTAAATCCCGGAGGGATTTAATCGTAGCCCTCCGATCACGATCGGACGGCTGCGACGCGATCCGGCACGGCACGGCGTAAGGGGCGCGTACCCCCTTCGTCTCCGGCGACGGCGGGCTCGGGTGCAGCTATGGCGGCGGCGGTGAGGGCCTAGGGACTTAGCTACCGGCAAAAATGGAACGCGGAGGTGTTGGGGGTCACGTTGGTACCTTCGGCGGCGAAGATGGGGGCTTGGAGATGACCGCCGGCGAGCGTAGACGACGGAGGGCGTACGGGTGCTCGACGGCGACGACGGTCCGGCGGTGTTCACGGCCAACGGAGGGGTGGACGAGGTGGGGTGGTCGACGACGGACCCGATGGTGGCGGCGGCTAGGGCAGCGGGGGTCCAAGACGGTGGCGATTGTTCGCCGGAGTTGAAGGAGGGGAGGAGCTCGCGAAAAATGGCAGAGGCGCTCTGGAGGGCTAATGCTTGGGCTACGGCGGTGTGGGCGAAGGGCGGCGACCACGGGGGTTCTTATAGGGGGTCGCCGGCGTCAGAATGGCAGGGAACCGAGGGGATCCCGAGAGCTCCGGCGAGGGTTACCAAAAGCTTCGGGAAGCTTTCCAAAAAGGTGAAAACGCGTCGGCTATGGAAGGAAAGGGGGCGGTGGTGACCAGGGAAGGCGATCGGAGGGGATCCAAGGCGATCCGGCGGCCGGCGGCGAGAAAACCGAAGGAGATCGCCGGGGAAGGAAGGGGAGCGATCCCCTTCCATCGGAGACGAAGGTCCTGACAGGTGGGCTCCACCTGTCAGTGAGCGAACGCGAAAGGAAAGGGCAGACAGGTGGGGCCGGGCGGACAGTGGGCGCAAGGGGGCTGACGAGTGGGGCCAGACGGGGCGCGGGCGGGAGGAGAGAGGGGAGGGCGGCGCCGACAGGCGGGCCCCTCCTGTCAGTGGGTGGGGGGCAACGGGCTGGGCCAAAAAAGGCCGTCGGGGAAGGTTTCGGGGTTGAGGCCCATTAAGCTTTTCAATTCTTTTCTGATTTAAAATAATTCCAGTAATTCATTTATTTGATTAAGGGTTGAATCACTGTTGATAAAAATTTGTAAAAATTCCTAAAATTATATCTTGGCCTCTAGTTCATCTCATAAAATTTTCAAGTCCAGATTTTGAGTATTTCTCCCTGTTTGGCTTTATTTGGGTTCTTTTGGTGATTTTTCTTTAATAATAAATTCAGAAATGATTTAAATAATATTTTCTTTTTATTTTATTCCTTTTAATTTTTGGGGTGTTACAATCCTATCCCCCTTACAGAGAATCTCGTCCTCGAGATTCGGGTCAATCCTCGAATAGCTCAGGATGCTGTGCCTTGAGTCCATCTTCTTTTTCCCAAGTAGCTTCTTCTACCGGATGATTGCTCCACTGCACTTTGCAGAAGCGGATGACTCGACTCCTGGTGGTCCTTTCTTTGACTTCCAATATCTTGACCGGCTTTTCCACATAAGTCAGATCCTCTTGGACATCCAACTGATGAAGATCCACTTGCTCCGTGGGGACACGGAGACACTTCTTGAGTTGAGAAACATGAAACACGTCATGCACTCCAGCCAACGAGGGCGGTAATTCCAACTGATAAGCCACTTCGCCTTGGCGTCGAACAACGGGAAATGGTCCAACATATCGAGGGGCCAACTTTCCTCTCATGTTAAACCGTTGAGTCCCACGAAGAGGTGTAACTCGAAGATAGACATGTTCTCCTTCTTCAAAGGCTAGGTCTCGACGGCGATTGTCGGCGTAGCTCTTCTGTCGCGATTGGGCTGTCTTGAGTCGGTCTCTGATGATCCGTACCTTCTCTTCAGCTTCACGAAGAATGTCGGTTCCGAATACTTGGGATTCACCCGTTTGGTCCCAAAGTAGAGGCGTTCTGCACTTACGTCCATATAGGGCCTCAAAAGGAGACATCTGAAGACTGGCTTGATAACTATTGTTGTATGAAAACTCTGCATATGGCAAGCCCTTGTCCCAAGTGGCTCCAAAGTCCAAAACACATGCCCGAAGCATATCCTCTAGTATCTGATTTACCCTTTCTGTTTGCCCATCTGTCTGAGGATGGTAGGCGGTACTGAAATTCAATCTCGTGCCCATCTCCTCTTGGAGGTTCTTCCAAAAGCGAGAGGTGAACTGACTCCCTCGGTCAGACACTATCTTCTTGGGCACTCCATGAAGACATACTATCCGGGCCATATATAGCTCTGCTAGCTTAGGGCCACTGAAGGTCGTCTTGACGGCTATGAAATGAGCCACTTTCGTAAGCCGATCGATGATCACCCAAATAGAATCATATCCAAGTTGGGTCTTTGGTAATCCGGTGATAAAATCCATACCGATCTCTTCCCACTTCCATTCCGGCACTTTAAGTGGCTGCAACAATCCTGCAGGTCTCTGATGTTCAGCTTTTACTCTTCTGCAGGTGTCACATTCGGCGACGAACTGGGCAATCTCTCTTTTCATGCTAACCCACCAATAGCGTTCCTTCAGATCCTGGTACATCTTGGTACTGCCGGGGTGAATGGAGTACAATGTCTCATGGGCTTCTCTTAGGATAAGAGTCTTTATTTCAGGTTTATCCGGTACACATATCCGAGTTCCAAACCATATGGTGCCATTCTCGTCCTCTGCAAATCCGGGGGCTTTTCCTTGCCTCATGTTCTTCTTAATGGCAGCTATATCCGGGTCCTCTGACTGAGCTTCACGAATCTGCTCAAACAAGACAGGTTGGGTCTCCAAGGTGGCTAGACATGCTCCGGTGGTCAACCCAAGATTCAACTTTTCCATCTCCCTACATAACAAGGGTGCGTGTTCTTGAATCATCATGGCCGTGCAATATCCCTTGCGACTTAAGGCATCAGCTACCACATTTGCTTTTCCTGGGTGGTAGTGAATACCTAAGTCATAGTCCTTGATTAGTTCCAACCATCGTCTTTGCCTCAAGTTCAGATCTGGCTGTGTGAAGATATACTTCAAACTCTTATGATCTGTAAAGATCTCACAGCGATTCCCAACCAAATAGTGCCTCCAAATCTTGAGGGCGTGCACTACGGCGGCTAATTCCAGGTCATGGGTTGGATAATTCAACTCATGGGGTCTCAATTGTCTGGAGGCATAAGAGATGACTTTTCCATCTTGCATAAGAACACATCCCAATCCTTGGCGAGATGCGTCGCAATAGACATGGAAGTCTTTGCGGATATCCGGTAGGGTCAGTATAGGTGCAGACACCAAACGAGTCTTGAGGGTGCGGAAACTTTCCTCGCATTCAGGAGTCCATTCAAACTTCTCTCCTTTCTGCAACAACTTGGTCATTGGCTTGGCTATCTTAGAAAAATTCTCGATGAATCTTCGGTAATATCCGGCCAATCCCAGAAAACTTCGTATCTCAGATACGTTCGTGGGTGGCAACCAATCCGTAACTGCTTCTACGGTGGCAGGGTCTACTGCGATTCCTTGTGCAGAGATGATGTGTCCAAGGAACTTTACTTCTGCCGTCCAAAACTTGCATTTGCTGTACTTGGCATACAATTGGTGTTCCCTTAACTTTCCTAAGGTTAACCGGAGGTGAGTCTCGTGCTCCTTCTGGTCCTTGGAATAGATAAGGATGTCGTCTATGAAGACCACGATGAACTTGTCCAAATATTCCATGAATACCTTATTCATCATATTCATGAAGAATGCAGGGGCGTTGGTCAATCCAAAAGACATAACCGTACACTCATACAATCCATAGCGGGTCGTGAAAGCAGTCTTGGGTATGTCCTCCTCTCGGATTCTTAGCTGGTGGTAACCAGACCGCAGGTCGATCTTCGAGAATACCGTAGCTCCTTTGAGCTGGTCGAAGAGATCATCGATCCGAGGTAACGGATAATTATTCTTGATTGTCACCTCATTCAGGGCGCGGTAATCTACACACATACGCTTTGCCTTATCTTCTTTCTTCTCGACGAAGATGACGGGAGCACCCCACGGTGATGTGCTGGGTCTGATATAACCTTTCTTCTCAAGATCCTCCAACTGTTGCTTCATCTCGGCTAATTCATTGGCGGCCATCCGGTATGGTCGCTTATAAATAGGAGTGGTTCCGGGCACCAAGTCAATCCTGAACTCGATGTCCCTCTTGGGTGGCATCCCTGGTAGATCCTCTGGGAATACATCCGGGTATTCACTGACTACTGGTATCTCCTCCAAGGTAATCTGATGCAGTCTTGTCCTTCCAGCCTTCATGCTGGGCATCTGGAATGTGACTATAATCCCTTCTTCATTAGTCACCGTTACTTTTCTCTGGGCACATTCTATCACACCTTGGTGTTTATTTAGCCAATCCATCCCTAGAATGAGGTCCAAACCTTGACATTCTATTAGAATGGGGTCGGCCCAAAATATCGTGCCTTGGATATCTACCCATACCCTTGGACTAAAGGAATAAGCGAGGGTTTGCTTTCCCGGGGTAGCTATTAGTACTGGCCTGGGTAGTTCGCTTATGTCCAGTGCATTATTTTCCACAAAAGCAGTTGATATAAAGGAGTGGGTAGCTCCGGTGTCAAATAATACCACTGCATGCGATGAATGAACCATAAACTTACCCATGACAATCTCTAGTGCAGCCTGGGCTTCCTCGGCGGAGACGTGGTTCACTTTGGCGCGGACGGCGGGGTTGGAGGTGACTCCTTGAGCTCTCTTGGGATGGGGGCACTGGTGGGAGTAGTGTCCCTCTTGGCGGCAGTTGAAGCATACCACAGGCTTGCCATGCCTGTCTCTCAAGACCTCCGGCTTCTTGGCCGGGGCAACTGGGGCGGTCGGTGCGACTGGAGCGGCACGAGATTGGCTGGCTCCGGCGTTGGCAGCTGGTGGCGCCGGGCGATACACTGGCCAGGGGTGATATTGTGGCGCTGGTGGAGGTGGAGCAAAACGGGGTCTTTGGGCCATGCCCTGATTCTGCCTGAAGGCAATCATGCGCTTCTTCTTCAAATCGACCTTATTTTGCTGGGTCTCTTGCATGATAGCCTTGTTCACCAACTTCTGGAAGTTGGCGAAATCTCCGGAGATAAGCTGTAGAGACAGCTCATCCTTCAGTCCCCGGAGGAACTTAGCCTGCCTGGCCGCATCCGTACGAACCTCTTCAGGTGCGTACCTGGCCAATCTGTTGAACTCATGCAGATATTCTGTTACGGACCTGCTCCCCTGCTGCAGGTCCCTAAACTCCTGTTGCTTCTGAGCAACGATGCCGTCGGGGATGTGAGCGGCACGGAAGGCAGCTGAGAACTCTGCCCAAGTGTGGGCGTGGCCCTCGGGCAGAGTCTCGCGGTGGTTGTCCCACCACTCAGCGGCGGGACCATGTAGCTGGTGGGTGGCGAAGGCCACCCTCTCCTGCTCAGTGCAGGTCAGGAGATCGAGTTTCTTCTCGATCGCCCGCAACCAATCCCCAGCCTCCATGGGGTTGGTGGTGCTTGAGAAGGTCGGTGGGCGGACTCAGAGGAACTCCGAGAGCTGAGTTGCGGGAGCGGGAGCTGGTGTGGCGGGGCGGGGCAGCTCGGGCTGTTGGTGGAGGCGGAAGAAGTGAGCCTGCTGCTCCTGCATTTGCTGCTGCTGCTGCTGCATCTGGTGCAGGAGGGCTGAGACCAACTGGTTTTGAGTGGCCATCATTTCAGCCACGGTGGGGTGGTTGGCGACCGGGGCCTGCCTCTGCCCGGTGGCTCCCCATTGTGGCAGGTTGCCACTGTCCCCTCCGTTCTGAGGAGCGTCTGATCCTTGAGTGTTGGTCATCCTGGAATTTTCAATGTATACATATTTATTTTGGTGAACTTCTTTATATTTATTTCAAAAGAATACCGTTCTTGCGGTTACATTTATTAATTTCCTCATTCATGCCTTATATTTGGACATGAAAGTTGAATACAAGCAATCAAAATAAAAAGAAAAACAATCAATCGTAATACTACGTCTAAGGCAGCTCGGGGGACGGCTTGATCTAGGGCTCGTGGGAGACGGGCGGGGTCGAGGAACTGGACGGTCCGGCGGGTGGTGCACTGCGGGAGATCCTCTTGGGCCTCACTGTGGGAGTCTGAATGTGTTTCTTCCGGCGAGGCGGAAGAGGTGCGATCTCCTCAATGTCCTTCTTCAACTCCTCGATCTGGTAGCGGAGGTGCGGGTTGGTAGCGACACGCTGTCGAAGAAGCTCATTCTGACGCCGCAACTCCTCTGCCTCAGCAGCCAAGCGGTGTCCCTGCTGGATGCGGCGACGAAGCTCGCCGTTTTCGCGGTTCAGGTCCTCGGAGGAATGGCGGTAGAAGCTGATGGTGTCGCGCTGTCCATTGGCGTCCTGCAGCGCCTCGTAGTGGAGATCATCCATGGCCTCCAACAAGCGCATGGTATGACCAATCGCCGAATGACGCTGGGAGAGGGTACTGACGAAGACACTGTGTGGGCTCCCCGGGGTGCGAAGAGGTACGAAGCGGAAGTCCGTGTCGTAGAGCTCGCTGTCGTAGATCATCCGGAGCTCCGTGAGTGCCTGGAGAGCGGTGCGCTGACTGGCTACCAGGAAGGTAGGTCCTCCTTCGCGGTAGGTGTGAGCTGTCTGAGGGGAGGGCTGGACGACGACGGTGACCTTGCAGTAGCTCTCTTCCTCGTCGGGGAAGACTCCATGGTACATCGGCTCATGCTCGAAGCCGAGGAAACTGACGAGCATGCGTAGCTCGCGGATGAATCCGGCCTCGTCACGAAGGGTCCCGCTCATGGTGTGAACCGGCATCTACAAAAGAGAGAAAATTTTTTGTGAAAATCGTAGAAGATGAGAGGATAAGTAATCTTTTTTGTAAAGTATAGTGAATATATATATAAGTCCTAAGGTCAGGTCTGTTTGGCTTCCTACAGTCAAGTCGGCTCTGATACCATCTTGTCGCGCCCCGATTTAATAAATCAGGACTTTATTGAAATTCAATTGAAAATCAATAAAACAAGACGTTCATCACACGACCACGCATAATACGAGCAATCATTCACGGTTCGTAGACCGCATTATTACAAAAGTGAATAAAGATGAAGAGAAACTAATAAAACAAGGGTCCTAGATGAACGCCTCCTTCCAGTCTCGCCTTGACTGGGTCGCTACTCCAGACCTTCATCCTCCTCGTAGTAGACTGGCTCTGATGTTGTAAGTCAACGGGGTGAGTACTGATGTACTCAGCAAGCCACCGAATGCAAATATAATGCAAGGTAATAACAAGGGAGATAGTGGCTAATTTAGCGGAAACAGCATATTTGTAAAGCTTTAAATGAGAGCAATTTTATTAGTACGGAAAAGTAAACATGTGCATGTGTATCATCCTCTTCTAACTCGAGGGGTACAGTCAGCCCCACCTCGCTCAACAGTCCTTACGTGCCATGAATAACTTGAACATCCAAACAATGGTAAACTAACTGCGAGTAGTCACTCAACCCGCCCTTGACCGTGGGCTCGGCTTTTCGAAAAGATTGAATTTACTCTGATCAGAGATGTACCACTGTACCCACAAGGCACGCACTCATCACCTACACCGAAGTGTAACGAGATGACCCATCACACGGGAACTCGTGCCAAAACCTTCCATATAGTCCTCCCCGACTCAATAGCACCCTCTTATGGGTTTCATATGGTGTCCCGACGCATCGGAGCCCCACCATACCCCCCCTTGAGCCTCGTCGGTACAAGTCGCCCGCAGGCTAGCCCCTTGCCCCCTCCTCTATGGTGCATCAAGCCGGAGTATTCCATACTTCCAGTTAGGACTTACCCATTAGACTTGTGGTTGGTACGGAAGTGCTTCGCAACAGATCCCGCAGACCGGTCCTTATAGTGCCCCGGGTGCGACAAACCAGTGCCCGAGCTTGCACCCGGAACCCACCATACTTATAACCTAGCCAACTCCAACAGAGTCCAGAGACGAGAATAACAGGGAAATTCATATACAGAAATCCAGCTATCTACGACTCGTTCTTTTTAACCTATAGCAGTTGTGCCGGTACATTGGGCACTAGCTAATATTTTTATAGTAGAGTGACAAGGAGTTAAGGCTCAATAAGCATGGCTTGGGTTTGCACACAAGGACAGGGATCTAATAAATATAAGTGTAAGGCTTGAATATTTGTCTAATGCAATATTAACCTATGGGTTATAGCGATAAGTTATTAAAACATGGGCTCAATAATGATCAACTGTTTCCACAGGGGTGGTCGATGACTTGCCTTGCTCAGCAAAGGGTGAAGGTGGAACCTCGGGATAGAACTCCTGCTCCTCGACGAACTCGTAGTCTTCTCGATACGGAAAAGTAAACAATATATTCACATTCAATAAAACAGATAAAATTCACCAAATAAAGAACATACATGGTTGTGGGTGAAGTAATATTTATCATTCTGAGTCTTTTCATAAAATAGTGAATTTTAACCTTTTTAGGATTTTTCATAATTTATTTTGTTGGAATAATAATTTATCCTAAAGGGGTTCTTATTCATTTATTGATTAATAATATTTTGGGCAACAGAAACATACTGTTTTTATTGCATTAATGTGTAGAGAATAATGTTCTGGTTCTAACAAAATTTGAATGGTGAAATTTAGAGTTAAAATGAGCAAGATATGAATTTTTGAAGTTTAAACTATTTTTCTGAATTTTTATTTAAACCAAAAACAGTCCCTGGTCCACGGTGAACCAGGTTCACCGTGAACCTGTGACTATTCGCGTGGGCCGGATCAACCAGGGCCGTTGGATTCAGATCCGGCGATCGGGAGCGAGGCGGGAGGCGTAAGTGAAATTGGACGACCACGATTAGATCTCGCGAACCGGTATGACGTGGACGCTCGAGATCAGCCCTGGGGTTTAAGTGGTGATCGACGGCCGAGAGGCCTCGATACCCCTTTGACCAGATCCGAGGGCCAAGATTAAATCCCGGAGGGATTTAATCGTAGCCCTCCGATCACGATCGGACGGCTGCGACGCGATCCGGCACGGCACGGCGTAAGGGGCGCGTACCCCCTTCGTCTCCGGCGACGGCGGGCTCGGGTGCAGCTATGGCGGCGGCGGTGAGGGCCTAGGGACTTAGCTACCGGCAAAAATGGAACGCGGAGGTGTTGGGGGTCACGTTGGTACCTTCGGCGGCGAAGATGGGGGCTTGGAGATGACCGCCGGCGAGCGTAGACGACGGAGGGCGTACGGGTGCTCGACGGCGACGACGGTCCGGCGGTGTTCACGGCCAACGGAGGGGTGGACGAGGTGGGGTGGTCGACGACGGACCCGATGGTGGCGGCGGCTAGGGCAGCGGGGGTCCAAGACGGTGGCGATTGTTCGCCGGAGTTGAAGGAGGGGAGGAGCTCGCGAAAAATGGCAGAGGCGCTCTGGAGGGCTAATGCTTGGGCTACGGCGGTGTGGGCGAAGGGCGGCGACCACGGGGGTTCTTATAGGGGGTCGCCGGCGTCAGAATGGCAGGGAACCGAGGGGATCCCGAGAGCTCCGGCGAGGGTTACCAAAAGCTTCGGGAAGCTTTCCAAAAAGGTGAAAACGCGTCGGCTATGGAAGGAAAGGGGGCGGTGGTGACCAGGGAAGGCGATCGGAGGGGATCCAAGGCGATCCGGCGGCCGGCGGTGAGAAAACCGAAGGAGATCGCCGGGGAAGGAAGGGGAGCGATCCCCTTCCATCGGAGACGAAGGTCCTGACAGGTGGGCTCCACCTGTCAGTGAGCGAACGCGAAAGGAAAGGGCAGACAGGTGGGGCCGGGCGGACAGTGGGCGCAAGGGGGCTGACGAGTGGGGCCAGACGGGGCGCGGGCGGGAGGAGAGAGGGGAGGGCGGCGCCGACAGGCGGGCCCCTCCTGTCAGTGGGTGGGGGGCAACGGGCTGGGCCAAAAAAGGCCGTCGGGGAAGGTTTCGGGGTTGAGGCCCATTAAGCTTTTCAATTCTTTTCTGATTTAAAATAATTCCAGTAATTCATTTATTTGATTAAGGGTTGAATCACTGTTGATAAAAATTTGTAAAAATTCCTAAAATTATATCTTGGCCTCTAGTTCATCTCATAAAATTTTCAAGTCCAGATTTTGAGTATTTCTCCCTGTTTGGCTTTATTTGGGTTCTTTTGGTGATTTTTCTTTAATAATAAATTCAGAAATGATTTAAATAATATTTTCTTTTATTTTATTCCTTTTAATTTTTGGGGTGTTACAGGATGCGGCCCGGCGCGCCGGCGAAACCTAGAGCGGGTGGTTATCGCTTGGAACATCTCATATTGAGGTTTTGGCACGAGTTCTCGTGAAATGGGTCATCTCGTCGAGATGAGTGCGTGCCTTGTGGGTACAGTAGTACATCTCTGATCAGAGTCTTAAATCTTTTCGAAAAGACGAGCCCACGGTCAAGGGCGGGTTGCGTGACATCCCCCAGTTAGTTTACTTTGAATATGTATGTGCATGATGGATTGACATGTAAGGACCGTTGTGCGAGGAGGTAAAACGTACTCCTCGAGTTAGTTGATGTTGATGATGTTCATATTTACTTTCCGCATGATTAAAAATACGATTACACTAAATGTCATAACTGCAACTGCTTTATTCCGCATTGTTAGCCTTTATCCTTCCTTGTTTATTATCCTGCATTATTATTTGCATTTGCGGTGGCTTGTTGAGTACTTTTTGTACTCATACCCGTTGGACCCTACAGAGGATGCTTATCTTGAAGACGGTCTGGAGTAGCAACCCAGTCAAGAAGAAAGATCCTGAAGAAGACGTTCGTCATGCCGTTGTTTAATTACTTTTTTTTACTGTTTTTACTAAAACAATGTTGTAATAAATATGGTCTGCGCACCATGGATTTTATCGTATGTACGTTGTCGCATGATGAACCTCTTGTATTATTGTTTTTCTATGGAAATTCAATAATGTCTCGATTTTGATAAATCGGGGCACTACAAGATGGTATCAGAGCCGACTTGACTGTAGGAAGCCAAACAGACCTGCCTAGCCATTAGCCATAGGAAATTATTTCTTGAAAATCTACTTCATAAACTTTGTTCCTCTCCTCACTTTTATTCAACTTACTGTTTTGTAGATGCCCGTCTACCAAGTCCACAGCTACTGCCGTCACTACGAGGGCTTCGTCCGGGAGCTCCGCATGATGCTCACCTTCCTCGGGTTCCTCTTCGAACCCGAATTTCAAGGAGTCTACCCCGATGAGTTCGCCGGGCCTTGTGACGTCTCCCTCACCGTCCATGGCTCCGGAGAACACCTGCCGCCCTACACCACCGCACTTGGAGGCCCGACTTTCGACGTCGCGTGCCAACGAGTCGCCCTTCAGGCCCTCATGGAGCTGAGGATTATCTACGACGATCGTCTTCAGAACTCATCCTTCTGGCTTGTACCGAAGCGTACTCCCGGAGCCCACCGTAGCATCTACCTCGGAGTTCACTCCGTGCGTGATCCGGTCATGGCCCGGCAGTCGCGTCTTCTGCAGGCCATGGATGATCTCCACACCGAGGCGGTGCTCGACGCCGACGAGCACCATGAGGCGGTTGCATTTCTTCGTGAAGAAACGAAGAACCTGATCCAACAGAATGGTGAGCTGCAGCGCAAGATCATGCAGCTGCAGAAGGACATCGCGGAGATGGTTCCTCTTCTTCCAAGGAAGAAGAAGCCCATCTGTGAACCCCTCCCTCGCCCCAAGAGGATCCCGCCACGACCCTCCCCCGCCAGGCCTTCCACCAGCGCCCCTACACCACGCCCCGGCCTCGTCTCCGACTCCATCATCGAGAATTTTCTCGAGCCCACCATCTCTCTAGAGCCGCGTACTCGTGGTTCCGAGAGCACGGAGACCGCCTCCGGTGGCGAGTAGGCGTTAGGAGACGCAAATTTAAATAAAGATCTTAATTTTGTATGTGGTGTCGTCTGCAACGAGTTGGGTTGTAGATGGAATAAGAACTTAATTGTAATGAACAATTTATACCACTTGATATATTTGTGTGCTTGAATGCTATATGTTAATTTTTGGTTGTATTATTGTTTCGTCATCTTTTGCTTCATCACTTTGGATATTCAGAAGATGGCCGACCACCAGAACACCGGCTCTAACAACGGAACAGGAGGGAGCCGAGATGCGCCTGAGGGTGTTGTACCCAACTGGGGTGCAACGGGCCCACGTCAGTCTGGGTCGCCTTCCGCCAATCACCCCACCTTGGCAGAGATGATGGCGAATCAGAACCAACTGATCACCGCCCTCCTCACCCAAAGCAGAACCAACAGG